>JAEMON010000002.1:14202485-14223468 GCA_030264115.1 Lygus lineolaris | reverse complement strand
CGGGGCATGATTGAGGCCGTTCTCGAGCCGGGCGTCCGCGCAACCTCAAGCATATATCATGAATTAATATAAGATGGAATTTCACCCGATCATCCAAGAATCGGTTGATCAGCACGTCACTTCAACACACTGAGCCTCCTGATGAGAGAGGATGAAGGAATTAGGAATAATGTGGAAAATTGAACCTTACGAAGAAATAATGATTCAAGCAAGGCGGAAGATTGAGAAACGGGGAAGAATAGAGAACAGGTAAAAAGAGACTCGCTACCAACACCTGAGAACAGCTCTCAGGAACAAGAATGAAATAACAAATTGTAAGCAATCCAAGATTGGCTCAAAGTTGTTGCAAAAAATATGGAACAAAAGAGTCCCATCAATGCTTCGATTACTAAAGGCTTTTAACTGGACAAAACAGGGCGAGCCTCTCAAAATCCTGAGAATGGATCAACTCACTCAGCAAGGGGAGAAGGTTTACTCCCTTTTGTCCCTAGCTGGAAACGGAGTTATACAGTTGTTAATGCGTTTATTGTTCGCCAGGAAGAAGTAAGGTTGAGAGATGGGGAAGAGGAAAGTTGAAACACCGTTTCCGAAGGGACTTTCTTGGCGTTGCCTTGGTGATTTTGCCGGAGAGTTAAGGGAGGGACAAGAAGACAAAACGGTTCTGATGATGGACTGTCAAGAGTAACCCGGCACTCCTCAATACCTCCGATCCAAGATATTTTCAATCAGGATTTAGGACGATCGGGTGTCGACAGTTTGAGCTGCCAGTTAAGAATCGCTCTCCTCCTCACTTCTCATTCTCTTTTCTTTTTTTCATATTTTCCTTAGAGTTTTATGAGGGGAAATAACTTTGACGGTGATAACATCAACCGGAAATTTTGTCAACTGCAAAGTTTGATTTTTTAACCATCCCCTTTTCCCAAAATATTTTCATCCCTTGCATGAATTACAGAGAGCTCCCTTGTACTTTAAAAAAATAAAGTGGGAGGAAAAAGCTTTGAGCCCACGTTCTAACGAAATTAATTTATTGCGAAGTGAAGATAATTGAAATAGGTCCCTCCAGTTTACGAACTTCACCCCACTGACGAGGAGGTGATCGATAGGTCTCGTGACGAATGCTAATGGAGAAAATTGTAGCGAGACAGACAAGTGATGGAGACAGTGTATTGAATCACGTTCAAAGACCTAGTGAATTATGAGAGAAAAAAAAGAAAAAGCGAACAAAAGCATAAAAATGTGTCATTGGGAGGGGATCGAGAGTTGGAATGCTCCAATGTAAATTGAAAATCTCCAGTTGATCCCAAGCCTGATTTAATGTCGGACGGAGAATCAGCGTGATGGGATTACGCAGCACCCCAAGAGAGGACGAAGAAGCTGCAAAACATGGATGAGTAGAAATAAAGCGCAGAAAACAATTCACAGGCGGAGAAGATTTGCCAGATGAACTCGGCGACGGAACCAATTGGGATGTATTGATTTGGTGGTGATTCTCCCAGCTTGGTTGGATAGTGTTTCAATAGACTGCCAGCTAAGCAACTAACCCTTGAGATTTCGGCCCCTCTTCCCCTAGGGCAGCTAGGAAAGCTTAATGCAGTTAATATTTTAAGCTAAGGCATCGGAATCTTGAGGGTGACCCCCCCTTCCCCTCAGAATCAGTTGCCCTGTTGGGTTACCTTCCCTTTATCGTTCGGGAATCCGGAGGCGAAAGGGGTTCCATGGAGTTACGTCCACGTCATTAAGCGCCTGTATAGGTCGAAGTATCCGACTAAAGTGATATTCCGAACCATTTAACAGATTTGGGAGGATTTCTGGAGCGGAGGCTTAGGAGAGGGGAGTCTTTTGACAAGTGGGACAACAAAGAGATGGTAGGTTGCCATAACTGCGAAGGTTTTTGTGAATGGCGCAATACACTCTGTAGGCCATGAACAAGTAGGGAAGAAGAATAAATGGGAGCCAATGGAATGAATGAGAACGTAAAAATACCTCTCATTGAGCCAACCAGATAAAACACGTGTTTTTTTTTTTAAATATTCTCATTCTCTGCCCTACACATATTATGACACATAGCTGAATGTTGCATAGTTGGTAGCTAGGTACCATGGTATTGATCCTCTCACCGCACATTCCTGAACTGAATCAGAGACAATTTGAGATTTGATGTGAGAGTGGATTGTTGTTGTTCAAAGAACCACGTAAATTATTACCTATAAGACAGGGAAATTTCACTTCGTTTGCGAAGTCATTTGACCTGGTCAAGGTGGATCATTCGCCATTTTTTTGACCTGGTTACTATATACTCCAATGTTTGTTCTTTAAGTCAGGTTTTTAGCATATAGTTGAACTCCTCTTTTTCTCAAGTCAATACTTAGTACCTAGTTATCTTTGGAGTTAGATCAAAACCACAACCAAGTCTCAAAAACGAAAGCACAACAATGAAAGAAAGGTGCTATTTGTTATGAATGTAAAGTGTACGTACATAAATCCAAGTGTATATTCCAAAATACGTGACAACCCGACCTCTACTCAGAATGAACGTTATATTTTCACTAGAATGTTACCTATAAATTTTGCACTTAGTGGGCGAGGAAAAAGTCTGAGTTTCATAGTGAAGGAATGAGACTTGCTGAGGAATGCAAGTACCGACATCTCGAAAAAAGCGACGCCGACGTTATAAATGGATTTCAAAGGTGAGGACAGACAGAGGAAAAAACGAGACACGACATTTTCTAGGCCATTAAAGTCACGTGTTGCACATCTAGATATATTATGCTACCTACACGACCACAGTGAGCGCTAGATCCATAGATGCCGGCCAGGACAGAGCATTGCCTATTCAAATAGACTTTTATCTCTGACCCACCGTGAGGTTCAATTTCTGTCCTCGTGAATCCTATTTGCGAGTCCTTGACAAACACACGGCAGGCGTCCGCCTACATTTTCGGGATACGGCGCGAGATTTAGCCGGTGCGATAGGCTCGGACACGTCAAGTCCTTCCTCGAGGGGGATTTTCTGGAAAACGGGATTCCAGCTTTTCAGTCCGGTTTACTCATAAAACGGGGACGGCGACGAGTCTAAAACTGGAATAATCCTATGCTCGAGAGTACAGGGATGACAGGCTTTCATCCCGGTTTAGAGCCGGCCGCTAAAATGTCATCGCAATGAGAGAGATATGGACAGGATGATTGACTGATATTCTAAAAAATTATAAACTCTAATAGTCACTGTAGAAGAATCAATATTGACGTTCTTACCGTCTAATTATTGTATATGCACGGGAAACTCTAACTGGATACATACCTGAAACAATATAGAACAAGATTAATATCATTGCGAAGAAACTACAAATTTTGATGAACACATTTTTTCACAATGTAAGAATATCAAAACTATTTATGACCAGATATGAAGTATAGTTGAAGCAAGTTCATAACTGAAAAAACACGACAGGCGCCTAATTTAACAAAGTACAGGCGGCGATAGCAAAGAGACAAAAATAACAGAGAAAGAAAAAATTACACGGGAAATTTTTTCAGTGGTGAAGAAGAAGGGTAGGAGAAGAAGGTCGGTCGGGTAATTTGTTGAAGGATGTGAACACCCTCATCTGAAGAAGTGAGCAAGCAAATATCAAAGGCATTGGAATGAGTCAGCGTTGGGAAGCAAATGTAGCGCGGGATATAAAGGTTTGTAGCCGTTGGGATCCCAGCCATAAAAAAACGAGGAAATTGATGTCGTTTAGTTTTTGACGGACTTGGTAAAAGGAAAAGTAGATTAAAAAAATACAACCACCAAACGTTCTCAGGAAAGAACCCCGTTTTTCTTGGATAAGCAACGTCCATTACAAAAAAAAAATTAACAGCCAAATTACAAATAACGCCCCTCCGCGCAGGAGTCAGGGGTTATTAAATGAGGATGAAAAAGGGTGGGAAACAATCTAACGACATGGTTTTTAAATCGAAAAAATAGATTTGTAATGCATCAACGCTCTTGTGCGGAAAATCATTAATTAGGTTGGTTCGTACATCAAAAAACGTCTGCCAAGTTAAGTGGGCTTCCTCTCTTTTGCAACATTGGACATGAACATGGAAATAAATTGGTAAAATAGATCCGGAGTTCTGCATAGAAAACAAATTTCAAGTTTGTGTAAACGCAGTAGCTATTTCTGATCCCATTGTAACGAAATCCATGGGGAATAGTATTGGAGTCATATCCGAATTGTCAATTAGGAACTGAGAAACCATAGTTTCGGGAAATAACGATTGGGCATACACACACGCTAGTGGTTCGACGGTTGACGAAATTAAAAGGGGACCGTCTACGGACTAACCCGCATAATCCATAAAAATCGGACCATTATGTCGAGTAGTTATTCTTAGCACAAGAATTGACTACAGACCGACAGATACACAGGACGATATTTTTCGAAAAGCTTTGAGATGCAAATTGAAACTTCGATTTTGGAGGACACCATTATTTTTCCACTTCTTGCACGAATACAGCATAATAGCTTCTACCTTCGGTAGTGATCAAGCAAGATCATGTTGAATAACTGAAAATTGTAATAAACGGTATTTACCTAACGAATTTATGTCATACCACACATTGGGAAGGTGTGTGTGTCTGTCTTTTTAAATCGATGTCTGTGTGTGAGCGTGTGCATGATAATATGGAACTAGTTATGTACTTGTAGGTACTACAGTACATCCGAATGTCCATTCGACATAAATACTGAAGATAAAAAATTATGCCAAAGGTATACGTAAATGAGGAAAGTAAGTACGCTTATTTTTTCTCCGAAACGTTGAATGAATATGGCGTGCGAATCATTCAGAGCTACTAAAACCATGTTTTTTTTTTAATACAACCACCCGTTGCTTTTACGATAATCTACCAATGAACTTGGTGAGAAAAGTAAATAGTTACAAACTAATAGGGTTGTAGTTGGAATCGATATACCTAACAATGAAACAAATGAGAGAAACGAAGTGTGAGGGGCACCACATGTCGAAAACATCCAACAGTAAACGTGGATATGCAGCCACAGTTGTGACCAACAGCCCCTTGGGGGATTCCAGCCCTAACTGGGCGGTCACCCTTGGACGGGAATCTAGCAGCTATTTGTAGGAGTGACTGTCACGGGTGGACAGCCTTTGATCGGAACACAATGGTCCAGGAAGGGGATTTGGCCTAAACCCCTCACCCTGGGGGTTATAACCCCTCTATCCTGCTTAGACGTTCCCAACGGGGCATAGAGGGATACAAAATTATAATCTGAAAATATCAAAATGAAGATGATTTCTGTCCATCCTTCTTATTCATGATTATTTCCGATTGTAATATGAAAAGTCGTCATTCGAAAGTAAAATCTTGGATGGATCAGCCAGTGAGTAACTGAACGAAAATGCACAAATCAAAGTTCTTCTTTCACGACGAGTAAAATTTCTCTATTTTCAGTATCTCACCAGATATCTTTGAAATACCTATCACGTTAAAAAAGGCTTGACCCTCATAAGATTTTCTGCTACAGGACAACTTCTATCTTCATACCCTTCGATCTTGCGGACATTTTCCTTCTTTTGATACCTTGGCGTCATTTTTCTATTTAGTGTGTGAAGAGGACGGATGTCAGGCGACGATCCGATATTGTATGGAGGTCCTATCTACGAGGAAACACCGTTGGACGAATACTCTTCCTTTTTGTGAGCCGTATGTACATCGATTTTCAGTCCCGCAGACCCTTCAGTTAACATGCCGGACAACAAGCAATACTTTGGCCAGTTGGTTCACAGCAACATTTTTACTGTCTCGCATATCAGACATTATAACCTGGCTTTAATATAGTATGCACTTTACAGCCTTGTACTCACAAATAATATATTCCAGAAATCTGATAGATTTCCTTTGGGATCTAGCAGAAAGAAGGTATGAATATTAAATCTAAAGATGTGTTCACGTACAATAATGAAGAATCCGTCGTGAGAGTACCTCTCTCACGAAAGCGCACGTCATCTGTACTCGACTTGCTAGTTACGACGGATTCTCCAGTAATTTACATAAACAAGAGCATCAGTAGGATTACAACTGACACTGATTTCATACGAAATACACTGTAAACGAAGAATGCATAGTAGGTATACTGTTTGAATTAATCTTCGTAAACTGACCTACGGCTAGAAGAATATCTCTGCAGGTAGGACTCTATTAGTTGGCTGACTAATTTCCAGCAATGAATGGCGGCAAGTGTTTTCGCTCGTAAATTTTATATTCGACGTTACAAGAGCGGAATGTGTCTATTGGCCGGAACCGCGAATATTCATAAATGCCTCTCGCCGTTATTTTCTGAGTCATCGGATTTGTTCTGCGTGGGCAGATTGTCGAAGAACGGAGCATATATACGAAGGGGCATCTGAAAGAGTTCCCAGCGGGTAGCCCACATGATTCTCTGCCTTGAGGCGCCTTCCCTGAAGCTTGGCGGTAGAATTTTCTGCCCCACAGGTCGAGGCTTCCATGAGGCGAGTTACTGGTTGCGAAAGCCATACTTATCTGAGTCCACGACTGTCTAACCTGCTCCACCGTTGTTACACGATTTACTTACTGTCGGAATCGACGTTTGTGAGGAACTATGGAACGTAAGAGACAAAAGTTTATTTACAACGATCAAAATGTTATATTTTCATAATAATAGTGATAATTCTATTCATTTACAGTTTTCATATAATATTAAGTGGTTGGAATTGTCGAGCGAAAGAAATAATATAATTGTATCACACAATAATATTTTCAAATAACTATTTGCGATTATTTTGTATTTGTTGTTTTTGGACATGGGTAAATAACGGTAAGCTCCCAGCGAGACTGAATAGTTCGGGAATGTTCGAATCCTTCAATCCTTCACGGAGAGTATGTACGACTAATGAGTTGGTTGGACAGATTGCAGAAGGAGAAACCATACCTACTTGAGATGACAGTACAAATTGATCGCGAAGAACCGAGGTCCTTGTTCAATATGAACTTGGGAACCTTGTTATTGGAAGGGTGATTATTTTTGTTCTACGCTAGACATCTTCCAATAACAAGATCAATATGGAGTTCTACGAACTGAAAAAGAACACTCTCATCAAAAACTTGGGAACCTTCAAGGGAGAAGCATTCTGGCATTGGTTGTCTTTGTTGCTGAGTACGGAAGACTAGTACTCATGAAGTTTTCACTCTGTTGGGGCAAAGACCGTTCTCATCCAACCAGGAAGATACATACAGCATGATAGAGGGTTGGGCATGCTGTAATTTCTAGTGCTGAAGAGTCCTTGCAGATCACTAACTTAGTATCGCCAGCACACTTCACCGCCAAGGAATCTGATTCGATAGGCGAAACCACTTCAGGGAAACTAAAAAGAACTAAGACCAAAAATAGCAGCGGACCTTAACAATACTTCCTTGTAGAAGATTCTGTCCAGCTATTTATAATTGGAAAACTCAAGACCATTCTCCCACTTTCAGTGGTCTTCTTTCGAAGTAATATTGTTTTCCTGAAAACGCCTAGCTATTTGTAGACTAATCAATATTTTTTGGAATGATCATAAGATCATCAAAGATTAATAATTTTATTCAAATATAAGTCGATTAGCCAAATTATATGTACCTATCGCACAATAAAATACCCCTCTGGAGAATAAAGAGGGGAAAATCTCCAGCCGGATCATCCAAGGGAACGGAATCCCATAATTCCAGATTTAGTCTTCCGAAGAAGAAGAAGACGAAGAGAAACGAAACCTTGGCAGTCTCATCGGGCTATCGATGAAGGGTCTTCCTCGAATCTGCAGCATTTCCTAGTATTCATCCTCATTTGCCTGCCTTTGTCGGACTAAGGACATGAAAAAAACTTTGAGCCGGAATACTAGTAAGAGATGAGTATTATACGATATCAATTCATAAGTATATAAGATTTATTCTTAGAGTCCAGTTTTATTGCTTGACTATGAATTAATCTGTTGAGGTTCGATTCCAATTAAGTGAATAAAGGGATGGAAAAATATCTGAATCACTGAACACAACCGGTCTCCAGTAGACCACGAGGTATGAGTCACATACTCATCAACCACAGATAGGATCTAAGGCTCCCAAATACCCCATCCTGCCAATTTATCTTGTCGGCAACCCTTTACTGTAGTTTTTCTCCTCTTTGTTACGCCTGGTATCATCTGAGTGTTCTGAGCGATACCCAGAAATCCTGATCATTATTTGATGCCCACTGACACATTACGTCTCAACCTAATCGTTTCCCAAAGGATAACAATCCCATTTCCTCAATCATCCGTTTGCCTACGTCGACCTATAGTTCCAGCCGTTTAGGTTGCAGGTCCAATTTCCTATAAGCATAATTCTCTACCATGACACAGAACAGGGGATAGTTGAAAACCGCAAACCTTGGAGTCGTTTCGTTTAGATGACCTTCTATACTTTTTTTCTCGCCGAAAAAATAACCGACAATCTCGTAAAGGGCCATTACTTGAGCAGAAAATACTGGAGGAAAGGTCGTTCTTATATGTATTCAAGAAGTGCTTTTTTGAATTCCTTGAACCTCTAATTGTAATCAAAGGGATTTCCTCGGATCTCCAATGGAATCTCAAGATTGCGCATAATTATCATTACGGGTTGATTATGGTTCCGGGAAATGATTTCACTCCTCAAATTTTAACGAACGTAGAAAGAAGTACTCGAATATCCGTGATTTAGTCTTCCTCTATTCACCTGGGTTTACATTCCAAGACTCACAATCTCTTATGAAAAATCTCCGGATACGGACGAGATTTTGGTTCTCAGGTCATGAAGAAGTGTACGTTATGAACATCCCAGATTTCTTCATATACATACAAAATAATCATTGTTCGGAAACGATTTTGGCAACTGCAAACCTCACTGCCATTGCGGGCAGTGAGGGCTGTGAAATAGCACAGGTAATAGCACCAAACAATCAAAAAGGTCCACCCAAAGCTTGACCGTATGTTATGGTCAAAAACTAGCTCTAAACAATGAAGACCGTTTATGAAACTAATTATAATTTCTCCCTTGTGAGGGAAAAACATTAAATCATGTTTAATGTTTTTCCCTCGCAAGGGAGAAATTAGATATAGTTTTTTAAGGTCAAGAAAAAAGAAAAGATTGTAATTAACCAAAATTATCACTAGTCCAAACTGAAGGACCTCCGAGGGAGCGATCTGTTGGTCCTACGGAACTCCGTGTAGTCTCATTCGATTCTAAAAATTCCAGTCTATTTTAAATTGATGAAAAAACAATACCTTTATATTTAAAGTTTTCGAGCTAGGACGTTTTGAAAATTTCATCCCCTAGTTTTCACCCCATAGAAGTGACTGACAATAACCAAAAGCATCTTGGTACAACTAGACCCCAAATGGAGCCGATATAACGTGGTAACTAAGAAATCGGTCCGTGGTAACTAAGAAAAAAAAACGTTGCAGATTTGCTTGTCGGAATTCACAGAACGACCCCCAGCCCTAAAACATTAAACATGTTGATAATGCAAACATGTGACGTAACCATCAACCATTTTGCTTGACAATCAACATAAGTTATTACAAAAGTTTTATTACGATATATCAACGATCTATCCCGATTGATTGAAAGAAGCCACTCCCAAATTGGTAGGTATAGGCAAGATTTGTATGTAATATGACGTTTCTGAGTAAGTACTAATGAATACTTAGGATTGAATACTGTGCATCAAGAGCTTATGGTTTGTAAAAGTATGCGATATGGAAACTTCCGTCACGTCACATCAGCATTCGAACTCAACGTGGATGTAACAATTTTCGAGGGTTTGAGATTTCAATAATTCTTTCCATAGCCGAGGAAAGAATTCTTACACGTTCGATCCTCCGGTCTTCTCGTGCGATTTCCACAGGCTTATGAGTTTTCGTGGAGAAAAGATAAGTTTTTACGTTTAGAGTACAGATATTGGGGGAGTGGAAGCGTGCATCAGAATAACTGGTTGAATAAAATGATTTACCGCCGAAGGGAAGAGGCATTGGAGCGGCGATATGAGAGCAAACTATATCTCTCTCCCCTGCCCACCGCCCACGAAATATATGGCTTTATTGGTATATGTGCAGCGATGCGGATATTCTTCGGGGCAAAGACTTATGGCGGCATCTTCGGATCGGGTCAATCCCACCTGAATTGGCCACATTACTCCTGCCATGAGGCCATTCACTCTCGGCCCGACAATGGGCCATTCCCTCTTCCAGAATCTTCTGTTACTTCAAGATAACACGTTATTCCATCCTTTCGACAAAAAGCGATGGGATCACTGTAGCAGTAGAGAGGGCGTATTGCCTTTATTTGATAAGAGCTCGGAGAAAGAAAGACCTATAACCAGAATGGAAAAATAATACCATCCAGTTTCTTTACCTTCCATAGGTACCTACTCTACCTATATATTCAATACATAAGAAAGTTTAACCAACTACAGCCCAATATGATGGGGTTTTTACAAACCATTAGGTAATAAAAGATAAATTATTATTAAATGAGGCCTACAACATGTCATTGTCACGAACTTCAATGTTGATTTTTCGAGTAATCTACAACAACAGTTGTTGGTGAAATAAGTGAGTAGCTGACGTGATCATGGTTCAGTTAGAAAAGTAAAGACCAACTGTTTGGTCATATAAGCAGCCGAACTCCAGACAGAAAAACCAACTCTTCCCAGATGTTATAGCCCTCTTTCCTGGACTAATTACCGTATTCAAAATATACCATGCATCCAATGCAAGAATGCAGGTACATGTCTATGTCTACGTGATTGAGTAAATTTGGTGAATAATTGAAATTAATTCAATAACGATTCACTCAATGGTTCTTCTTTTTTTAACCAATGTTGAGTCTGAGCGTGAGGACAACAAGCGGCAGTTGGACTTGAGTGCGTGTTGATTAAGTAGCAAGACTTCATTCCCCTCCACCGAACATTCAGGTTTAACTAATGATAATAATCAAGCGAAGCCTAACTCTCTAGGCCGACGGTTCTACGGGCTTTTGTTACTATAGTTAGTACTCGGGAAAAAAGGTTAAAAAAGGACACAAGGGTCCCGTGGAAGGAGTTGCCTAACTCAAAAAGGGAGTCCATTTCATGGGGAGCTGAAGTGGATGATGGTTGAGTTCCGAGGTTTTCCTTACCTCTTCTCCTCAAGGCCGAACAATTAGAGTTGGAAGGCGCTGCTCCTTAATTTCGACTCCTGTGGTAGAGGATAGAGGTTGGTCATCAGTAGTACCTACCATACATCTTGCTCTTTCTTCCTTTCAATCTTCAAACAAAGATAGTTTTTCGGAAGGAAATGTTGGGTTAGGTACATGACCACTGGCGGAATCGCAGAAGTCTCTATCAAAACTCCCATACTTTCGTTTCTATTGCTAGTCAATTGTTTCATCAATGAATATATTTCGCATAATCTGTTTGTCTATTTTTATCAAATTTTTTTGCGAAAAGATGGATAAATTCGTACGTACCTACTTGTTTTAATCACTTGATACCACTCAAGAGATGAATAAAAGCCCAACTCCATTCATCGTTATTGTTGGATATTATAGAATGCTTCTACTAACTAATCGAGATGCTTCAGTGATCCTCCCAGATAACAATAGTACCTACCTATATTTATATCTACACCTACCAAAGCAACCAGTGCAGAGAAGTTAGGGAAGACAAGTAATAACTCTACGCAAAAGTATAAAACTATAGAGAACAGATGTTTATGCATGCGGAGAAACATTCCAACAAATCTTCTGAGCATAGACGGAACGTCGATATAAGTTATCGCAGACACAGTTGCCAAAAGGAATCGCGTCTTCCTCATCCTTCTTCTTCATCTTCAAACGTATTTCTTTTACTGTTCCAAGATTTTTCCACTTTCTCCTTCTTGAAATGGTTTTTTAAATTGATCCTCCAAACGATAGCAATCTTCGTCTTTGATCATGGTTAGGTTTCTAAGTACCCCCAACGTAATGGGTAAGAAAGGGGTTCGGAAGTAGTAGAACACAAGAGAAGTGGGGGCACGAGAGACGCAAGCCATCTTGAAATGGGACACCCTTCTGTGAAGGGTGGTGTGCTCCTAAGCAAACCATCCCCACTTCTATCCTTTAATACTACATTTGAGGTAGGTTCAGGTTACGAGGACAAGGGACACCGAAGGCAACGAACTTGGGACCACTGAGTCCCGGGCACCTGCTACTAATTAAGTTAATGTAGAAATCCTGATACGGACCATTAGGTTCATTACGTCCAACTGTCCCTACATTTAGAGCCTCGCCAAGTAATAATCTCCTCCCAAACTTCAGGTGCTCCTACTCCTTAGCTTTTATGTCTACCCATCACCAGCCGTCTTCTGCTATAATAGCAGTAATCGCTTTGGTATGGTAACCAGATGAAAATTAGAATCGACAATTAATGCAGACGGCTAGCCTAACTTTTCAACGATTACTATGGAATGTTTATGGCATCAAACTCTAAAAAGTCTATAACCAACTTTTAGTCTTCACTTTGACTTTCCAACCCTAGCAATTATGAGCTACTGTAACAGACGCCAAGCAAATAGAATAACTTTCCCTGAATAATTCAGAGAAGCAGCTGACGTACATCTACCAGTAGGTGACCAGCAGATAATTAGATTTTGAGGCACGCGTTGTAGGTAGCACAGACTCCAGCAGGTGCTTACTGAGGTGCTTAGCTTACTTACTGTTTAATTCATACATATCCAGCGCTACAGGTGGTGCGTGAAGACATCACCTGTCCAAGATATTCAAGTTGAGACGATTAGGCGAGTAGAAACATTATGCTTTCATGTTTGACTTGGGTTGAACAATAAATTTGATTTCAACAATCCCAAGTCATACCTTTCTAAACGATTATATAAATACGTAGAGGTTGAAACAAATAAGATACACATAAATAAAAGACCTTGCACATTCATGTTACTGAAACAATGAAAATAAAAGCGAGGGGTATTCTGCATGTTTAGCCCAGAGACTCTGAAATAAACTGCGCCCAGATGCATCGCCATTTTCTAAATACGGGGCTGGGCGCTGGTTCCAAATCTTCAGGCTTACGCCTTCATTTGAATAGCGAATAGCCCCACAATTACGACAATTTACGAGACGTCCGTTAAAAGCTGTAAGAGCAGGCTTTCGCATTAAGGGGATTGCTGGGGAGAGAACATGAAAATATATACAATGGCATCTTGTTTCTCCACAGGTTTTATAGCAAGAGACCTTGTCCTGCATGAGCCAGGTCCATCTTAACACACTCACGTCTCCTCACCTAATGAGCCTATTATTGTAAAAGTAATTTGAAAAGAAGAATTCGCAAAACCGCGGTCACGCCTCTAGTTCGGACGGCATTGATTCTTTAAAAACTTTCTTCGGAAGGCCAAGTTCTTTCCGTGGTCTCCCAGTATAAATAGGAATGCCTCCTACATATTTTTCACCAGAGGTCAGAGCCATTCAATGGCTCCCTGCGGGACAAAAGGACAAATACGTGAGTCGAACAATGAGCGCGGCGAAGACACATTTTTTCTTACTGATGGAACAGGAAGATGGAAAGCTGGAGACTGTTGGAACAGTCTTTCTGGGGGACAGAAATGAAGAGGTTTTTCTTCTTGGTCCACTCTTCCACGGGGCTCGCGGGGTTGCCAGGTTTTGCATTTGAATGGCTTACGAAAAGGGACGTGGAATAAGGTTTTAGTTTGAAAAGACCCGTTTTGTCGTCCTTCCACCAACCCTGTTTGGAACAAATTGTTAGTGGGCAAGAGAAAATAAGTGTATCTGCTGTCGAGGCACGGATCCAACGCAGGTGGGACTTTGATAAATGCGCCCAGCAACATCGTCAAATCAAGCTTCGTTCGCCTCATGCATCCTCCCACGCGCGTCGAATTAATTTATATTTCGTCTTCCTCCGTTTTTCTCCTGAACCGTTCTGCATAATAAATAAACTTTTTCCTTTATCCCTATCAAACAGTCTATTGTCCGTTGAAATTCCTTTCCGAACATTATTATTGGGAGGTCCCTTTCGATTCAAACATTGTAATTTTAAACCCTTTGTTGCTTTTTACCCATAGCCTCTAATAGACAAGCGGGGTCACTGTCACCAGGTCATTTAAATAATGAATGCTCAGTTTCAACAAAGATGGAGTGGCGTCGCGCATATCTTATCAATATTTTCAAAAGCCATTCCGTAATCATTATAAAAACCGAATGTAAGGTTATGAGGATAGAATGTAAGGTTAAATTTGGCTATACTTGTTGTACCCGATCAAAAAACTCATCATTAGAATGTTTCACAGTTGTCTCAATAATATCACTATAACCCGCTCACTATCTGCTCGCCCATCCTAAGTACCTACCTATGCCATTTGAATCGTCAACTCCCGAGGTAGGTTATTATTCTCAACAACCACCCTTGAAAATGTTGCTAATGAAGACAGGATGCTGATGTTAAGAGATGTTAACTTACTTAAAATTGACAGACTAGAGATAGATACCAGAAGTCTATTTATATGCAACCAAGGACGTAAATCTTTTGCAAGACACCTTGACAACTCAGTCGGCACAGCCAATCAAGCAAATTGAAAAACTTATTCCGCAACTATTCCTAAGTAAGTGACACATCCTATGTGTAAATTGTTTATGGTCTGTAGTGTAAGGGAATCAGAGAGTTTTATAATAGTGAATCATCATAAAGTCGGTCATTAAGTGAAGAATCACCTCGTAGATTGATGATGTGTGCATCATAAAATCCAGATTTAGCAAAACCAAATGATGATCAGCCGTACCTACACCAGATTTATTAATGGGGCAATCGATGGTTTTCAAGATTGTTAATAGAGTCATAATTTGTCAATATTTCATTATAAGGGTCCGTGAACTTGTGAACATCCTGTATCTATAAATACGAGTGGATCGTTCTTGCAGTTGCAGCAAATTCAACCCGAAAAGAAATGCTTGTGCCATGGCATTTTCCTAAAACAGGCAGCCGGAAACTGATTGTGAATAGAATGTCCAGCGTAAAGAAGACAGGGTTTTTTCATTGTTCGGAAGAAACAAAGAATGAAACCACAATCATCATAACGAAAGTTGAAGAAAACTGTTGCGTCAGTCGGCTCGGCTAGCTGTTAATGGAGCTATTCACAGAGAGGCGCGGTATAATGAGGCGGCCTCCCAATTTTAGATGGCAACCTACCTTCATGTAAAAAAGAGACAATGAATGAACGAAGAAAAACGAATAGAACAGGGGATGTGTAACGTTAGAGTTCCACTAATGAAACCTTCCCTTCCGCCAGGACTTTAATCACTGAATACCACGGAGGAAACGGCACCACGACCCGTCCCGAACCGAATGCTCGAGGCTAATAGCATTTTCACCCGGGGGTGGGTTTTCGGCGGTCCCCGCACAATAAACTACAAGGGAATGCTTTAGGTTGTCCAGGCAAGCGTGTAAGCCACTTTCGAACAGAAGGGTTGACAGCCCAAAGGGGAACGAACAGTCCTTTCTCAAACAGTAAAATGAAACGAGTAGTAAGATTCCGGCTGTCGAGATATTAAAAATACAAGTTTTGCATATTTAAAAGTCTCTAACTATTCCCAACGGTTCAGAATAATGAACTATGGTGGTCTACCTCGGTAAACTCGGAAGCAAAATGACCTATGTATGTCTCCTTTGAATTCAAATACGAGTACCTACTTAATCAAACGGATGTACCGTAATAAAAATTATTCTCCAAGCCTTTGAGTATAGATGTATAGAACTATTATTGTCAGTTAAGTGAAGCATAGCCTCGAACAGGTTAAGCAGAACAAAATACTGGTCGAGAGACAAGAAACACGAGTGTGAATCGCATATCTCGCCGAGTACGCCAAATTCCCGTTCAAAGAGCAGATGATCAAAAAGGCAACATTTTTTCACCCAAATTTCACCCAATCGAGTTTCTTACTTAGTTGCTGAATTACGTTAGGAAGGACTTGCAACTCTCTGGTAGTATTTTATGATACAGTCGGGAAGGAAAATGGGAGCCTGCAATTCCAAAAACGGCAGCAGACTTGTTCAACGAATGGCTTCATGTTCCGCGAAATCTTCTCAATAGGTAGTGGTTTACATCATGGCTGTTTCGCAGCGACTATCGAAGTATGGATAGGGGATAAAGCGATGGGAAATGATAGCAGAATAATTTTCCTCTCGAGGCTGATCCCTATGTTCAAAACACATCGGCAGTGTTGGCTCTGATTCACGAATTGTGCCAAGTCTGCCATCTCGATGAACACTATTACCATTAGCATATAATCACTAGATTTTTTTTCAATTTCTTCATGGTAACAGATACCTAAGATAATCTCATTCCGAACTGGTTATAGGGATTCGCATATCAGGTGGACAAAAAGATACCAAAACTTGATAATTTTACAAAGGTACTGTACGAATCAGCAATCACCGAGAGCATTGTGCGAACACTAGTAATAAAAATTATTTTATCGATTAAATGATAAAATCGTAGTTAAGAAGTTAGTTTCAATTCCTTGTTTTAATTAATCTTCGTAGTCATAGTACTTTTAACCGCCCTGACATACAGAAACCCGTACCTATAAGCTGTGGTTATAGTTGAGAAATGATTCGCACTTTTCTTAGAGTTTTTGCAATGCAGTCGTGAAGTTGTACCTTACACTCTTCATTTTGAGAGTCTCGTCGAAAAAAGGGTCGCAAAAAAATTTTTTTTTCCACAGCTACTTTTGTTCAACAGTAAAACGTTTCCATATACCTTCTATAAGTACCGATTCAAGGGAAGATTGCCGGGTCCGTTTGAAACGGAGGGGACAAAAATAAAATGAAAACATAATGTTACTCTGAGGGTGGGCATCATGCAGAGGGCCTAATGCATGGGTAGGACTGGACCTTAATTTTTTCGTGCCTTAGGATGCAGTAATTGAAGGCTACGCTTTCTCCGTACTACCACATCCCTGACCATATCCTAAGTCTCCCATCCACTCATGAAAAACGAGACTTCCGACTTTCGTGAGATGAAATGAAAAATAAAAGAGGAACAACCAAACAGGAAAACCCGCTGAAGATATCGATGAAAAGAAACTTATTGAACGGTTTGAGACGTGTAACCACCAAATGTTACTTTAAACTCCAACACCACAAAACCATACGTTCATGTGGGAAAGGCCCCAAGGCTGTCCGTGACCCATATTTTCAACTGACGTTCTTTCCATCAGCATTATTCGATTGATGACGGTACCTACCGGATACAAAAACTTCCCTTTCACGTGTCTTCACGTCATATATGTGCCGTCGTTTTCGAACAACTGTCATATTCTTTTTTATCTCTGATCAAAGCCTAGAGATATAAAAACAACTATTTCCTTCTCGTTTTATGGTTGGTTTCATACGTACCTTGACAAGGTAACGAGTCAGTTCGGTATAAGAAAGAAGTTTCTGCGCGGGCTATCTCACTTTGTTTTCTTAGCTTCCATTTGTCTCTCACTAGAAGATCCTAAGGAGAAAGCTTGTCAAAGTATGACAGGTTAATTTCAAAATAAGGAAGACTAATGCCTCAGATAATTACACGTCTCCTATAGGAAACACTGTGGCAATGACGGGGAAAGTTGAAATATCTCTAGGCTCCTGTCCATTCAAGGTGAGATTTTCATTCGGTACCCACCATGTAATATTGACATCTCTTGGAAATTTCCTTATTCATCTCGAAGGGTAAAGAGAAAATCTTCTTTTTCGAGCTCGGTAGGGATCTAGTTACCTAAATCAAAATGCTCAGTATGATGATCACCTTTAGGGGTCTATCAAAATAAATAATAATTCACAAATGAATACCAATGAATACTGCTCTATTTCTCTCCAGTCGCTACTTTGACGATACTGGTGGGTTCCAGACTATAGATTGAGGAGACAGAATTCGTGATCAAGGCATCTGCAACGGCGAATTCGACATCTCCATACCTGCCCGAGTCCATCTGCACACTTCCCTTAACATTCGTATATTGGAGCACACCACTGTGATCCGAATCCCAATCACCCCATCACATTTACCTCTCTGAGCTAGGAACTCAACCTTAGTCATTGACCTTGGGTACCTACTTTGGGTTTGAATGTGAACTTAAGTGCCTAATGGCGTAATATTAACTGTGTTGATTCGACACGCTGCTTGAAAAATAAATCATGAAAATAATAAAAAATAATGAATAAATGATAAAAACAATAATGAAAAGCCTCAGTCGATAAGCTCCAGGCTATCTCAGTTCAACAAACGTTCACACTGACTCAACACGGTAACGTTTGATGCAACGAATTAGGTGACCTTTATCCAGATCACAAGCCAAACAAATTGGGTTTTGCAACAAAAATGTCATGCAAATTTATTTCACCAATCACACTTTTCCATCAACAAATTGTTTTCAAAAAATGTGGACGTTAAAAACCCAAAATTCTAAATCAGTCCGTAACTGTTTTTAATCATTCAACTAAACACAACATTGTTTTGTAAGCATTTAATAGGAAACTCTGAATAACATTGTCTTCTTCATTATGGGTACCTAATACGAAATAATATCTTGTCTGCTGTATTCGAATGGAATGGATGATACATTCTGTTCTTTGTATAGTAATCAATAAATGTTTAGGGAGAAGTTAGCGAAAATTGGCGCTGGAGCCACAGTTTCTAGCACTTTTTTTTTTAAGTAACATCCTCCGATTATACAGGAGAATTTTGAGCATTTCCATAAATTACTACGTTTCATAATGGACGAAATTTCACCCAGGTTGATTCCTAGGAATATACGATGGGGGCTGGAATTAACGTTGACTCTGACGTCATTTCTCCAACACCTTGAAATGCAAAAAAGCCTTCAAGATCAATAGAACAGAAGGCCAGGCGATTCTGTTCTCCTTAATGGGAGTTAGGTGCTACGAAAATGAACCGCATGTGGAAACCACAAGAGGTGATTGCGACCGCGAAAACAATAAATTCGGCCGCGAGGGCGAAATGAACTCAATTCCTAGGAACAATGCCGACTCAGGAAATCATTTTTGCCCGATGCTATGAATTGATCTTGATTCGACACCCTTGAACTTTCGGACGTGCAAGTTGAACAGGTTTCTGATTCTAAAATTCTTCTTTTCTGTGAAGTAAGTGTCAATGATAACAACAACAACAACGAAGAAATGAGAAATATTATTGTGCAGTATAATATTACGGTATGTAGTAACCATATACCTATTAGCTTGTAGAATTGTTAAGATTAATGTGATCACCTGAACGTGTTTGATTAGGTACCTATACACTATTACACCTAAGTGGTAACAGAAATATGTGGCTACATATCCAGCGCAGCGGGTCAAGTAAATGCTCCTTTTTTCACGGTTATCAACTGTAAAATTACCTATGCATAAGAATGTAATAACTAATAACCTTCTTACTGAAATGTTATTAGGTTTGGTCGCATACAACGGTGTACCGCATACAAAATCTGCATCAGATTTTAGGATTCTATACCTACACCTCTAAAAGGAAGCCAAATAACTTTTGGAAACAAATTTAGAACAGAATGACAATGCGATCCTCAATAACCTTGGTATAATTATTGTACAAAAATGTCAATATCCAAAGAATGAATAATGGTCGGAGCTCAACAATTTCGTTGCGATCTAGGCGGTCTGATTTTAATGCCAACACGTTTCGAATGATTAAACAACGGTTTATTATTTTTCGGTGATAGATCAATCAATGAGTAGCTGCTCACCGAAGATCTGACCCACATTCAACGAAATTATCAAATTATGAACAAAAAACATCAAACTCGATTAGATGAATCAACGAATAATTGGAACGGGATTCGGGCTACCCAGACGATTCACAGTCTTGTTTCTCTCTCTTTATTCCGTTGAACCCCTAAATCCTATATGGAGCCTTTACATGGAGCGAACGGTTGGTCCCACAGTGATCTGAAAGGTCACGATTGACTCTGAAAATTTTGATCTACCTATATATTAAATTGATTGAAAAAATGTACCTTTTAATTTGAAGTTTTCGAGCTAGTGCGTTTTGATAATTTCATCACACCCCACAAAATACCGCCCGTGTATCGCCAGCTATTCAATAGTTCACATAAAATTGGGTCGTAAAGAATATTTTTCAAGTAGTTATTTTGGGGTGAAGAGATTGTGGATAGTAAACAAAGACCAGCGGGAGAGGATAGCTCGGTAGGAGCCTGAAGGAAGGAGATTGCGGTGGCCGGTGGAGGTGGTTTGATCGGGAGAAGCTTCCTCCGCTATTAGGAACGCCCTGACGACCCAGACGAAGCACGTAGGATCCAAACCAGTGTTAACTCCCCGAGGTAATGACCGCATTAGAGGAGGAAGCAGCCAAGGGGGTGCCGGGAGATGAGATGGGGTAATTTGGAACAGTGGAAAGGCATCAGAGAAGGCTATGGCCGGCGCAGCAGAGGCGACAGATAGTACAGGCATTTCCATAAGGTAACGAGAAATCATTCGAACATTAGGAATCGGGAGGATTGAGGCATTGTCCAGCTGCAATGCGGAATCATCGCTACCGTCGGCCTGACATCTAAATTACTACTGTCTGACTCAAACACCCAATAAAATGTATGAGGCAACTGAATATTCAACGACTTCGGGATGGCGGGAAGCCCATCAACAAATACGCACCAGGGCTCTAATAAAGTGGCATTACATAAACTAGTGGGGATAACTTCTCGCCAACAGACTAGGCATGGAATTTATGCTTGACTGTGGTAGGCGCCAACAATGCTTTGATTCTTATACTTCAGGTTGTACGCTTCAGCAATGTTACGTGAGTTACTAGCTGAGCTTCAGAATTATGCCATCCTCAGATAATAAGGTTCTGTAAATGATAGAACACAGAATGAGTGATCTCAAAACATAGTTTGGTATAA
>JAEMON010000002.1:14175408-14196184 GCA_030264115.1 Lygus lineolaris | reverse complement strand
GCTCACCAACTCATGCTGCATGAATGGAACTTTTCAGTTCCTTGTCCAGAGCTTGTCACTGGCCATCCAGTGAGGGGGTGCGACGAGTGTCCAAAGTACGCTGCCTGCGCCCATGTCCTTTGGCGAAACCTTTTGCCTCTAAATTCCTGTATACCCTTTTGCCAAATACCTTCAACTGACCAGTCCCCTTTGCGCTTCCGGCTATTGATATCCTACTGAAGTCATTTTGAGTAGGTAGATATATTTTTTCGAAAGTAAAGAAAGTATTTATTCAATTAAAACAATTTCTTTGTAAAACATGTTTGCCCTCATTCATTGATCTATTAAAGTACAGGGGATAAAAAAGCCCAATTACTAAAGAAAAGATAATACAGAGTTCTGGATCCGAATTATAAACACAACATTTTAAAATTAAATAGGTACCTAGGTAAATCTTTAATGAATGAATAGTAGAGTTAAATGAAGAAATAAATAAATAAATTAATTAATTAACATTGTTCGTCCTCAGGATTTGGAGAACAGGTATACAGTTTGCGTTTCAGCAATGCTTCACTGTCAAAATATAAATAAATGTCTACATATAATACACTATAATGTCTACATTGACACTATAATGTCTATGACACTATAATGTTGATGACTATCGATTAGATACTCCACAAACTGTCACACCCTACATGTCAAGTTACTTCCACAGCAACCTCATCGAACAACATCATGTGTAACAAAACAGAAACACGAAAATTCCTTCCCTCGCTCATTACGTCTCGAACTCTCCCGAGGGTGTTCCCCGAACCAAAGAAAAGTGGTAGAGACGGAAAGGAAGTACTTTCTTCTAATTGCTCCTCTCACACATTCACACCCAAGCGCTTGTAATTGATTTAAGAGCACTCCGTCCCCTCCACTCAGGCGCCCGCCCCTAATCGCGTTAGCGTTTTCACCAGCTTCTCCAGCGTTTCCGTCGTCGCTCTTTTGTGCGTATTCCTTCGAAATCTTCTTCGCCTCCAACGCTATTCAACCCTTCAAAAACCCCACCTTCCCGCCCCTACCAATCTCTCCCACCCGGAGTTTTGATTCGTTTATTCAAATTTCCTCTTTTCGCCGCTCCATTCACCCTTTCCCATTTCTCCCCCCTCCCTAATTGTGGATTTCAGAACGAGCTTCCTCCTCTCTTCCACGCGCTCTCTATTTTTTTCGCTCTTCTTTTGTAAGTCAATTTTCCGTCAGGGAACCAGGCCATCCACCTTTTTTCATGCTGAGGATAGGGAGGTCCAGTTTGTGAAAAGCGAATTGAATTAAAGGGTTGAGATGCTTTTAGTTCTAGAAAAGTTCCAACGTGCGTTAAATTCCTTTTATTCGGTCACAAATTAAAATTATTTGTAAAGAGCTCTTCAAATAAAGAATCTCCCACTCCCCTCATCATCCATGATATTACCGTATCATATCAAGAGAAAAAATATTGCCTAACACCAGAGTTACCGTGCGTACCAATAACAGTATCAGGGTTTTCTCGGTGATTTTGGAACTTCAACAGCCAGTGATTAAAAAATATTGCACTAACTTGATCCTAGTAAAACTTGCTGGTTAGTAACCTTGATAATAAAAGCAATTTGGGGTGTATTGGATGGATCTTAGCCACTTGAAATTGGGTCTTTGTGAAAATGACCCAAGGTAATCGTCCTTACCCTACTTACTGTAAAACTAATTTTTATTTCATACCTATTTGCATCAAACTCGGAGGTTCGAAATATATTAATGTGAACACTCATACATCACAATATACGTTCATAATCACTTAGGAACCTACTTTTGTTCACTAGGAACTTTTCTTAGATAACTCCAAAAATAGTAGTTTTCACTCACCACAATTTAGTATAATACGTCGTAGCAAGTGAAGTTGTTATACATACCTGAAACAGAAAAAAGAGAATATTAGACCCCTAGATATTTTCAATACAATAATGTTAATGGAATATTATCACAATATTTATCATATTGTGAATCGGAGTTACACATTATATATAATATATTACCGAAGAAGTAATTGGTACCCACCCAAAAAACCATGAAATTCAATTAACGGAACCATGGATGTCCATAAATTGTTCGGGAGAGAAAGGAGTGAGAGAAAAAGTAGAGTGTCAGAGGTACTCATTCGAAGCCAGTAAGAAGTAAGTCATTGCCAGTAAACGATTGGCGTAGGTATATTGATTTACAAGGAACCTCATAAACTCCAACTCTAGTGATATTTACTGTCTGGACCAGTAATGAGTTGAAGTGGCATTGATTTATTTACGATACATCATACCAGAGGGGCTACCGCCAGAGCGAGAGGTAAATTCCACAAAAACAAATCGTTTTGTAAGAAATACAAGGCGGAGAGTCTCTGAATACTGCCAATACGAGGAAGCAGGTGTGTTCCGTTTCCATTGTCAAGAGTTCAAGTCAGGTAGAATTCGAAAGAGAAGCAGTGGGTCACCCATTTCCAAAATAATAACCAGCCGTTGAACTGGGGGTTGTAATCCGAGACTATCTGGAACCCCACGCCCGTCTCCCGTTTCAAAGGTAGGGAGAGGAAGAAAAGAATGGGACGAGGCAAACATTCAGATACGGATCTTCTTTTATGAGCCAACACGTTAAGCTAGGAGTGAGATTGAGAATACGAGCTATTTACTGTCGGTTACGGCGTTGCGCTGCGCTTACGGCACATTCCCCATTCGAGCTCGAATATCTTTTTGTGCAATCCCATTTTTCTGAAGAGAGTGAAGATCCGACTATTCAAGATAAGATCAACCGAAGAGTCCATCCGTTCAGTAACTGGAGAAACCTTTTTCCCTGCATTGTGAGTTTAAAAACACGCGATTCGCGGAAAGTTGCTTGAAAACACCGAACATTTCCTATTCAAATATGAATACTCAACCTTCAGACTAATGAAAATATGTTATTTTAGGTACCCAGTCATCCTTAAACAATGTGAGTGTTAAAAGGCTAGATTCAGACGTTATCTCCTTACCTCTACAAATATGTACCGTCATGAAATACTCGTACATGGAATTGCCCAGGACGCAACAAGTGTACCTAACAGTCTCAAAACCAATATTTATCTAGTAGGTACCACATTCGAGACCCGACCCGAGTTTCCTTGATGACGACATCAAAGCTGCCAATTACAATTTTACTAGTTTCTGAAACGAGGTGAAATGGCAGTGTGATAGGAGCTTACGAACAATGAGCTTTGCGCTATTATCGAAAGACAAGGCGATTTTGGCTGCTATGTACAGTCAGAGACAATAGGTACCTTTGCGATAATAACAGGCATAGCTGAACTGAGGAGTGTTTATGGTTACCATCTCACTGCATTCCTCATCTGTACCCTCCGGTTCTTTATGTTTCTCAAGGTGTTTTTCCACATTATTTAATGGCGCTTGACTCCGATTCAACTGGAACGTATCCGAAAGGTTAAAACTCAAGAATTTCCAACCATCTATCCCCCCGAAGTTACCCACCGAAGGGTGACTTCGTTAAAATATCTGTGGGAAGGTGGTGAAAGAAGTACGGCGTTAGTTGAGATTTTTTTCCCCGGGAAGGCATAAGGTGTAAGGGCCAGACGGACCGAGTTACTCAGAGAAGGATGTGGTGAATCAGGTGGTGAGACAAAAGTCGGGGCGGTTTAGGTAATGATCGCAGTGGACCTCATCGCTCCGGTGGGACACGTCGGACGGAGGAAATCATTCCACGGTTCATCGGCGGAAAATCCTTCTTTGTCCCAAAGATTCCACCTGGCTTTCCAGGTACTTTGAGACCAGCCAGCCACGAACCTCAATCGACTGACTGATTTCCGAGTAGTTGGACACGCTGCCTGACTCGCAGGGACAGTCGCAAACTACTACTGGATAGATTCCTATAATTAAACAGAATGCTGTTGTAACATATCTAACCGTGGATCTCCTATGTGTTTTCACATAAGTAGTATATACTAATGTACAGATTGATGCAGTATTAGGTACTAATACACACAGTACTACTGACTACAGCAACTTCATATCGTCAACTTACGATTGTGCTCAGAATGACCTCCTTTGCAGGCTAGTCAATTAAAAGTTAGATAAACACTAAAAGACGGTTGCTAACAGATTCACGACACCACTCGTTGGTATCCTATAAAAGGTGTAAATTTATGCAACAGCAAGCTCTGGTTTTGGAGGAAGACAATCTTGAACTGCAGAAAATTATCGAAACCCCGCACCCTGTGAGAACAAGGAAGCAAAATCTCACTCATAATAACCAAAACGCCGAAAATTCGGAACTTCGCTTCTTCGGGAAATTACCTGAAATAGTTTTTAGAGTGGATTTCAATCAGCCATATCCATGATCGGGAGAACCTCGTATGGGAATAGATATGTTATTTTTCCACAATCTTGGAGACTGAACTTGGAGACTTCTTTGGTAGGAGAGCAGGAAATCGCGCCAAGAAAGTTTCCCAAGATCTCTCCCTCCTTCAGGAGTTCACTACATCCGAAGTTAGGAGGCAGCTCCAGGTATAGAACCCGAAGCTCTTCCCTGAAGGCAAACTTCAGGACCTCCCCGTTCTAAAGCAAACTCTCGCCCGGAAATCGACAGAAAAAAAGGTAGTAAGGACTGAACTGTGCACAGGGGCGAAGTTTGTTCCCATTCCACCATCTCCTACAGCTTTTATTGGGAAACTTGTTTTTCTTTTAATTAAACCCGGAATTGGATAAACCTCTGAGGAATTGGAGATAATGGGAAAGAGAAATCTCTTCCTTGGGGAAATCGAGAGAGGAGGAAGCGAAGAAAAAGGTATGAAACTGAAGAAAAAGTACCGGCAATAAAAAATGAAAATTGGAAACTTTTCAAGATTTATGCATACGAAAACGAGTAACTTTTTCAAAGCTCCTTATTAAAAACCCGCTTTTAGGAAAAATTGCGTCAGGAATTTGGATTTCTTTCAAGGAATATGGGCCCCTCTCACTGAAATATATTAGTAGGGGGAAGAAATACTTCATCTTTCACTACCCCGCTTTTCTAATTACTCGTAGATGCAGCACAGAAACAAGAATTTTCGGGATCAAAGAAGATCCCGCGGGTTTCATGAGAAAATATGAACGAACGTGATTTTACGACAAACAAGATTGGCGTTGTATCCCAGGAACGCTTAGCATGTTTGAGAGGCAAGTCTTAAAAATTAAAGGAGCGTCTGTGAAGCAGGCATCTTGTGGAGGAGAGAGGATGTTGCATTACAGGGGGAATTAATAAGATTAAGGCATGGGGAAAATATAATATAAAACATCAGTAGGAAGTTTGGAAATATCAACAACACCCAGCCACCTAATTCGTATACAATTTTTTTTAAATCATCTACGAACAATATCTTGTAGACGCCAAGGAGATGGTAGACGACGATCTTACTATAATACCTACCTCGAGACTAATTACCTAATGCTAAACACTTGAGAAGACACCTTGGAAAAGAATCATGTAAATCAGCAGAAACTCATGAATCAGCTGTTTGAGAAGGACGTCCAAAAATAGAGAGTAAAATAACAATAGATATAAATTCATAAGCGGAAGAATCATTATGAAGGATTGATGACAATAATAACTCATGAACACACCGGATGAATCAGCAAGTTACTTAGGTACATATTGGAGGGGAATAAAGATGGAACGGAAACAAGATCCTTTGCACGATACGGCGAAAATACAAAATTGAAGTGTCAAGAATAATTGGAGACGATATCCTGATTGAATGGATAATGCATAATGCAGGCCCAATAATAGGTCGCGTGATTTTGAAAAAAGATCCGTGGACACTCGAATGGAGCTTACATTTTTCTTCAATATTGATGAGGCATTGTATGCAAATCAGCAAAAGCGCATCTCACCCGAAGAGCCGTTAATTGTTCTACAGCCAGGAGAAGCATCAGGGGTGCTCCAGAAGCTCAGGAACTTTTACATAACGAAAGGTACCCGTCAGTTAGGTATCGATCAAAGTTGGACGGAGACTGGGAAAATTGTAAAACTCTTAAAAAATAATTTGTTAAAAAAGTGAGGAAGCTGTACTGCCCACCCAACTTGGCAGACTTGTTTTTTTTTTTTTTTTCAACGGATTCGTGTTCACGATAAGGTCAAAAATGTGTTTGAAACCACAAGGGCTCGGCGGAGACTAAAAAACGCTTGCATACAAGTCTGCAACGCATTGGGACATTCCCATGTCTTTCTCCCCCTCCTTCTTTCCCTTTCAACTTTCTCCTTTGCTTTAGGAGCCACTCAGCTGATCTGGACCTCTCAATTTGTCAAGAAGGAGTCTCCAGGAGGCTGCATACTAGAACCATTTGTATCGATACAGAACGACTCGGTTGTAAGCGGAAATGGTCAGAACTGGACGGTTGTTGTACAAAGTCACGTTACGTAACATAACATAATTTTGGTTGTGTGCCACAGCAAAGACATGAAAATGTCAAAAGGTAATCCGTGATTTTAGGAGGAGTGGAAATTCCAACAAAAATTGGATTTGTTCCGGAGTTTGAGTGATCCGGTCAAGTGATCCTCATTGTCATCTTCTACTCCTACACGGGTAACATGAACCGTTCATCCATTGGGCGGGTTCGTCTTATAAGACACATAAATGTGCTGGCAAACATTTTGTAGCCATTGAAATGATGGATAAAGAGGATTCAACGAAAGTGGATGCCAAACCGTTACTCATTTTACCAAACCGTTTTTTTTTTTACCAATTTTGTAGTGCAGTGAATTTCTGCTCGCTGAACTGAGAAACCAAGAGGCAGTGTTGGGAAAACGCCATTTTGCAATCACTATTGCTTTCTGTTATAAGTGAGGCAATAACCACTCAATTCCCTCCTCAGTTGAATATCTAAAATGCAATAGAACCAACGGGAATCAATATAACACGTAATCATAGAGTGAATAATAATTATTACATTTCAATCATTATGTAATAAATTGACACGTAGGTATTCAATTACAATTGTAATTGAACGTTTTAAATTACATAATAGACGTGTAACTATTCAATTTATTGCATGATTTTAGCCTCATTTAGAACAAAACTAAAATGATTGAAAAATGGCATTTTCCCAACACTGCCCAGATGATAGCAAGGCACGAAAGAAGTGAATTACAACAAGTTTGAGAGGACAAAGGTATATTCCTCTCCCTGAATATGCATGGAACCTGAATTTACAACAATCGAAATCCTAATTATTTATACCTAATACTAATATTGAGATTGAGGTGTTCTGGAGAATAGATTGGCAGTAATCTGATAGATCTTGACCATCGATATGCCGGCTGACTTCAATCCCTGAATACCAACCGGAGTTGGTGAAAACGACTTGGTGTGGCTAACTAACCGTGATCCTGTTCTATTCAGCGTCTCCAGGTGGCAGAGCCAAGGTGTCGAGCACAATACGGCTATTCTGTCAAAAACCCTACTCAGTCCTCCCCCAATAGCACGCGGCATCCCCCTTGTTTGCCTTTACCTGACGCTCCCTATTATTCTCCGCCTCCCTAAAATCGGCCAATTTGCCCCATCACGGTTTGAACACCATAAAAACGGACGGGATATTTATGATCCCCAGTTGACAGTCGAGGGATATATGAACGACAGATGTTTTCGAACTGAGATTTATATTCTCGGAATCCCCGAATTTTTCCTCTCGTGTCGATGCGGTGTGCGATCTGTAAATATTATGTCCGTTCCTCTCCAGGGCAATATTATTTTTTTTTTTATCAATAATAGAGAAGGGACTGTCGAGCTCACCGCGCATGCTACACCTGGAAATCATGATGCTAACAAAATGGATAATTACTGTTTAGTGGGGAAAATAAGAAGGTAGACGAGACGTTGAAAGCTGAGAAGTTACTGTTTAATCAATGACGTCGGAATCGACAATGCACAAGTAGTAACCAGCAATACTAGGGAGATGTATAGGCAAACCCACAAGATACGGTGCTGACTAATGTCTAGAGGCATCTAAGTACCTACAACAATGGGGAGCTTGCACGGGTAGACATTTTAAATTTTCAACCTCAAAATCTGATTCAGCGCCCTTCAAAACCCCCTGGTGCCATGGCATACAGGTTCCGCAAGATGGGAGGGGGGAGGGGGGGGGGGGGGGGGGGGGGGGGGGGGGGGGGGGGGGGCAGGCAGGCGGTAGTTGCAGGTAGTAAAGGTTAAAATTATAAGACCCATTTTCGGTAACTTTCAATTGTCGGATACCCCTCATATGGCACCATTTTGGAAAACCCTCATTAAGATCTTTCAGATTACTAAATAAAAAATAACAATGCAAGTTCCCTACTACATACATTTATTTTCTTAAGTTCATAACAGCGATCCAACCCCCATATCAATATGTTTAAATAGGTAGAAATAGGTAGCAGAAGTAACGCGGAAGCTTTTACTCAATGTACGTAAATAATCAGTACCTACAGGACAAAATTTGATATGGAAGAACAAATAATAACAGGATTGAGATTCTAGAGAAATGAGAGTCAATTTGGTTAGGTACTTTTACGCTTACATGAGGCAGGTCGAGGAAAGTTAAGGGATGGTGTATTTCGAGAAGGACGTGAACCCCACCCTGGGACGAATCCTGACTATTCATGACCATTTTGAAGTGCTGTAATACTTTTTTTAATCAACCACAAAATCAAAAACATCATGACTATTTTCATTATCGATGGAAATTAAATTTGCTCAATAAGCATTTTAATCAGATGAATAGCCCTTGTGATCGTATTAGACCCGAGGAGATTGTCATAATTGGAAGGTCTCGATCCGGAATAGATACAAAGGTCTTCTCCTGCACCTTCTCCTCCTCCTCCTAGAACGCAGCTCAGACCCGCGATTGTCTTCGCCGGGGTCAGGTTGTTCACATTTGACATTGTGTTGTCCGCGTGGGCAGGCACTGCCCTCCAACCTTGGCATCCTCTTGGACCATTCTCCTTTGAATCCGTTTGTTATAGCTATCGAAGTATCGCATGGTTTTTTGTACCTCTCACTCTCTTTCTCTCCTCGTCCTTCCTCTTCGACAGACCTGTTTTTCTTTTCCTGTACAGCGATGAATCTTTCCCAAGAGTTCCCGACCAGTTCGCAGAAACGATAGTCCCAAACTAGACTGTTCATCCTCGCTTTGGGACACCAGAGACCGGTCTTCACTCCGTGTTTGTTCGACTAACTTCTGCGATATTCAGCGAATAATTTATGTTTACAACAGTACTTCTTCTCTATTTGGAAAGTCAATGTCCTGTGCTGAAGGGTTCCGCTAGCAGTTAAATTATTATATTTGTAACTTATTCGAGCTGCCTTCCTCTCAAGTCAATATATTCATCGTTAGTCGAGGTCGGAACCCATAATATCCTCTCCACTCAGGTTTTAAAACTGAAAACGGTGGTTGATGTGACGATTGAAAAGACGAAAATCAAACAAGATGGACCTATTTAATTATGGTTGGATGAAATCATAAGCTGGCGAAACTGTAGGATTTTGAAACATGGGATCCAAGCAAGTCAACAATGAATGTCAGATGTCACATCTGAAATGTTCCACAGTTCCCCACCATACAAAATTGCATAAATGGAAATAAGATTCAGCGATAACCCATGGCCTTATTCATATTCCGAAGTTTTATCTTAAAATCAAATAAGTATAGATCAATGATTATCCTCTCCTTCTCCATTTTTTTTTTTTTTTTTTCTGCGGGTGGATAGGTACATCTAATTCACGGGTGGTTTGCGCTGGTTGGTATATCCAAGTTTAAAAGGACCTAGATAGAATTATTTATTGGACTCTCAGGTTATGAGTAGAATAATGATTAATAAACAGCTGGTAGGTACGGTACGTCAGAAGATAGGAATTATCCATACTTTAGTCAATAATGTTATTGAGTATAAGCTAAGTAGAGGAAACATAACGTTTCCGAGTTTTTCCTATTTGCATTGAAGAAATTTGAGTTTACATTTTTTTCTAAGCCTAGGTAGGTTGATTTATTTAGTATGAATATCTTCCAGACAGTAGGTATGAGCCGTTTGGGTATCCTGAAGTAGGTACCTCTTTCGGTCCAGTCACAATATAAATAAGAAGTTTGTTCCGCTACTCAGTTTGCAGTTAATAATATCAGTGGAGGTAACCGGCAAGCCATTCCCCTTACGTCGCGGAGCTAACTAGCTGAATATAGCCATCTACCGAAAATTGTCAGGAAGGACCTATTTATACATCGTGATAAGTAGGTAGATCTTATTTTATCTACTTTAAGAAAAGCGTATTCAATTTTATTAGGGAAAAATAACGTCTAAGGATCGTTGCCGGTGGTCGAAATGATTCATCCACTAGACGGTGTTTTTTCGTAATTGCATCCTGATGGTTGAATAAATAGCCGAAAGAATTTCATTTTTCTCGCATAGCAGAACTTCAAATTCGTGTTAGGATTTCCGACGGCCCAGTAGTGTAATTTAGGGTTAAGAAAAAATGACAACATAGAACTGGATCATTTGAGTGTGCTATCAAACTCGTCAACACAGTTGGGTTTACAGACCCATTAAGTGCCCCAACACAACCACTGAGAACTTGGCAGCGAGAAAAAAGTTCGCTCGAAAGAGGAAAACTTACTAAATAACTTTGCCTTGAAAAAACGAAGTCGGAAGTGCTTCGAGGTTGGGAAATATCTGACAGAAGTGAGTGGGGGAAAAGGGAATGACGGTCATGAGTTTTATTTTGTTTACATCGTTTCTCGCCTTACAGGGCTTTAATTCCGTGACGGGCCGAAAAAGTAAGAAAAAAGAACTATACTTCACCGCCGAACAAGGGCGAGGGTGGGGTTAAGGTCGCGTATACGTCGACCTCCCCCGCAAAAACATTGCAAGTTTCAGAGGAGTGAAAAAATAAACCGGGGGAAAATAAGAAACCCTCAGTTTGAGTTCCACGTCAAGGTACAAGTTCAGTGTTTACAGGTCCCCAGCGTCGCCCCTTTTTATTGCCTCCCAGACTTTACAACCGAGAGTCGCGAGAGGGTGAACTGTAAACCACCCCCGACTTTGCCCCACCTTGTTCCAGTGTATCAATATTAAACCGAGAGCCTTCCTGGATGTCATTCTTTTCCCTCCCAGTTTTACTCCTTTTGTCATTCACTATATGATACGAGAAAAAAGTCTCTTCAGACTTGCCTTATAAAATAAAAACTTGGGAGTAAACCTTGAGCCTGACAGACGACGATTATATATTGCGGTAATTATGATCTAAGGGGATTTTTTAGTGGTGAAAGGAACAAGGGAAAAGCAGACGAATTTTACGAGTATGTTTCGCGGGCCCAACTGTACAATAAATTGTCGAGAAATCTTTCTCATGGATGTTCCATGCGACATAATAATACACCTACATAAAACTTTTATGAGTCTTCCTGTCAAATTTTGAGATCGTCAGAAGACTTTTGCTTCGAAATAAGCATTTATCCCGGAATATTTGTTTTTTCTATATTTTTTATTTATCGTTAATATTTTTATTACAATTTCTCCATCCTGAAACAACAACCTTCTCTACAAACAGACTCAAGAATCGTCTACTGTGAAGTTATGGTCCTCTTTTTAGACTCGGTTAGACCCGAAGGCTTCCAGGTTATGATTTAGAGCCTTATAATGCGTTTTATGACCCCGACCATCTTCCGTCATCTTGGAGGGGATACATAAATAACGAGGATGGGGTGGGTTGAGTAAAGATGAAGATCACTTTCGGCTTCTATGCCACCATGTGATGTCCATTCCAAATAAAGTGGGTAAAAACTCAATGACAGGACTTGAAATCAGGCTTACCGATACCCATAGTTACATTGAAATTAGGGAGGTTACTGACTTTGAACGTTTACGAGGCCTAGAGTTTTTGCCACCCACTTCCCTTCTCGCCGTCAGGGTAAATTTTTCTCAACTAATTAGGTAGGGACATACTTGGGGTAAGCTAAACTAAAGTTCTAGCTGATGATTCTATGCAAAATTATACATTATATTATTATTTATTTCGTCTAGTTTTAGCCATTTTTAAGGTGCCTACAAATTAGACGAACTATATTGTATACAAACTACAGTTGGAACTTCGAGTCAGCTAAACCCTAATACCTAGTAATCATGGAGTACCCTAAATAGGAGTGGAAAATACACAAACTTCGGATTGAAAAAATAAAAACATTCACATTTATTTTTGATTTTAGTTGTATCGCAGAATAATAACATCACTCATTACAATAGTTTGAGAATTAAATTTGTATTCTGGGAGTACCGTATCCCTAGTCCTAAGAGTACAGGTGAGCACCTTCGATAGCCTAATAATTTTCACAAGGCGCAATCGATAAAGGGGTAAGATGAAAAGGAGATATAAAAAAGTTAAGCTAAGAAAAGGGATGGTTTCACCGTGAATTGAAGGGCTCTGATGCGGTTAAGGGCAAGTGTGGAAGGCATATCGAATCCAAAAGCCAATCTGCCTACGGAAAAGCGTCGAGGTGGAAGCAATAAAAAGAGAAGAAAGGAAAAGTAAAGAAGGGAAGGAAACACCCCTTCTGAGAAGGTCGGTGTAGTGGAAAAACGCGGCAGGTAACAGGCGGGGTGTATCGTGAGATGCTACTATGTAGACCTTGTAATACCAGACAGCCTGTAGTGGCAAAGAAGGGAATCGCCTTCGCGGAAGATATCTCGTTCGCAGGCGCTAGGGAAATCGGCCGGTTGATTCCAAGTTACATTGAGGACATGTTTCTCACTATCATCTACTCAGAACGAGGATGGTGATCCGGATATATTCCATTCAGTGGAATTGTATGACATTTTACCTACTTCCGTCTCTAGGTCTTAGAGGTCAAAATATTGAGCAATGTAAGAAGTACTTGAAATAAACACCTAATCGCATGCCGATTCATATATGTTCATATATTCATATATTCAAATATTCAAGAATGTGGGTACTCAATGATTGAACAAGGATATATTCGGTTATTTTACCAATAATATAGACACTCACTTATTTCTGATTAGTTCACTGCGAAAATTTATTATTAAGGCAGAGAGGGTTCCTTTTAATTGTCTATTTCACAAAAAATTCAAGCACTTTCGGAGAAACAAGGATAGGTCCTTTCGTTAGGATCAAAGAAGTGGAAAAAACAGGTTTCAAACGGAATCATCCTCGTAAGCACAAAATTTAAAAAAACTGGCAATAGGTAGTATGATTATGCAAGGGATTGTCAGCATTTCGCTGTGACAATAAAACGTGGAGACGTTTATCAGCTACCTAACTGCTAATGATATACTGACGAAAAAATCAACAGAGTTCGAAGACTCATTATTATCGTATAAATATGAGTAATCATTTACATATTTTATTACATATTCGATCAACATCACAATGCAATAAAATAAAAATATCAAAGTTTGAATCCTACATTGCGAAGGAGAAAAAGTCGAATCAAAGATACTGATTAGTCAATATGAAATGGCAAAATAAAGTATGATGAAACAAGACTATCAACACAAGTGAAACAAAAACAATCAATCACATCAATATCAATATTCTAAATCACTCAAAACCAACGTAGTGAGGTCACCACCATCACATAACCCTTGAGCAGGAGGAGTTTTCCTTTCAAGAAACATTTTTTTTGTATCCGGCAGCAGGAGAAGGGAGCTCTCAGAGAGGGGTTGTTTGCTCAAGTTATTAAAAAAGAAACTTTGCTCCGTACCATCGCCACTGCTTCATCCATTACCACCGACCCTTTTATCATCTCCCGCAAACAATATTCCAGAGGCCCCCAAGCAATCTTGCTATCAATTTTTAATGTAATTACCAACTAGTGTGGTGCTCTTCTGAATGAATTTTCTCGCTGACTAGGCTTGAAAGGGGATTCAAGAGAACTGGGTTGGTAAATAAACGGATTTCTTATTCCCCAAAATCTCTCATAAACCACGATACTGTCACTGGCACAAACATCACTTGATTCCAACTAAGTTACTAAACATTTAAGGTCCACACTACAAAACTTATGTCACCTCCTGCAGAAAATTTTGGCAGACGAAATAATTAATGGGTTCGAAACTTGACAGTGAAGTTTGAGTTCCGAGATCACTTCTGTGGTAGGCTCTTCAATTTCATAAATCGTATTAATCTCACTCTACCAGGATAAATCCTTAACCTACTCCGTGTACACCAAATACCAGAGATTGGTACTAATTTGCAAGCTGGAAGTGAGAAAGATAATCCACTGAGTCAAGTACAATCATTGGATTGTGATTGATGTTGGTTAGGGATGATTTGGCGAAGAACTAATTCCCTGAAGAGAACTTTATCATTTTGAAACAGTAGTAGTGCAATAAACATTGAAAACAATAATAGAATTTTAATGAGATCGAAACCTTATAAATCATCATCTTATTACAATGAATGCAATTCTCATGGGAAATTTTGCGTTGGGTCCCGAATATACGTAGTTACCTAAGTACGGACACTTAAACCTACATACTACGGTTATTAAACGTGACCACAACCCTCGAGAATAACCAATATTGTTGTTTGTAGCGTGCACTAGAACTGCTTATCAGAGAATCACTTACTAATTAGGTCTCTCCATGGCCGTTCAAAACCGTAGGTACATTTATGTTTTCATTATTTCTGTATTTTTCCAAGGTTAGATGATATTAACGTTTGGAATGAACCAATGAGTTTAAACTTCAAGAATTGACTCATATTACTCTGGAATTTGTCAATTCAATTTGCCTCCAAAATGTAGAACACATTGCAATAACTTCATTTTCCGAGATATAGGATCACAGTTGGTTGTTTTTTTCCTTTTTCACTGGAAATTTCGATTTATATTATTATTTCCCAAAACTCTAATCAAAACCGAATCCAATTAAGTTAGTACTGAACAGAAATTCCCCAGTCAGATACCCATACACTGAGATACGATTCACCTGCGCTCCCTCCTTTATTTTCAGTCACATGCATAATATTTTATCATCCCGAGTATTTGTACATTGCCGAGGCCACAGCCTTTTGCCTGTATAAATACGAGAGGTTTCGAACTCATCTTCTGAGCAAATATCACCGGAGCCAGGGCCACACGGCTCAACGCTTTTCGCTCGCTCCCCTATCACACCAGAAAATAGGACATGATGAAAATTACATAAAACGCCCTCTCCCACACCACTCATTTCGACGTCCTATCATACCCGAGTTTTTCCACATATTTGCTGTTCTGGAGGGGAGAGTTTCGTCTCTTTTTCAAATATTTGACAGGGTGCTGAATCCAGCCCAATTTGGGAGAGTCGTTTTGCTCCCCCTGCAGTACAACTTCGTCTCAGCCTCCAAGGGATTTACTATATTTGGGAATTTGGGTAGATTTCCTGGACTTCTGCTACTTAATACAATGGATTCTGTTAGTACGAATTCGTAACACTATTAGTAGTTAAACACCCAAGTACCTAACAGATATTTTTATTGAGTTGAATGAACGAAAGGAAGATACAATTACCTATCATCTTACGTTGGACGACGAGCTCGGGAAGCACCTCAACCATGCCCGAACGCAACTCAAAATCCTATTTATTATTTTTTACGTATGTGATTTCGAAAATTCCTCGAGTCACGTATGTTATAAAATAATAATTACATACTTTACGATGTGAATAATAATTTTCAGTCTATTCCATCCAGAGAAAACTGGAAGAAACCCAAGAAAACCGGCTTTTTCATTGGTTTCTTCCAGTTTTCTCTGAATGGAATAAACATGAAATTATTATTCACATTGTTGAGTATGTTATTATGATTGTATAACATATGCATATCGAGGAATTTTCAAAATCACGAACGTGATATATAATAAATAGGATTTTGAGTTGCGTTGGGGCATGGTTGAGGCGCTTCCGGAGCCCAGCGTCCCGTGCACCGCATTATTTTCCTTCTCTTCAGTTTATGATATAAGTTGGGTAGTTGTCAGAGTAAAACTGGTATGAGGAGAAATTTTTAATGATAATTGATTGAGATCGTTTGCTTTGTTTTGATCTATATTTATGTCATTATTGGCTATAGTTATTTGTACGCGTAATACCTACCGTTTTCCCCGAAGATTTGGAAGGTTCAACTAAGAGTACCCAAGGGTACTCTTAGATGAACCCTTGGGTATACTCTTAGATCAACCTTTGGGTACAGGCACCCTTGGGTTCATACAGCTTCAGAGCCATTGTTCATGTTTTAAGGATCTTGGGTGGATAACTATATAACTCCTGGATTCTCAGGTAGAAATGCTGTTCACGAGGATCGATGGATTTGGACGTGTGAAGTTCACAATTTTTTCCTCACATAGGATGGGAATGTCAATTTGTCCACAACAGTCGGGTGTTCGGAATGACTGCAGGATGTGCGTGTGTCACGGACTCTTGTCAACGGATGAATGCCAAGCGCCCCCAAGATTCGGACATAATAAGTCGAGAAAACGAATTTCTAACCCATCATTACTTGGTAAACTGTGACCATTGTATGTTCCGAGAAACCCGTAGACAATACACTACTCATATACGAGTATTTGTACAAAGCCTCCTATTTCGCATCATTCCTAATAATTAAACGCACGTTTTCGAACTAATTATTATAACTGGGAGTTGAAAGGATATGGATAATCTTGACCTTCCCTCCTGTGACCGTACTATTGTAACAATAACAATAGTAATTTACCAAACCTACATTATCCCTCACTAGACAGTTGACATCTGTTAAATGCCAACAGGTGATCAAGAGATCAATGGAACCATGGAAAACGTCAACAATTCGTTAAATAATATGGAGAGTAAGTACCAGAAGACAAGACTCATCCTCTATTTCCCCAGAGCTTCAAGTAATCCAAAGACTCTGCAAATTTACCTATCACACAAACAAAACCATTTCGTCTTTTTTTGTAGCGTACATAGACTCCCGACTCTACTAATCTTGTTAAGTAGTGGGTATGAAGGACAAATTTAAGTAGGTGGCTGAAAAGTATCTAATTTTTAACAATATAAATCATGTCTGAGTCTATTTGCATGAGTAACGCTGGTAAATTCCACCAAAACGGGCTATGAATCAACAATTCCTACTCAGATGGGGAATGGTAGATACCATTCCCTACTCAGATCACCTATTTAGGTAGATTTTTCAAATATGGAAGTAAATAATAACCAAACGCAAGTTCCTCATTGAGTGCATTTGGTTGTCACAAAATCTGTTCTGACAGAATTGAATCTTAGATTTCGTTCCACAAATCTCGACATTAGATAAACCGGCCTTTTTCATTGTTTCTAATAATGCACCATGTTGCAAGAAAGTGATTGATTCAAGGCACATTAATGTAACATGTGTAAGGGGAAATTCAAGTCTCCTCTGAAAATCACTATACTAATAACAACAACCCACTCTGAATTGTGTTGATGAGAATGCCTTGAGGAAAGCCCATGCCATCAGGCAAGGCCCTCCATTAATTTGCTGGGCGTGTAGTTAATTCACCAACAATTAGGGCTATAATCCTTCGAAGAGACAAAGCCACCTGCTGCCCCCCCCCCCCCCCCCCCCCCCCCCCCCCCCCCCCCCTTCCCGTTATTACCCAGTGATGACTTGGGAGCTCAAGCTGCCCCATCGAATACGTGCCTCACATTAGGGTGCAATTTTAATGGAAATTACATACTAGTTCAATGAATTAAGAGTTGAGATGAATTCTACCGGACGTTTTCAAGTGCGCTTGCCTTGAACCATTAAATTTTCATTTGATTTATTCAAACATCATTGTGTAAGAGGGATGTCGAAACGAGAACTTGAAACTAACGCTCGGGGCGCTCGTGGGTAAAATAAATTGTAATCCGAATGAACAATATTATTACACCACGAAAATTCCGATACCCCAAAAATTCCCTCACCATAATCTTGGCTGAGTTTGCATGATGCGATTCGGTGACCTAATGTCATCAGGAAGTATCCCTGGTGCGGTACCACGAGTAGTAGCCATACCAACAAGTATTGCATACTTTCGGCAGGCAACATTTCGATGAAATTATGTACCTATACGCTACTCCCTACCGTGTGGATCGATGTCAAAACGACGAGTTGCGTAATCATTAAACAACTCTTTACTCAATCTGTAAAATCTGACAGCTCATTCAAGACCTTTACAACCTTCAAAACATTTCTGTGTACCCAGTATTTTGTTCTTTCTCTATGTCATTTTGAGAACAATATTTGGTAGGTAATAGCCATACAATTATAACCGAGCTTAATTTTTTATTGGAGCTTCCCGGTATTTTCAAGAGGGTATACCAAGAGAGTGAAAGCATTGCGCTAGGAGTGTCTGCAGAGTTCGGCTCGAGGAAAACTTCCTTTCCTTGGACTGAACATCCGAGAAAAGTCTAACTCCTCATCTTATGGTTAAGAGGCCAAATTAGATTGTGAACGAAATGTAAATTTTATTAGAAATCTAAGTTTCGATCCTCCAAGCTCCGGCCTCACGTTATACGTGAACACACACGCATAAAGTCGAAAGGGTCTAACTACGGAGGGGGAAATATAAAAGACAAAGTCACATCAAGCACAACCCCTCCCAACGAAAAATGAATTAATCCGATTGTTTTGTATCACAAGAAGCAGTTTTTTGGAGATGTTGTAACACAAACGAATATTATAATCGGAAGGGGAGGAGAGAGAGGCCAGTGACACGGCCTGCGTCCACTTCAGTCAAACTAATGTTTGGCTATATTTTATCCAGTTATCGTGAGGTGGTTTGTTAGGGTTCCCCGAGCCCAGGCCGTGAAATATGGTTTCGACCGTGCACCAGCCTGTACCTCTACAGCCGAGCAAACGGCAATCAACTAGCTGTAAACATTCACTCGAAAGTTCCTCGTCCACAATGCTTCAACCGTCCCAACAATGAATCATAATCAGTTTGAAGTCATTTTATTTCAGTGAGCCCCCACTCCCTCTTCACAGCGTGGTTCCAGAGGGTATTGAAACATAATTTTGAGAATACATGGTAAAAAGCCAGCAGTATCCCTCGATGAAAGAACGATAATGTCTTCAACTTCTTTACGACCACAATAACGGCTTAGTACTCGCACACGCTATGTAGACATTTTGGGAAATCTATGGATATAAATTAGAATAAAAGAATCTAGGTACCTATGTAGAGTATCTCTTATAGACAGTAACATGGGAATAAACGACGTATAGGTAAATTACATAGACAGTAACTTGGGTAATGAACGACGTATAGGTAAATTACAATCAGCGGTGATTTTATTTAAAATGAGGATAAGAAAAAGAAAATCATGAAAGACCAACCACATTATTAGCCCATAGGTCTAGTTCAGAATAAAGAAAACGGAAGAAACCCACGACTTGTCCCTCAGCATAAATTTCCGACAGAAGGCTCGGCTCAAGCGTGACAATGTTCCAACTGCAGGGTTGACTAGACTACTGTTTCAAGTCCAGGCATCAGCATGGGGGATCCTCTACAGGACAGTCCCTACCACTCTCGAAATTTGAGTAAAACCGAATCATCAGGGTGTGAGACATCTTTCTTTATTTATTTATGAAGTGATTCCGAAAGCGGTTTCCATTTTCAAGGGGTCGGAATTTTTCAGTTCCGACTTCAAGATCTGAACCGCCCTTGAACACGCCTGGCTAATAGTTGTGAGCTCGAAATTTCATGAACTTTCGTCACGAAACGGGCGGAAAGTTTCTCACATGGGGTGAGAAACCCCATATCAGGTGACGGTGAAAAGGTGATGGTTGATAACGAACGCGTGTCTCATTCTCTACGACCCGTCTCGAAGACTTCCGACCGACAGATACCCATCATGATAATTTTGCCTATTGTGACAGCTCTCAACCACACCTTTCTGCCAGAATCATAAAAAATCGAATGGAATTCTCTATTATAGAAGCTAATTACTACGATAACAAACCTTTGTAACATACAAAATAGGTAAAATTTTTTATTGGTAAGAGAGTAAAAAGTAAAAAATGAAACTGTACCCAATAATTGGCTGTCTTCCTTGTATGCCTAAGGAAAACAGAGGATACGATATAATATGATGAATAAAAGGTATAATCATCTTGGATACGAGATCTTTGATTGACTTCTTTGATGTCTTAACTGTACTAAAGGACAACATTCCAACTCTGCGGTTTTGATTTGTCACATCCGTTATATGTATGTGCAATGATTTCATGAATTATTGACGACTTAAGCTTTCTAATTACCGAGGCCTCAGGTTTGTGCCACTACTGATCAATACTACAGAAATAAAAGTCATAATGTAGGGAATCATTCTGAGGACAACCCCCAATTATTATTCTCTAATTTGAACGTAATCGAGTTATTGTATCATAGAGGGATGGTGGGAATCGGTTGTAAAATCGGCAAAATTCACGGTTTTAGCAAATTAATCAAAGGATCGGAGAAGTACAGCGATTCTGATTCATGTACGCTACGCTTTCAATACAAGATAGTAACACGGAAGTGAAAACACTCAATTTTGGGAAGATGATTGAAGACTTGAAAACTCGATTGAAAAACGCTGCGAATTATTACACAACGGTTTATTATTTTCAGTATAGATCGCCCAACTACAAAGATCCTATTGACATAAAATACCCGCCTACCGCTTTCGCCTCTTGGCGACAATGAGTAACCCCCCCCCTTACCTTGTAATTATTATTATCGGAGAGTTATTGTATCATTCATTC
>JAEMON010000002.1:14117098-14174408 GCA_030264115.1 Lygus lineolaris | reverse complement strand
CTAGGGCGTTCTGAAAATGTCATCCCCTATTTTCTAACCCTTGGAGAAGACTGCGACGGGAACGCCAAGCTTCGCGGTATACCAAATTTCATTAATTTTGGTCCATGGTAACTAAGGAAAGTGCCGCGTACGGCGAACGGACGGATTTTTTTAATTCGATTTCTGGATTCTACGTATCTTGAATTTTGAAGGGGGGTTATGGGAAACAATTTTTTTCGTGCTCGATTCCAAAGGTTCATTATTGAAAATAATAAACCACAAAATGTTAACCTTCGTGATACAGGTTACTTCAGGAAAATTCGTTACTGCGACATGCATCAGAATAGCTGCGTATTGAACTCAGCTGCCACTTTGGTCTAGTGACGCAAGTCTGTTAATATCTTCTGATCCGATTTTCTTATCATTATCTAGTATTCTAGATAGGTTGAGAACCAATACTCCAGGTGTTAACCCGCTTGGCACTCATAATTTCACAACAGTCAGACAGATAGACCCCAGCTCAGGACGAATCAGACAGGCAGACACACAAATTAAAAACATGTGTTTACAGAAAACGCAAACTGCAAACGAAAATTTTAGGTAAATAATATTACAGGAAAAGAATTTGTCGTCTATTCGTAAGAACATTCTTTTGGAACGCATCTTTACCGTTTGTAGTGAAGTTGTACAACGTTTGGACCCGCATTTTGAGTTTTACAGCTTTTCGAACATATTTCTATTAGGTCCCGTTCAAGTATGTTAAAAATTTCTTCTTATGGGCGAAACTGTCTCATGTCGAAGAAATTCCCATATAATGTGAGCGGTATAGGCACATAACGGTCAGACGGGAGGGTCTCGTATAAAAAGCTCATTGCATTGGCACATACGAAAAACAAAAAAAAAAAAAAAAAGGTTAACAATAAATTTTCAAATGATGCTCGATCTTGGTGTTGTTTCTATCAACTGAAAAACCTGAACAAGATCAAACTTCATTGTTCGAGTAAAATTCATTCTCATCAATAATTTATTCCACACAAATTTACATTTTCCTAATCGTGAGTCATAGGTACATGCCTCACACTCTCCCTCTATCTTTCAATAAACTTTTAAAATGATCAGTAACAATTCCAATGCTCTTTCTACGTCAAACGGAGGAATGCGTCATGACATAAATAACCTATTTACATAAATTTATGAGGAAGCTGTCATAGGGAATCAAGGGTTTTTATCGAAGAGAGCCAAAACACTACAAAGTTACTACCTATATGATTATTGTGATCGTTATTCCAAGAATCGCTGATCTAAACGTGTTGTTCTTCAAGAAACTTCAATGAAATTAAAATCACAAAATGTTCTTTTTCTCTCCCTAAAAGATTCCAACTTCCGTAATGATAGCAGAATTGCAAAGGTTCCTATCAACAGATGCAGTAATATCACAGTGAATGGGGAACTGACAAGTCGAGTGGAAAACCACCATGGTATTGATATTGACTTCATCCCTTTCAGTGCGAAACCAATCGAAAAAATATCGTGATAAAAAAAGTTATGAATTTCTGTACAGAGCTGTAATTGGTTTTTGAAATCGGTTGACTCCCATTCGAAATCCGTTAAAGATGCCACAGAAAAGCTTTGGGGCGATGGAAATGAATCGATACCACGAGAGAGAGGCGGGCTCTCCTCCCTCTACTTACCATCCGAGTCGGAATTGAGCGAATTCGTATTATTGTCACATAAGTTATCTCCCCTTTTGATCTTTGAGGGGAAAACGATGGAACGAGAAGGATAGGGCCGGGGAAAGATATTACCCGTTCATTGTTGACTTGGCATATTGTTTGCTGTATTTGCGCTTCGTCTAAGGAGAGGAAGCTAACGTGGACAACACCACGTCCCGCTCATGAAACTCCACCGTTTCAGCTTGAGTAGAATTCCGGAAATGACAAAAGATGGAAACGCCCCCGGATGATTAAAACGCCTGACGAATGGAAATATTGCTTTTGAAGAGACGTCCAAAGGCTCTTTCTCCAAGTGCCTGTCTTTTATGAATCGAACGTGGTCAATGATTCATTGCGTGTCCAATAAAAATGTTTCTCCAAAAGCTAATTTGAGGACAGTGTTTCCAATACGACGCACTTAAATTTTCAAGTGCCGTGCATGAAATTTCACGGAATTGAGGAACTGGCACCCTTGAATCGATGGGGAACAGGCAATCATAAGAAGTGACACAAGAGGGAGATGTGAATATTGCACTTGGAAGGTATACAACTCTATTTATTTAACGAAATCCGGGAGATAGAGCAAGGGCGGAAGGGGGGGGGGGGGAGCATCTATATAATTTTGGAAGAAATCTCCTTACTCGTACACGTGAGTTCTTAGAACCATCCTCGCCGATGGAACTCCCTCCATATTCTATCACAGTTCGTTATACATAAATAGAGGTACCGCCTCCGATGATACGTGAAATTAGGTAAAATCCTCGGAGCAAATACTTCAGTTTATAGTCCAGCAAATCGAAAAATCAAGGTTCGACAGAACCTAGGTATGTTTTGTAAAATAAATATACCCACCTACATCTTAAGTTAAAGGAAATAATTTATTGAGTGTCAAAAAATGTATTATGGGCGCATAATGATGATATTTATTTTATAAATGTGAGAGTCTTGTCAGGAATAAATGAGAACTTAATACTCAGTATCTCAGTAAGAACTGAGCTCAGAACCAAAAAGAGAAATGGTTATTGAGAGATTAAAATGTTTATACCGGAACAAGAAAGACAGTAATGACTCAACAATTACGAGAGATTTAGTTCATTGGGACCCCAGAGATGTGACATAAGAGTTTTTATAAGTGTTGATGTTCACACAAAGCGGTAATGCCCCGTAGATCCAGGCGTGTCCTATTGTAATCCCATGTAAATCAGGTTTTTATTTGTTGGGTCGGGGCTCGAAGGAAGCGAGACAATAACTATTAAGTACGTGTTTTACTATTCGGTATCGTCTTCTTAGAAAACTATCATTATGGATATGTGAGCACGGAGATCGTCTGAGTATAATGGTAGGCGCTAGACGGCCGTAACGAAACCATGACCATTCATTTGGTCGTTGTTTGTTATTATTTCCATAGACAACTACGACAACAGATATACGGTTCTTTTTGTCCTTTTGAAGTGGTCGTTATGAGTTTTAACATAATCCAAAGTTTGTTTGACCTTTTTTTGAACTTACGACGCAAGCGCAGTACAGAGGGAGTGGCTATAGTAACATAAACATTTCAACAATGAAGGAAGTGGAAAACTGGTTACAATGTTATCGTTACTTGTCTAAAAACCTCGGGCCCCCATGAATAACTGTGACAAATGAGCCCTCTTCGAAGCAGAAGATTTCCAGGAGGTAATGCTTCCTTCTCCAACAGATAAGGGATTCCCTCCTGAGGCGCAATTTGAAGTAAAGGGAAAATCGGCCCCAGTGAACTTGCCATCTCCCGACCCGTCCAACTCTTACCATTCGCGGCACGCATTCCATTTTTCTAAACGTCCCCGATCATTTCTCAACCAAACTTCGCCCATGTTTCATAGAGATATCCGTCAAAAGGCGTCCCAAGACGTTTCCAAGGGGATGGAGGCCTCGTCGCAGAATCATATCACGCCTTGATGTTCACAGAGTGATTGATAGACGAAATGTGAGCAACTCACAGTTTGATGATGTTCAATACTTCTTTATCAGAAAGAAGTGTTGATAGGAAAATCATGAAGAATTCAATGCAGACCATAATACTCGGAGTTCGATGTGGGAGAAATAAGTAGTACCTATTCGACGTGATCCAATATCGGTATAGGTCATGACAAGATAGCATAAGACACTCCTTTTCCTAATTATATATTTTTATTCAGGTTTCTTGTTTCAATAATACATCGAATAAATGAAATAAAGAAAGTCGTCAGCAGTCGAATTGATAATGCTCTAACAAAACACGGGAATTTCAAAACAAAGAAACAAACGGTATTACGGAATATTCTACATTGAAACTGATGGATCCTGAAGAAAGAGAATCATCGGTGGAATCCGAAAAAATAGAAATGGTTGATTATGGATGGAATTCAAAGTAGCTTGTGGCAAGATGACTAGTTCGATGTTTAATGTATTAGACTGAAATCATGTTTCCTACATTCCTCAGAATGATATTATGCAAGACGGCTGATACTTGTTTTGCCTTTTCGAGCTGTCTTGACGGGAGATTCTTGGAGGACGGACCGAGAAAAAGGCAATCAAGGGTTTCAAACTAAATAAACAAGTACCTTTCTATAGCCTTGATGAAATGACAGGTAGAGCGTGCTAGCTGCACGCACAAGAAGGAACCTTCGGGATTAATTTATTTCACGATGGTAGAACACGGAAGAAGAGCTAGAAAATTTATATGAATTAGTTCAGTTTCAGTTTATAAACTGAGAGCTCTTCTGTTCTGAGTACATACATGATAATATATTTTCATCAATCGACCCCTACATAACAGAACCAACCATTTGTTGCTGTTTTGTTGGTCTGTTGAATTTTCAGAACTTGTTTTTATACGAGTATGTCACTTCATTCGTTGTTTAGTTTGATTTACTTAAATATTTATTATTAATTATGTTATGTCTAATTTAGTTGAAATCCTCAGACGTTAGTCATATATCTAGTAATAAGTCGACATTAAAATACAATCGACCTTCGATTGACTATTGTCCTACTTTAAGTATAGCAACAACCAGATAATGCGCCGACCCAGATCAGGCGAGGTCAGGTAAAAAGAGGGAAGTACTGTTTCCGTCAAGCACCTTGTGGATATTGTGGATGCCTACACTATACTAATCATTTACATCCAATGCTGTTAAAAAATGGTAATTAAATTTTCATTTCTAACGGATTTCTACACGAAATACTTACCTAAATACTTACTAAATACTTTCAACATGTAGGTTGAAATTCGGAAATCATACCTAGATTGTTTTGCGAGAAACTGCGTCACATCAGGGAGCACCATATTTCAGATTACACAAATAATACCTCAAAGTTAAGCAGCCGTCGTGTCAAGAATTTATTCAACAGTCAAAAATATTATTGTACATTTGTAATTACACAGCTAAATGTTAACCGAATATTCCTACCTATTACTTAACTTGAAGAGCTCTTTGTGTTTATTACGCCTACCTATTTCATCTCTCCAAAACAAAATACCTAAAATGGGTTCAGAATAGATTGTTCCAACTCTCAAATAGCGAACTTAGCGAATTTTTGAAGAAAGTAGGAAAGAAACATAGGAACTTAATACATGGTAGGTATATATTCGGAGTCAGCGTGATATTTCTTATATGAATCACCCACCAAATCGGTTAAAATTTTTTGAAAATTTGCTCATTAACTCATGCTGCATGAATGGAAATTGTTCTCAAATAATTATTCTTACGTTATGTCATTTGGTGCCTAGCTCGCGATTAAACGGCTGAATAAAGATGTTTCCTTATCGATCTAGTGAACCCAAAGAGTGATTTTAATCCCCCAGTTGTTTGCTCGTAGTTAGTAGCGGTAAGTTATCATATTCCTCACAATTCAGATGGACGTGTCGTTCCTACCCCGAGTGATGTGTAGACGGAGATACTGAATCGTTGTTTCAGAGCCGAGCTTCAAACTCCGATCGAATTGCGAGAGATTATGATTGAGGGAAGGTTCGCGTGCTAGGAATAAAACGTACAAACGCCCTCCCAACAAAGCTTTGAGGCTCACGCCTCGCTAAACCTACCTGAGCAACCTCACTTCCATACAGAGCTAGAGCGATTTCCCGGTCGGTTGCTTGACCCCTAGAGCCCTTGCTCGATATACGGCGTACGCAGTGCTTCGAACCGGTACCAATAACCTCCGTTCCAAGACTTCAACGTACGACATAGGCGAAAGGTTATTAACTCACGGCTTTGCTGGTTGTTACAGAGTTGATGGAAAGGAAGTTCGCGTGCTGGCAGATATACATCTTTCAGTCACCCTGCGGTCCACCCCGAGAAATGAATTACCTAACTTCTCTTGCCTGATTTGTAGTATCTGGACATTTTTAAAACCCATTATCCCCTCATTTGGCGTTGAATCAAAGTGATTATAAACATAAACTTGTAGTTTACAGATTTCAACAAGGGATGTGTGAGCGGTGCAACTCGCTGATGCGTCCAGCCTTACTATGTATACCTGCGGGACATTAAGGGCCCATGGCTACACATTTACTATCAGAAGCTCGAGAGCCATTTGACAAATAGCTGAGCGCATATGCGGATCGATTGAACAAGTAACTAGTAAAGCTCAGAACAAACATTTGCTCAATCGTCGGGCATCAGCTCCAGGTTGATATTGCCCACGCAGGATATTACACCGGACGTGTGACAGAGCTGGTATCTGTCGGAGCGCATCTATATCTGAACTTCTGAGGATGGCGGAGTGGGGAAGGGTTACTAATGACATACACGTGTGCAATCAGAGTAAAGGTTAATTAACACGACAAGGTCTTCCGCATAAGGTGACAAATTCACAACGCAAGTTACGCCCCAAGTTGTTCCCCTTGATTTAAACATCTTTATCTCTATTATAGGGGAGAGTCTACAGTGTCCTCCTTCGTTGTATTAATGGAACAAAGCAAACATTGTGTTCGTTTAAAAAATTAGTTAATTGCCTGAAAACCCAAAAATTACGATTTATTCCATGAGGTCAATCCTAAAATAAATTAATTGAAAACTCAGATTACACAAAACATTTAGCGAATAATGGAATTTCGGGTTCGGTAACTCACCAAGTCTTCAATCGCTCCTTGAAATATACGGACCCTCCTATCTCCTATAACCTCTCCTTGATCCGCGGAACATACAACATTAATTTTTGTAATGCCTACCAAATACAAAAACGGATACAATAATGTTCAATACCAGTTTTATCAGATTGTCATTTTTTTAATCGGATTGTTTTACGAGGAGCATTGCAAGCAAATGTGGATTGACCCTCCAAGTACCTATATGTGGTAATGAGTGATCGGACTCGAAACCCGTTGTTGAATTGCATCAGAATGTGCGTTTCTCAAACCCCTAATTCTAACGACGCGTCCAAGAAGAAAGTGTTGCATACGACAACTAGGTATGTACCTATACCTAAATCAGGTAGTACCCAGTTATTCAGTATCAGAAAGAATGGAAAATTGATTAATGAATAATATGTAGGTCGTAATGGAGTCCCCGGTCACTGAAGCGACTCCAAAATGATTTGTGACTAACTGAGATAGGCCTTGATGTCACAACCTCGAAATAAACATGACCCAGCAAGAAAGAGGGAACACACTATATGCTTCTTCCAAGAAAGAAAAGGAGTCCGCGGAAAAAAATTACGTCGTCCTCAAGGATTGCTAAAATTAGCAGCCTACTTTCCCAGTTTCCTCGAGGAAACGTGGAAAAACGACTACCTACATCCAAGCCAACAGCCAGAAAGCCAAGTTTCGACGAAGTCTTTACTCCGAGGAGATAAAAGTTTTTGCGTGTTTTGATGTTTTCGAGAGAGACAGAAATTCAGAAGCAGCGTACTGCTAGGATTGGAGTTGCAAACCCCCGCACTTCATTACCGTGTTTTCGCTTCTCCAAGTTCACGAGTTTTTTCTCCCTCACTCGCGGCAGCTGGTCATATCCATAACCCAAGGTTTTTCGAGCCCTTCGGAGCACCTAACTTTTTTTCTCTCCGCAACGTCCAAAAAGGAAAAAAGAAATGTTTAAATACTCCCGCAGTCCATGGCCGTTTTTCGAGCTGGGCACGTCTCAGGAGTGGCAGATATTTCGTAGAGCTCCTCCGTTACGCCAATGGACAACTAAAAACTCGTAAAAGTCATCAAGCCCCTTTTTAGAGGGACCCCTCCCTTTCTTTTCCCATTTAAACTTAGGAGTGAAGTCAAATGAGGTAGAGAAGGGTGGACGTTTAGGACTAATTGCCTAGGAAACTTTTGACGGTGATACACCAAGCGAAATTAGATATACTTACTTCGGTCTGATAGCAAAGAGTTCATATAAAGACTTGAGGGCAAACTCAGTAGGTACAGTGAAAATTATGCTACTGATCACAACATTTTTTTCAAATCCTCAAAACCCAGCTTGGTTATTCAAAATTCACAGTGGCATAATTCAGTCTTTATTGATTATTATATTTCATTAACAACTATTGTTGTAATTCTTTTCAGATGAATCGCCGGGCTGAAGATTGTGAGGATTTCTGTGAAATTTTAGATGGATAGAGAGACAGAGATAAATTGAGAGAGATAGAGTGAGAGAGAGAAAGAGAGAGAGAGAAAGAGAGAGAGAGAGAGGGAGAGAGAGAGAGAGAGAGAGAGAGAGAGAGAGAGAGAGAGAGAGAGAGAGAGAGAGAGAGAGAGAGAGAGAGAGAGAGAGAGAGAGAGAGAGAGAACAGGATCATTATCGTATGTAAATAAGGTAGAGTTCTAATTTTGACGTTCATATTAATAACGTACTTGATTATGTGAATTATTGACGGCGAGAAAGTGCCAAATTTCCCAGGTCCAATGAAAAACATCGACATTTTGTTTCGGATTGCCCCAACTGACCCTAAAGAGATTTTAAGTTCACTCGGATGAAGTGATAGGGTAGAATGGAACCTGAGGAACGTTGTAGTGAATGTTCTTCTCATTATTAGACGGCACTATTTGAGCTGGAGTTTCATGATCGTGTGTGCCCGTGTGCGTGCGGTCCACCCGGAGGCCCCTCTCGAGATCTCCCGAAGCAAAACTCGTGCTCGAAAACGAAAACTCCGATGGCTTGACATGGTGTTGTTATTACTTCAGAGTGGAAAACTTCGAAGACGATCCATCGGAAACCTGCCCGGGGGCTTCAACAAGGGGCAGTTCCTCGACCAGGCCTGGTATTACGCGCTTGCAGCCGCCGCCGCGCCGCTGGGTCTTCAGTCGATTTACTGGCCGTTATCCCACTCATTACGGAAGGAGGCTGCTCGTCGGATGAAGGAGACTATAAAGGCGGATAGCCAAGGCACAAAGAGAACTCCCAGATCGTGAATACATTCACTTCCCGGTTGTTCAAATAAGTGGTAATATTACATTAAAAATACAAGCCCTAATTTAACGAACCTAATCAGGTAGCTGCAAGTAAAAATTCTGATCACACACTGTTTTTAGGTAACCTTCAAAATCATTTTGCAAACATCACACTGAGAACTATCACCAAATTGTGCACTTCATGAATTGTTGAAAAAGCAAGGGGTGGTTACAACAGTGTCCATGTCTAATCAGTGAGAAACTGAGGAATCCATTGCCTTGTTAATCAAATGTATGTACCTTCACTTCAAAAATTACTTCTATGTTTCTATCGATCAGGACTGTCCACTTATACCAGACTAGGTATGGATACTCCCTATTATAGGGAAGAGACACAGAAGATAATCCAAAAACTAGGCCAGCCCCTCAATCTTCAAGAACTACTAGGTATTCTCTTCACAGTATCGAGGTGAACTTATGATGGCAAACTAGGTTAGTAAGAGGGAATGGATGAATCAAGTAAGGCGCTGTAATATGTGAGATAACGAAGGATCATAGAAGGATACCGAGGTGCTGAGGAACTAATAAGGGCTTCGATCAGGAAGGAATGGGGGATCTTCATGGTTCAATGGCCAAACGAAGAACGAAAGCGTGAGGCGCTCACGTAAACAGTTAGACGCTATTAACATAACTACGCGCCTGAAGACCGGCCGCGAATCATCCGACTTGGCCTGCCAATTTTGAGGGTTCCGGATATCTAGGGCGTACTTCACTTATGAGCTGAGAATTAACTATAAAAGTGAACCGTTTTTGGAAACATTCGCACCACATAATATCTTCATTAGGGCACTACATCGTGTCCGAGGGGGTTACCCTATCGATTCCCCCGCTTGCATGGGGTTCGCTCGTGTACCAGACCTCCACCAACGGCGTTTAGATCGAGTCGGCCGATAAAGGGACTTTCTTAATAATAATTACTCTACGTCCTGCGATAAGAGCACGTTAATATCTTAATCCGAACTAGGTGCTTTTCAACTTGGCATATTAGACGATATTCAATGAGGGCAGGACGAGATCCTCAGGGGAAATTGGACGAACCACCGTAGGTAGGCGCCGACATGGGCCCCCGCGAGACTCCCGGCCCTTCAAGTAGACATTAGTAACAGCTTAGCTACCGCCTGCACGCGATCACGGGGTGAATTGTGATCGCCTTTAGATTTTTCCGAGATTTGTAGAGCTATCATTAGGGGCTCAGTGAACTGTGTTTACTTTCAAAAGTATTAGCGTTATAGCGCCGTCACTGTGCGTAGGCGGACACCAAATTTCTCCCCTTGCATTACTCAGCCCATAGAAGTATCATAGGTACCTTAGTCTCAAAGTAATAGTCACGTGAGTAACTCCTATTCCTCCCGAATTGCGAAATTTATTCGAGCACATTTCCGTTAATATGATTGGTCTGATAATCAGAAAGGAATGATTAACATAGCGGGAGGCTATGTGCAATAAATACCCCCTCGCGGGGTATTCCAATCAAAGTTGTATTTTACTTTTTTATTTCTCCTTCTTTTTTTATTTCTGCGTGTCATGACGTAGATGGAGGACCTTCTCCCAAACAATACGTACTTTTTACATCAATAACTTGCACTGAAATATTGGAAAAACGCAGCAAATTATTACACAGCGGTTGATTATTTGTATGTCAGGATCACCTATCTCCAATGATCCCAATGAATGATGCAATATTGGCCCAATACACTTTCCAGTTATTGACATCAATGGTTTTATAGCCAGTAATTACCAAACGACGTCACATCACGAGGTTCACAATCATTATCTATTTTGTAAATAAGTAATTATAATATGAATTATATAAATCACTCATAAATACCTACCAACCTTAGGGAGAAAAATGTGAACCGAAAACGAAATTCGTTATTATTCACTATGAGAGCACCAACACCAACAAAATGAACAATAGACAAAAATGAACCGCTTGAGCAACATCCTCAATTATTCAAATAGTGTATTCAAAATTAGAACGTAGGCTGTCAAAAATAGAGCAATTTGCATCTACTTCTATCTTCTAAGTTGGATTTTTTCCTCTTTCGTTGAGCTATTATCCGTCATTGAATATTCATCGCCCTGAGCCAGTTGGGCCATTACTCTAATGGTGAACATAGAATATTCTCGAGATACGAAAGGAAAGCTGCCGACATCAGGATGGAGTCGGGTTGTCAAATGAGAACTTCAACATTACCTGATGGATCATACTTATCATACACATACGAAAACCGAGATGAGAGCGTCCCGGCATTTCATATAAATGGCAACCAGAAAATATTGTTGGCCACCACACGAAATTTATCAGTCAAAGAGGTAATCATCACTAACAGCTAGAAGTGTAGGTACAGTAAATACGCCAATTATTCACATATCTATCAATGGTTCACGTCCATGAATTCCTCCTATTGACATAGACTCTTCCTCAAAGAACTGAGGAAAAAACTGTCATTTTGAAACAGCCCTGAACCCACAAAAAACCCTAACCCTGCAGGCGGAGGAAAAAAAAGTAGACATAATTTTAATGACTGAGGACGGGGAATGGCATTTGCATGTTAATGAAAAGCGGGGTCATTAATAACTTTTCCCCAAGGTGGAAAAAGTCATTTGAGTTTTCGAGGGGTGAGGGGGGAATTTTGACGTTCTCACCGTTCTTCCTGCCACCCTCGCCAATCCCGGTACCCTTTTCTCAGACTCCGGTGATTATATTTCGGCTTAAATTTGAATAATCACCTTTCAAGGGTTGAGTTTTTTTCCAAGTTTGAAATGAACGTTTACTGAGACTTGATCGACTTGACTGGTTGAAAATGTGTCCTCTTCGTTCACATTATATTAACGGAAAGCCACAATGATCAGTGAGTTAACTAACAAGTCAAATTCATTTTTGAACTCTTGGATTCCATTTTGACATTATTGGTGTTTTTGGAAATGAAGGTAGGTAAACAAAATGAACTTCCTCGAGTCAAGTGTGTAGATTCCTCCGAACCTCGATTTCTTACCACTTCTCGTTCAAGTTAATAATATGAAGAAGCTTTGTGGTAGGTACATCTACTTGTAAGGATGCTCAAAAAGAATCTATACTTTCATATGATTTTCTTTGTCAATTTCGAGTATTTATCGGTCGTTTCGAATCTAATTATCGAGAATCGAAAACCAATTTGCTCTTTCGACTCGAGTTTTTCATTCGAAATTCAAAAATTTGTCACAGCATTTCTGAATCGAAGCACAGCAACCATAAGCTATAGGCTAGCTCGGTGAATGGATTGAATGAATTCAGTTAAATACGAACACTTACCCAATTATGGATTGAGTTTTCCGATGGGTTTGGAAAAAATGTGGGAAAAAGAATGGATAGGTACTTGAGAATATCGATTCTTTTCTGGAAAATAATCAAGACTATTTTTGATACCTTTCTAAAAAATTGATACATCTTTTTGGAATCGGACATGCCTATCAATTTGGTATTCAACATAATTATCGGATTCCCAGAGGGTTTTTTCTAAGACTAAAATCGATCAAGTATATACCATCATTTACGAAAACCAAGCCGAAATGAGATAAAGTACTCCCAAGAAGAACGCAATGTCAAAAAAAAAAATGTAGTATGAAAATCGGATGAGATGGTGTAGAAACACAAAACGGTTCATTTGAATGTGAAAAACTAAATGGTATTTTTTGGACAGTCACAATAATTTGTAGCATCCCCAAACACATCTAAGGGGAAACTCTATCCGTAGAAAGAGGTATACTAAAAAAAAAACCATATTAAAAATCCGTCAGGTTGGGGGATCACAAGGCGTCCTGCAGACCCTACTATCTGAAATAGATGCAAGCGAGAAGTGCCAGCTCGACGATGATTTTCCATAACTCTTCATGTCTACGATGCTCCGTTAAAAGTTGTTGTCAGTCTATTGTGTTGGGAGCAATAAGAATTGTACAGTAGCCATAACGATTAAACGACTAACAGTTTCCATACAGGTGTGATGATGTCGAGAATATCATTCAACGACCACCGTTCGAACGGAGGATTGACAAAAGAATAAACACCAATCGAGGTGGGTGATAGTTGGTAAATATCAGGAGGAAGAGAGGAACTTTTCCCCGATGCATCGCTGAACAAGGTATCGAATTGCTGGGGTAGCAGTGCGAGTATTATGTTCGCAGATAATTCATTCGCAGCATTCTATTCACGGAATAATTCATTTGAACGTCAACTGCGAAGCAGTGTATAGCAGCTTCGGAAACATCCCATTTAGAAAAGTCCTCCGCCATTCTAAACCAAATTGACTATTACCGATAAAATCTACCTACTATAAGTAAATGTGAGATGGTACCGATTCTGGCGCGTGGACGCAATCATGTGATCAACAAAATGGTCAAAAATTGAGGTGTTTGTATATCCCTCCAATTTGTCTCGCATCACATGGTCCTTCTATTGATTGCATCTACCAAACAGAATCTTTCAGATGAAGAACGATTACTCAAAACGATCCTGTACTTGATAGGAGGTTCCCATCAATTTGGTCGAATGTGAACAAAAATAATGCAGGGTTATTCATCCTTGGGACAATAGTGGCGAACACTCTGAATCGCGGCAGAGTTGAGCAGAATTTAGGAAAAGCATGCCGTTATGTTAATTTTTGACTCCTAGATAGCAGGCTAATTTATTCCGGACATTGAAATTGCCGTCAGTATTATCTTCAGCCACAAGGACCGGAATACCGGATGGTTCCATTATTTAGCGCCCCCACCACTAAACGTCGGCTGACGCGATAAGGCGTCCAAGAATTGATTCGAGTCTTCGCCAAAGCCTCTCCAGAGTAGTAGGATGTTTAGCACAAGCAAGTTCTATTTAGGGCGTAATTTGAGTACTGTTTAACTCGTACTTGAGTACCTAAATCCCAAGTAAATACCTGATCCTTTCAGTTGTTGTTCTAGACCAAATGAGACTGGGTGAATCTGATCACTTCTGAAGCAGTGCTGGTGGGATAATATTTGGCTCAGAAGGTAGAATATTGTTACAAGGCACCAAATAGGACCGAGTACGATACCTTGAAGAGAGTTTGCCGCAGAATGCGCCGCATGCATTTTCATCAAACCCGCCAGCCGCTTTGTCTGATTTTAATTTTGCTACGAATTTGAATATTTCATATTCGTATTCATGAAGGTATGCGGTTTCATTTCATGTATGGATTTGACAAGTAATCGAATAACTTCTACACCATTTATCATAACCCTTATTATCACAAAATTATCTTCAGGGTCTTTCAACAGCTAGACTGAATGGAGGGAAGAAATGAGGTTCAATTCGTGTAGGTAGTGACTGCAAAGTCAACTTCAACCACGCATCCATATTCAGGAATAGTGATAATTTCACTATCATGTTCAAGACCAAATTGCCACTATTTTTCTGTACCTTAATATATAATATGACTACATCAAGATGCAACGATATCAGTGGCACCATACGCACTTATAAATCGAGACCTACAATACTCGAATCGGCAACATTACAGAATAAAATATTGAGATGTGCCAGATATACATATTATTTACCTAATGAGCGCTCTCCAATCATCTATTTACAGATAGGTATACTGGTGAAAAAGTGAATCTTGTTTTGGTCAAAATTGGTTTCACGACCATCCTTCTTGTTTCAATTCTCGGGTATTTTTAGAACGATTGTGGGTGGATAAGTGGAGAAAATAATCTTCTCTTTTTTCAACTAACGGCAATTTTTCGGCTTCCGCTCCGGCTGTTTCGGAAGGTTAAGGTGGGTTATACGAATTAGTCGCTGCCGGTTCGGGTCGCTTATTAGCCCGGGTGACTCGACGGTTACACCCACAGTAGATGAGTTCCTAATTGAATCCCAAGTCTTTTACTTTTTGGGGACGATTTCAGTAATTGAGCGAAGGAATGCAGTTTAATTTGATTCGAGGAGCTCCCTGCTTCGGCCTAGCGGCCACCGGTCACTATAAGCACCACGTCCTGACTACTATTTTACCAGTAGGTATTTCTCATAGAACGCTACTGAATAGCTACATCTCCCCTTGCTCATATACTCCGCCAACGTAGAATAATAGCCAATTATTATCATAAAAATAAGGAAAATACCTAATTAGCGCTGCATTGCCGAATAGGTTCCTATTGAAAAGTCACTGGAAAAGTTAATTGTAAAAAATAGGTGAATTAGAGAAATAGGAAGTATTTGAAACGAATGATGGGCGACGATGTATGGATTGATAGTTCCGGAAACTAGGTGTAAATGTAACACCTCTTTCTGACGAATGAAAAGCATTGCCCTGAGGGGCAAGAAATTTCTACTTCGTACAAGTTTAATGGACTTGTGAAATTTTTACTCCATACAAGTTTTGGAATGTTCAAGGATTTTTTGTTGGGCAGAAAAAAAAAAATCACAAAAGTGCACAGTGATACTTTGGAACACCTACCTGCACTTAGGGCTAATACGTTTTCGACACTCCTAATGAAGGACTCATTCTGAAATAATTATGTAAATGGAAAGGCTCATGAGGTAATAACAGTTAATAACTCCAGTGTTCAGCATGTTTCCACCGTGGGTCGACTCATTGTTCCTGTAGTGGTCAATCGAAGTTAATAAGTGTAATTTGAGGTCGTCTTCCAGCACCGTGGGGTAGATAGGAAATATTAATCTGCCCCGGTGATTAGCCCCCTTTTTTTCAACCCGACCATTTGAGCGGTGTTTATTGATAACTGTTTTCCCAACGGTGATGACCAGTTGGAGAAGGCAGAGGATCCGGTCTAGTTGCGCGTAATTATTTTAAGAAGAGCTCATAGCTTGATGTGAAGGCATAGGATTGGAATGCCAAGACGAGTGAGAAAATTGTTGGCCTATTTTTACTCATATCAGCTCAATATTATCTGCGAAAGTTTCAACTACCTACACAAGTAGGAGTGAGCCTAGAAAGGTCCAGATAGGAACTAGATTGGAGAAGGAGTCTGCTTCCAAATTTTGGAACATTGAATTATGTATCTTCCAAACAACCAGGCACATGTACCTACCTACCTACATACCATTATGGTCAACTTATAATATTGCAAGGACTCACCCCCGGAGTGTTGGCTTGAGGTCCGAACGGGTAGGTTGTCCATTGCAGAGCACCTTCCCGCGAAGTGTCGAGGAGTACAACTGTAACAAAAAGGAAGTACATCAGATATATAACGTTCATAATCGCTAGGATGGATCATCATGAACATGAGTACAGACTGATACTGCAAAATCGGAGGCACTGATTTTCAAACATTTACCTAAGTGTTGGTTGGAATGGACTTTTTTTAACCAAATGTTTTATTGTGACGCCGAGGGAGAAGAAAAATACGAATCGATAACACTAGGGACAATCAGCTATCTTCAATCAACATTAAACCAAACAGTAACCAGTTAATGTTTCCACATTGCCTAGGTATGTCGATTAAAACTACCTCGAATCGTGATGGCCACTGGATAATGATAACTAGGTATGTACGAATGATTGTCAATGTTGTAACGATTTACTTCCAAAAGCTTTTTTGCTTCGGCAACAATTTTAAGTGGTTCGCACGCTGGTGCGTCAGTAGACCGGAGATAATAATGAGAAAACCGCTAATTTGGACAGTATAAAATCAAGCACTTAATGTAGGTCGCATGCAAAATGAACGCAGGTCAAAATCAACAGCTAACAGTTAGCATTTTATAATTTTCTTTGGTCACACCGCATTTCGAATCTGACCAATATTTCTGTGGTATAATAAATATCGCTGTGCACCAGCTCATTTGTAAAGGGTTCACCGGCTCAGCCTAGCTATACATAAATAATGACGATCAAGATGATGACGTGCATGAAGAACCGTTCAGCCGTTCTCTCCCAAGGATGTGAACATAAGTAGCCAGTTAGTGTCAGGTACGACTAACTACATTTTCCTTCTTTCAGGCTGAGCTAACGTACATTGGAAGATTTATCTCCGAAACATCTCAAGAGTCATCGTTTTAGGGACGTTACTTTGTAGGATTCCTATGTGACACCTCCGGAATGTTATCGTTATGACAAAACATGTATGAATTGAGATATAGTGGAATCTCATTGTCAGAAACTTCCCTAACTCGAACACCTCCGTAAATCGAAGCATTCTTCCTCGCCGTTGAGAAAACCTCTGAAAACTCGAGAAGGAAATAGAATAAGATTTTGAGTGAATTGATTTTGGGACGATGAATGACGTTGAGCCTCTACACTCTGATAACAACCCGACTTGGCAGCCACCTCATAGCCGCTGGTAACTCTGGATGTTTCTCTGGAGAAAAAAATTACATCTCCAGTGTTACCCCTCAAAAAGACTTCGAAGCATCTGAGGCACTGAATTCTGTACGTTCTGAGACCAGATTGATATCTCCCTGAGAAACTCAATTCTGAGTGGGTTTTTATGTGGTGGCCCATCCACCAGGAATCATGAGGGATGTATCCTAAAGTATTGGAAAGAAAGAATAATAAGAGTGGGTTTACTGCTTGTCACTATAACAAGGAGGAGCTGGAGGGTGAGAGAAGTGGTTTCACCCTAATACTTCAGCACGCGTGATGAGGGGTTAGCGTGATTTCGATTGATACCTGCGATAGCTCCAAGTGCGAAGGGGATGAACGGAGCTCGTCGCAGCAGGGTTTTCAAAATAAGCGATGTGGGGTAAATAGCATGGCTCCCTCTTACCCAAAACCCGAGAAAAAGGACCAAATGGATGGGACATTACTCCAGCGTCCTGTGTTGTGTTTTGTAGCTGCGAGAAAAATTGAAGGCACTTACATCCGCTATCGATGGGCGATGTGTCAAGTTGATTCTTGACAGAAACAGTTCATAAACTTATTCGTTTTGAGTTTGAGGTACTCGGTTGGTTGGTTCTCGGTTTCCCCCGTTCACTGTCCAGTATTGACGATTTCACAGTTTTGAAAAAGCCAAACTAGTCTCCTCAATATCATTCAGACATTCAGAAACCAACTGTTTATTTTGCTGATTTCATGAATTAAATCTTCAAACAATTTTTTTTTTAAATAAAATTATGAACATACGAAGCAATATGCGTTTTTTAATTTTAAAAAAATGCATTCATCCCTTATGATGAATTGTTTTGAACGACGTTGTGACGATGAACGACATTTTAATGATAACATTTTGATTTGTTTTTTTTTTTTTTCAGGTAAACTTACCAAGAATTCATAGTAGAAATATTTATACCTAAGTTGATATGATTTTTTTTTTTTTTTTCAAGCGACAACAGATCTCCAGGTCAGTGACAAGGGGTTCCTCCCGCCCCTCCTTGGAAAAATATGAATTTTTGGATCTATACCCTTCATTTCAAGGTACATAGGTCGGTCCTACTTACCTAATTAAATCAAATTTTTATCAAGAACATCCATCGTTACCTAAGCGATCATTACCAAAATTCAATGAAAACATTGAACACTTAAAGCAGCAATGTGTGACTGCGAGGAGGTGGCTTCGAGTTGAGTGATCGTAAATTATTGTAGTAAAACGATAACCACTGGTTGTTTCCCACTTATGAAATTCTGTGTTCTTCAGGTTTAAAAACTACTCAGCACCTCCTCTCATGATCAGAAGAACAAAAAATACAAAACTACTTCCAAGACGATGCGCTTTTTCGTCTCAAAGTTTCCAATTAATTTCCACACGAGCTCAAACTTTCAAGAGACGTGACACCGGGGGTCGAAATATATACCAGGCACGCAAACCATAATAAAAACCCCAAGATGGTTTACTGCCTGGGGAATCTGGGGATGGGGTATTAAAAAAGGTTTTGAATGATACCCTCCATTAAAACTGGAAATTGATCAATCCTTTTAAAGAAAGACGAGGAGGTCGAGATGAGAAGTTTCTTTCTTGTTGCGAACGGTGGAAGGAACCCCAATAAACATTTCGAGAACTATAATGGGCACACGCGATGGGCTCTCACGAAAAATTTTAAGGCCTTGAAGGACGTTATATTAATTTTGGTGAATGAGTTATATCTGGCAGTGTTTTCGCTTCCTCGGATGGTAAATAGGAACAAGGTGTACCTATATTTGGTTGGAAGGAGTTGAAGGGGCACGCCACAGCCCCATTTCGTAGTAACGGTTCTCAGCTAGAAGTTTTCGGCGGGTAGACGGTTTCCCGAAGTTTGGATGGGTTTTTCATACCAAAGTATCCACGACGTGTTCCACTTTGCTCAGATGAAACGAAAGTTCGGGGTGTATGTATTATCTTGGATATAATGTATCTTATATACGGAAGATTTGTCATAAATAGAAATGTTTATTGAATGGGTCACGTCCGAGTGAAATGTATAAGGCCCGCACCAACAATCCAGCAAAATGCAAAAAAAAAACTGGTGAACAGTTCGACAATAATACTAACATACTTTACGTAATAATAAGCTACTTTATGTACGTGTACCTACATAATGTGGACAAACACATTTTTGTAAAAAAACTTGGAGAAAGCAAAGATTGTGAAAATCTATTATCTGCCGATCGTATAATACCTTCCTTTGCACCCTCAAGTAGGCTGAGGAAAGTAAAAATTTTTCGAAAGGGGTGGAATTATGCGGGTGTGTAAGCCTGTGGGATTACCCCCTCCACACACACACACATACACACACACACACACACACACACACACACACACACAACCGTAATGATCGCGCGAAAATTCAGAGGGAATAATCTAGTCTTAAGATCCCAATTTCCCTTAATTTGAGCGGAAATTAGACGATGGATCGTGAGAGATCGATGTTTGAAGGATTTACGTTTTACGATTACGACCTTTTACGATTAGATTACGAGAAAATATTGGTGATTGCAGGAATTCTACATCCGCAGCACTACTACCGATCCGTAACGCCGATGGAAATCATATGAGACCGTCCGGGGCCCGACTGCTGTTTATATTCCCTGAAAATCTCAGGAAAATCGGATGGATAGTTTTGGAGTTCTCCCGGAAACAAGAAAGAGTTGACTACCGACGGACAGGCAGAAATATGGATAGACACGGTTCTTGTTTCTTAATTTGTGACACATAAAGAATATGTAGTAAGTCATTACTCAAATCCAATGCCACGTTGATAAATTATGCTTCCTGCACGTATAAATCGAACAATATTTATATTGCAGTTTACGATATTTTAATGATTCAATAAACGACTAAGATATGATCAGAATAGAAACTCAATTAACAGTTAATACCTACTAGTTTGCGTATAAATTATACATATTTTTTCCAACCAGAAGAACCCGTTCCACGCTCCCCGTCATCGTTATGCAAAGCGCAGTCGAGTATTGACCTCTGCTCTTCAACTAGCGAAGTAGTCTGGCATTCGCGGACAACGAGGTACTAATGTGCACGGATTTCCTAAACACCGTTGAGAAGATCGGTTCTGAGGCTTTCCTCAAATGTCGGAAAGCACTTGAATGAACCACCAGACTTGACCCGTCAAGCACAGAACCAATGGGAACTTTAATAGGAATAGTTGCGAAAAGCGAATGGCCGAAATATCAGAGGCATTTTTAACTCTCGAAGCTCCTGGTGAGAGAAGGTCTTTAACAAAATAGCCAAAGTAAGGGGCTGGGAAATTTGACACACATGAACTCTTCACAAGATGGAATAATTTTAATCATCAAAATATCGTAATCAATGTTCTACTGATAGGCTGTTTGTTGATATCGAAAAATGTGAGTTGCTGTTCATGTGTGGTTGGACATGAAAAATATTTTCCCGTCCAATTCACATCAAGCCATTGCAAGTATCTACCTAAAGATATCTTTTTCGATATAGGTACCTAGGAAATAGCCCCCATTAACGGTGGAGAGCAACTATTTTTCATTAATTTGTAACATCAGTAGGTACGTTTTTAATTATCTGCTGTACCAAGAGGGAAATCGAAAAAAAAAGTCTCCCAAATTTCGCTTGCAGGTTCCATCCATTGGGCAAATGTAATTAGCGGAAAGGAAACAACTCGTGACCCAGGCCGCGGAAGAAAATTAGTGCGCTATCTCCTGGATCAGCATCAATAACGTTGAACAAACAGCGTAGGACAGGGCGACTGCTAGCACGGCAAGTGGCAGTTAAAACTCCGGATCCATGTCGGTAAAAGCATGTTTAAGTGGAACGAGTTATCAAGAAGGCGTGGTGTCATCAATCAGAACGTGGAAGAATGGAACAACTATCCAGCGAGCGATGAATTATTTGCGTTAGGAGTGATCGTTTAAAAATACGTCATAATCAAGATTTCAATATTCTGAGACCAAACTAACTTGAAGGAGGTACGAGATCTCCTTACACCCATCATCGGTACAAAAAGTAATACCTAATTTATTTTGCTCCCAACTAACTATAGGTACAACTATAGGTACACTTGTAGGTATGCAGGAAAGGCATTATAGTGACAAGGGGGTGGTGAATCTTACGACCTCCAAAGTTAACATTTCCATTTCTACTGATTTTCAGTTTTTGATAGGTAAGTACTTCTATAAATTACTAGTCGCCGTTTACTCTCATCTTTTTTTCCACTGGTCATTATTTACTTACTTATGCCTGGAAAATCCGTCCATTTCTCTTGCTTGTTTCATGTAGGTACCTTCTCAATATTATAATATCTTTGAACTTTTTCTTATTTTCATTGATTATTTAAATAAAACTTACGGTTTTTTTATTTAGTGATTGTAAATTTCCATAAATATTTAAGTATTGGATACAATGGGGATTCGAGCTCTCAAATGGCCGTGTGGTTTCATTGCAACTACAAAAATAATGGTTGTTCCAGCGAGAGTGCATGGATGTAAATTCCTGTAGTAAGCAGCAGCTGATTCACCAAAAAATACCGGTGCTGAATTTCGTCATGTTTTTCAGGACATTTAAATTTTGAATTTTAAAATGAAGAACCATCAATAGTCCGTCCATCGTGGATTCATTCTTCTCATGAGCCGAAATATAAAGGAGTTCTCGATTGGATTTTGTGACTATTAATATTGTTTGGAAAGAATACATAAGTGAGGGGAATACTATGAGTATATAATAGACTTACTGCAGATCTCCATAATTGGAATACCTACTGTTTATCTTTTCGATAAATATTTCTTAGTTTAGGTAATAGTTCCACTAGAAGAAACATGAACAGAGTAAGGATTGAAGATGGAGGAATATTCACGATCGTGTTAGGTACTTTTATTTGTTTCAAACGCGTTTGGGAACAGTACCTATCCTAGTGAACCCGCGAGGAATTTTAGGATTGATCTGGGTTCTCCTTCGGCAGTTTTTTCAACTAGATAAGAACCCTAACTTTCACACCTAAACCTAACGTTTCCTTGTTTCGATGCATATACCATCTACATTCATCATCATCACCATCATGAAGAATTATTGTCTCTCGACACAGCACTGAGAGCCAGAAAAAAAAAAAACAATTTTCTGGGTCAACAAGGGATGGACAATGTGGATATTGTGCAATGTTTTCCCCGACTCTTCACTTGCTAGTATTTGAACATGCTACAAAACGATACCGCCCGCGGCGCCGCCCGTTTTCGAATGATTGTTTTCAAATTGCCCCAAAGCAGTTCCGTCGGCCGGGGCGTTAAATTTCCAAAGTAGCCCGATGAGGCAACAAGTATCTCTATGAAATTTATGTTCTCTTCGTTCGCATAATGAGGTCGTTACCATAAAGTGTCCGTTGGCAGGAGGGGAGAGACGCAGGAAAAACAACAGTTTTAGCTATATAGGATCGAGTTGGAGGGCATCCTTATTATTTGATAGGTCGCTTGCATTATTGATCCTTTCGGAAAGAGAATGGGAGATGCCTTGTTTGTTATGCCGGTCGGGTCGGGGCATTGTATAATTAGGGGAGGCGAGCTTTGTGCGTGCGCGCGATCATCCGACGCCGCGTGATGTCCATCGGTTTTCGCCTGAGAATATTCAACAGCGCTGTTTGTAGTTTCACACCCGCCTTTATTTTCCAGGGCTTCCCTGAGGTTGATTTAGGGTGCACAACCCTCGAGTGCACCAAACTATCATGCCTTGTCATGAAACTGTACGATTCTCGAACAGGTAAGTACCTACGCTTGTTCGGTTCAAGGTACTGATACCTCATAGTGAAAATGGTTCATTCGGCAGACACGATCATAAAAGAGACACGATCAGAAACTCGATGGTAAAAATGATCCCCAAAGAAAATTTGTCTTTCTCCTTGCTTCCTATCTATCAAAGAAACGGATGCTTATCTATAAAAGTTGAAGCAAAGAGTCAACATTGTTCAGATCACACCTTGCGTTTTAAAGCTTCCTGAACATACATTCAATACAATACGCCTAATATATTTATACTTAATTCAGTAGTATGTTGTGTGTCCCCCTTGTCCGAGATGTCCAGAAGAGGACACCCTTGAACATACCGTCCTGACCTGCCCAGCCTACTCCAGCTGTCGTGAAGAAATGCCCATTCATTTCGATAAACTAGTATCAAGTGGAGACATGGACACCTAAAAAGCGATACATATTTGAATTTATTTTGAAATAATGTAAACCCAGGATTCATCATATATTTATTGGGGTATAAATCTAAGCTAGTTTATTTGTGTGAACGTTATTTCCATTTTGATTACCTATCTTATTTTTATTTGACTATTGATTCGTAGAATTTCGTACACTAGGGATGAATGTATTGCATTTATGCAATGCTAAAAAAAAAAAATACAATTGGTTCCGCGTCACTATTTATCTGTACGCCAACGGTGAATTTTCCCCCTGTGGTGAATGGTCCCTGGCGAGACTCCGGGAACTAGCCGTCCGATTTGATTATAACGCATGTCCCAATGTCCATAATAATACAAGTCATATTATGTGAAGAAACATTGCAAAAGAAAAAGAAATGTGGCCTACAAATTGTCAGTTCGGGTAAGTAGTGTATGTACGGAGGTAGCTACCTAGGTACTACTACTAATGCAAAAAATGTTGGCTAGTAGTTGTTGAGTCCAATTAGTTAATTATTAGTTAGTTGTCCAACCGATTTTGTTCAAGAACATTCATATTTAAAAATAATATGACGGGACTGGGGAGAATCATATTTTCATAGTTCATATTTGAATTCAGTCTCACTACCAACTCATTTCCTCCTGACGTGGCGGTGTCGCATTCACATTTGACGGTGTATTATTGCGTACGCGGCATCATCTGACTCAAGTCATCCCACGTTTGATATTACACCCCCCTCTATTCGTGTCTCGTCACTTCTTCCCATAGCCTTTATTATATTGTCGTTTATTCCGCTCGCATTTCCCACCCGAGTTTTATGAACAATATTATCCCATATCAAACGTTCCCAACAAAGTGTCCCGTTCCGCAAAAAAGCACAAACGCGTAAAACGAAACGAGTGTGGAATTTTTTTTCCCCGCTGTTGAGGCCAGAGACGTTGTTGCCCCTAGGTTTGTATTCACTGCTCCTCATTTTTCCCCTCAGCAACGTTGAAAGATGACGAATAGCCTGTCACTGATAAACTTTCAAACTGGACCACCAAAGCGCTTCTAGAATCGAGATTTCCGTCCCTGATTATTTACCAGTCGGTCCAGCAACCTATATGGCACCCCGCGTACCTCCACCTTTCGGAAAGGTTAAAACTCGTTACGTCAGTCTTAATCCGATTCTTCTAAAAGATAAAAACCCTCTCATCTCTTGCCTGTGATTCATTAAAAGAACGTTTCGTTGGGGGGAGGGGGGGTCTCTACCTTTCCTCTAGGCGGTGATTAATTTTTCGGGAATTAATGCGACAGTCGTCATAGGGGATTGGGACAAAAGACAACGAGATCAAAAAAGTCAAATTGAGAGATTATGGTGCATAATTTAGGCTGAGGATTCTTTGAAGCCTTGTAGCGCCTGCTTCTGGTTCGAAACCCCATAAGCACACATTACATTGTTATCGAGCTCATTCCTTTGGGTGGTTTCTGCACGAATACCAATCACCCTGACGGTGAAGCATAGCTCTAACTGCTTCTGTACACCTACGACGAGGAACAAAAGTTATGGGATATATCCACAAACTATTTATGATTTTCTATCTTTCTACAAATGACTAGTCAGTTTCACGTTTTTAGCATGAATGAATATTTCTTTATTACTTATAACAAACTCAATCTCTGTCGCTACCAGCGATCACCTGTTGAACCTTTTAAAAGTAAAATAACCAACTGAGTAAAATATTCGCAACTCTGCGACAAAAGTTAACGAATTAAAGAATGAATAATTACCAGAAGAAGAACTTCTTCATCCACTGTGTTTTGACATGCGAGACATACATAATGTACACCAAAACGAGGCACATGTAGGAAGAGGGAAGTTTTATGGAAAATTCAGGATATAATGTGAATTATCAATTTATCTCTTCCGCCAACGAAAATAAGGTTGTGGTGAGGACGGATCGTGTAAAATGTATTAAGCAAGTGACGATCGCTGCTGCGGTTATCCACAATTTTCCGAGTATACTAACCTATCATATCGGTATTATAATGCCAGGTAGAATGTCCGTGGCGACAGATAGTTTCAATCTAGTTCTAGGCGGAGGAGTCTAAGAAAGTAATACATCTATTTTTCGCCTACCCACTTTAGTAATAGGTATTACTCTAATGTTTTCACCTGTTATTCCTTGGACAAACAGGACACTAGAGAGTTCGAAACTGTTCATGGATAAGCAACTACTTACGCCATGTCGGTATGCGTGTCCTTGAATCACTCTTGAACGGCTCCACCGATTGCGATTAGATTTTCTCCAAAATAAAGGCCAAGTTCCTGGCAAGGTAATCACAATATGGCCAAAAGAAGAAATCTATCATAATGCTTCGATTGTCTGGGTGATTACGTTACTTCAATAGAGATAAATGTCATCACAGAACTCATTTAGTAGGTACTGTACCAACAAAATATTTATTCCATACAAATAATAGGAACCGCACTCATTAAAATAGACAATTTATCGTGATGCTCCATTAGGGTGTCCGTAGAGAACCAAATGAAAAAGTCAACGCCAACTTATCACCACAAGGTTGAAATATCTGTCAAGAAACCTTCCACACCTCTTCAAACGTCTCCCTCTGCTGTTCAAAACCCCGCGATGCGTGAAACCACTTTTTTTCCTTCGTTCACCCCAAACCTTCCCTCCTAATTACATATAACAATGACGATGGAAGGGGAGTACAATTTTTGCTTCCCTCAACACCCTCTTGTTATGTTTTTCATTCATTTTCAACTTTGAAGTATCCTGGGTGAAGACTCTGAGAGACATTTTTGGGGGGAAATGCCAACTATCTCGCATTCTCTAATTGCAGCGGTTTTCTCGGGTAACCTTTGGCAAAACCTCGGGGTAACATTACCCGGGAAGGTTCCAATCGTCGTATTCCTGCCACAACGTTCGATGATGTTAACTTCATTCCATTTTTTCCAGGTTCACGTGCCTCCCGCCTGACGTGACTTCACTTCAACAAACGAAATCTGGGAATTCGCCGATGTTTCTACCTTCTCTCCCTTCAACTCTCTTCGGCAATTTACATCAACTTTTTCCCCGGAGAAAACAAACAGAAACGTTCGTAACTTCACGTAAGAAAGGCATTCTCGTTATGGAATTCCCAGACGTGGCATTATAAACGCAATAGCAACGAGAAAGAGCACCCCAATATAAAAAAGTCCCATTCATGCTGCATGAGTTGATGAGCGAATTGTCAAAGAATAATTTTAACCGATTTGGCAGGTGATTATACAGGAAATTTCAGCTGATTCCGAATATACCATAATATTCCTGTGTTTAAGATGGTAATTTACACCATCCAATCATACCAATTAATTTATAGTTAAGGCGCATGCAGATAATCATTTACAAAAGCAAAGGAGACTGACCATAGGTATATGCATTATAAAATAACAGGGTAAATGTGAAGGTTTTAATTTTTCTGCAGTTATTGTCATATTAAATTACAGGTACTTACGATCATAATCCCAAAAAATTGCAGCAAAATATGCATAGGTACATACTTTGGTACATTATTCACAAATGGTATCGTACTGAAATGGAAAATGTATAATGGATTTTTCAGTTACCTGGCTATAAATAAAATTAAAATGAATATTATATTAAATCATTATTGCTATTATAATACTACATTAATGATATAATATTAAATTAAAATAAATATTCGATACACGAGTCAATCTCATCGAACAATAAACAAAATGATTATGAAGAATAATTTCGGTAAATTTCGTTGATTAGGTACTGAATGTACAGATGGAGAGAATGTGATCTCATGGGGGTGGAACATGGATTCGAACCGCAGCTGACTCGTGAAAGATGCATCATGGACTAGATAGCATTAACTATTCAATGCAATTGAGACTGCATAAGCAGAGCGATTCCCTGTGCATTGTTTACACCCCGTCGTGTAAGGGTTAAAGGGGAGGATAGATTCCCAAAGCGGTCAACAGCAAACTATACATTTCTCAATGGTGGGAGAATCCCCTTGTGTGACAGTTTTGGATTTATGTTCGTCCCTCTTCGGACGGCTGGCACTGTTTGCACTCTCCCACGACAGTACCTGCTGCAAGCTTCCCCCACGAAGTGTCATCCGCACGCATCATTTCCAACGACTATACCTCACTCCGCCCTTAGCCGTCGACCCACGTGTTCCACGTTTGAAATCCGCATGGACCCGTTGGCCCCTATCCCTGTTTATTGACATACCGACGTAGGAGGGTCGTACCCCCACCACTAATTAGCTTGAATTCTCACTCACAAACAGTAATCCATCACAGGACGTGGGACTGGTAACAGGTGCTGGGAATGCTAAATCCCTTGAAGGATGCTGAGTCGTAAGCTCATGCTGACGGACAATCTCAAATATTTGTGTTGCGCAATAAGCACGGCGTTGTGATTGATTTCTGCATTTCGAGGGGTCTCCAGTTTCGAACTGGATATTCCATTAGGTAAATTTTCTCCCTGCCCATAGTGAATATGAAGAGATAAGATAGCTCTCAGACTGAATATTTCTTTTCATCGTTGAAAGACACGAGGATAATAAAGACACATCATAAAATATGACATGAGTATGGTATACATAAAACGCATTTCCGATGTCCCAAGCGAAGAGGGTTGGATTGTAATCGACATAATTATTATCTTTTAATGATAAAGCACCATTCCGTTGATGGAAATTCAAATGAGCCCATGAAGACCAGCGTGTTTTGACATCGACCAAACCTGACAACGCTCCTGCATCAGGAATAAGTAGTGTATCATCCATGGTATGAGAAGTAATAGACTTATTAGGTAGGTACATCTGTTATTTACGAAGTCAACCTTCATAAAATATACCTATGCCTCGCAAACCCCAACATTGACCCAGGCGGATACAATCATGAATCATTCTACAGGTTCATCGTAGAATGTCAATTACCATTACTACCTACAATGGAATAAGAATTACATACGCTTGAATTGGTAGGTATTCTAGTATCAGCCTTAAGCAACTTCAAAATCCATGATCCTTTAGAGCAACAGTCTGTTCCTACCTTTGGTTCTCTGGAAAGAGTACCTTTAATGAATAATTATTGATGGATCAAATTGCTAATAGATTATTATAGTTGCTGATTTTTTCAGGTTCACGATCCTTGGAATTATGAATTTTGAAGTTCAGTCTTAATTCGTCTTCAAATCGTCTTCATCATAAATATGTAACAACCTCCTATGTATGACACAACCAAACAAATATTGAGCAGTTGTGAAGCGTTGGGTCTACCGATTCGTGCTGATACAACAGTATCTGCCTCTCCCAAGTAGTATTTTCCAATATTTTCTGATTTCAAATCCATAATATTATGAGAGTTCCAAGACCAATTCAAGGCAAAGCTCTCTCACATCAATCACGGCAACACCCAATCTAACGGTAAAGCTGTGAAGGAATTCGTCACCCCCGAATCGTTCAAGACCCTGAACGAGTCAGAACAGAACCGATTCGCGACGGCAGCCTTCCCTACTACATATCGCTCTTACTGACGGGGTCCACCTCTAAACACCTACACTCCCTGAAGAACTTGAGGAGATCCCGAAGGAAACCGGGGCCTGTGGGAAGTCCGGCGTAGGCGTTTCTGTTGGTACGCCGCGCCGGCCGGCCCTCTGTCCTAATGGACGCAACGGTACCTCCAGGACCCGGCGTGATGAGTTACATTCCCCCTCTACAACTCCAGACATGTCCGAAAACTTGTCTATTTTTTCTTCGTTTTTATTTATTTGTCTTTTTTTTTTCTTCGAAACCTTTATTTTTACGTAACGATGCTTGAATATTTTAGAAACTCGACACCACAGGACCATGGAGAGAAATGAAGACTACGTTTTTGATTACTCTGGGTACGTGTTTCAAGGGTTCATCAGAAGATTCTTAAAATTGTAGAAAATACTGTAATCGTGACAAAACATCTGAAAAGAAAAATGTATTTCATACAGATTCGCAATGTGCTACCACACTTGGAATTCGAAATATTCTCAAATAATAATAGATGAAAACCCCGTGTTTCAATTTCAAATTTACAAAAGCATGATTCCATTGATGTCACTAGCGTAGATTTGTCCACAGGATGAACAAGATAGATCGTTCTCCTAATGACACGACCAGCTAACCCGGCGAAAAACTCTAATTCGCTAAGGCTATTTTCGGTATTATGGGTGGGGCCTAACGTCGCTATAACGAAAAAGGCGTCCACCGTGACAAATGTGTTCCAGCCCAAAGCTTTCCAAACAGTTTAGGATGGAAATTTGAATAAACATTGACTACCAAATAATATTCTCCTCAATCAATATTTCCATTAAAGTTTCGTAATTGATCTCCAACGCTCGAGGCATATATATAAGTTCAATGAAGTCCGAATCGAAATTAAGAAAATCAATACCAGAGCAACATTAACATTCAAAGGTAGACAAAATGTAGGAGACAGGCTTCAATGTTTATGATTCGCAATAATAATCACTCTGGTGGCCAAAAAAGAATAATTGTTGCATCTACGAGTATATGATGTTCATTGGGCGAGTTGGTAGGCTACTAACGATCAAGTCATGACACGTTGCTCTTATTGAATTGAACAAGTGGTTGACAGGAAACAGAAGGCAATGGAATTCACCAAGATAATTTTGTGGGTTCTCCGATCATCCGGATGAGAAACTAAACTACGGGGGCCAAGTTTGAGTTTTGCGGTTTCCCCTCACACATAATGTATTAAAAAGACGTTCGATTGGATTAGAAAATAAAGGCTGTAATTGACCAAAGAATAACTATCTCTTTCCTTCAATTAGAATCGAAATAATGCTGTCCCCCTTCAGTTGGCGTTAGCAATCCGATAGCGAGTATTTTGATACATCTGGGGCTCCCCGCTTGACATCTTCTATGATCTTTACGGAGTCTTGACATGGTTTCTTGACAAGCGAAATATGTATGTGTACATATGTACACCTACATATGTATGTAGGTGTACATTTTGACTCAAATACGTTTGGTTTCTATTCACAAAATTTCAGAAGAATGGTGGTCTTCTTTGGAGATGAAAGGAAACAGCATGATAATAAATTTGTCTGTACCAAAAGTTGACGCGATCGGGCTGGAAATCAATTAAGTTCATCAGCCATAATATTATTAGTCACTAGTTCGGAACACAGCCGCAAAATAGCAAACTCGGCGAAGGTGGGACGTTTAGTTGTCTACGAAATCCAATATGGATATTATATGAAAAATGCGATACCCATGAACGATGCAAGAAAAAAATAGTTTATGTACTTAACGTAAAATTTCAACCAAACCACCATCCCAACATGATAAAATAGTGCTTATAATGTTGAAGTACAATACTAATACCTACCTACTGTTCGAGCGAAAATATTAGGTAAAATTCATCAACACGGAAGATGAATTCGAAACATGAAGTCGAGCGAAGTGAATTTTCCATAGGCCCTTTACAAAAGGAAGTACTAGTGGAAGGAATAGTGGTTGGCGTAAGTCTCCACTTACACCAAGCACCGGGGTGACGCCATTGGCTGAATAATTCCTGTTTGACCCCAAACTACTACGGAGGCCGTATACTGTTCTTATGCCCTGATACCTACTTAATAAGGCGAATAATGCAAGACGTTTAATTTCATCCGAACGCGTCTTCTGTGCATATTGGCTGAACAAGGAAGACCGGGATGAGCAAATATTTCTCAAAAATGGAAAATCATCGCTCAATCAATGCCGATTATCGTATTTAAACCATATTTGAATAAAAGAGCCTATAATATCGCTTCAAGGAAAACTCCCAAATTCGAATATTAACGAAGTATAGTACAATAATTTTTAAACAAATACTCTTATGAGAAATCCAACCTTCCACCAAACACAATAAGTCAGTCTGCCAATCAGCAGGTAGGTCACATAAAAACCGGAAACAGAATATGTCAGAAATTGTTCAATTTTTCATCATACCGGCGCCCTCTATGGGAGCCAATTCACACATTCAAAGACCATTACAATATAATCGATTGGAGTTTTGCGACAGACTAGAATACATCATAATAATAATCATAATGCATAATGATAATCGTGTATATTGTAGTAATTGCGCAATTTACAAAATACACTGTGGTTTATTGTTCATATTACAAACTTGAATGAAATATTATAGAAAGTACGTAGAATGAAATATTGATTTCGGTCACTTTATTAATCATTTTGAGTCTTCTTATGAGTTGCTAGGTTACATGGTACGTTTGACCACCCGTGCTGCAGGTATCAACTACCTATGGATGTAGTTGTGATGCTACATATATAAAGTCATATATTATTACATCAACGATAACTGAACTACTAGTGAAACTGGGATACTCTACAGTACCTTAGAGACAACATTTTAGAACACCACTTTTGAAGAGAACTAGAACTAGAGAAGTAGAAGTCCACTTTTGCACGCGCCCGATCTGTAAGTAGTGTCTCAACCTTGACCAAGAAACTTGGTCGTAGATACAAGATCCGGATGAGTAACATGACGAGGTCCATTAGACGGGCTTCAGGGAGTATGTTGATGGGATGCCCCAGCGGTGGGGCGGAGGAGCAAACTTGTTATCAACAATGCCTAATGCCAGGGCTGATAAGACTAATGACGTCAGACGGAGGGAAACTTGGAGTTAACTGAAGTCATGTTGCGCCTAAGGGTAGCAAACTTGGCTCCTGTGTAAACTTGGGGAAGAGCCCCAGTTTCTGAGGTTGGGCCCCAGAGATGCAAATTGAAGGAAAGGAATGTTTCCAGTGCTCCGAGTTTCAGAATCCCATTCGCGTCCGCAGAAAAATACACCGTGAATACTGGAAAACTAGCAAAATTTAACTAGGTATTGTATTTTGTATGAATCTATACTTATATGACATTTACGACATTTTTCACCGTTGGCATGCTCTATCTGGAACTTAGGATATCGAGAAGGTAATGGACATAATATAAGTAATAATATTGATTATATAGAAGGTGAATGTTTACGGGCAGTAACGTAGACAGAATGAAATTCACATCACGAAAAGAAACATTAATAAACTACACTAAACTAGCAACAGCAGTTGGGCACCCACGCACATGTTTGAACGTCAGGACCTAAGAGGCAGCAGGATGTTATCAGTTTTAAGCGAGAACATTTTTGTTTTTTATTCAACCAGTCTTCTTCTTTTCCCTTTTTTGACGATAAATCAAACAGTGGGTTTTTATCTGCCAGGGGTAAACGAATAACGTTGTCCCCTTAAGTTCATTTCCATTTCCACTAGTGTAGCAGTATGAATCGTTCGAGCGGTCGATCGCCTACTGTTTCCAGGCGTTGTTAACAACAATATTATAACTAATTATAATAGGAGACATTTAATCAGGAGACAACAGTTACATTATAGTAGGTAATTATTTCATTCCATCTATGATGTACACACTCTCGGTGCAGAAAAAGTCCAGATACGAAGATAATCACAAATCTTATTCCGAGCAATATTAGTTACTTGATTATCAGGCATCCAAAAGCCACCAGACAGCAAAATCGAGTTCCCTGTTTCTCTGTTTCAGTACGGAGTGCCTTGACGATGGTTTTTTCACGACCTATCTATACCTATAATTATGATAATAAATTTGAGACAACGCGATGGACGAGATGGGAGTGGAATTAATTATGCCATACCAACGGTGAAAACTGTTATACTGATACTTACCAGAATTATATTATTAGTACCTATGTAACAGTTCTACTATGTATTCACTTTTCTATTCTGCATTCTTCCTACATACCATGTTATAAGTGGTAAACGAATTTGATTAGGTAGAGATGATCGTCGTTATTAAATCAAAGTGAAACTTGAGTCACCCGTAGCTGAAGAAGTAACATCCGTTAAAAGAACTGGCTAACTCCTTTTTTCCATGTAGGTACGTACTACGTGCCCCACATCACCTCACAATTCAAACAATTTATACAAGGAATTGGACAGAAAAAGGTCATAAACAACGAAGCAACTTGAATTTGAAAAATGAATGAAAATAAAAATTACCAAACGACGGGAAACTAACTGCTGATCTGAAAATAGAGGAGAGCTGACTGGGGCGTTAAAGATCAATAAATAGTAGAGACAGGGAACAGGCTAATGAAGGCAAAGTCAGAAAGAACAAATAGGGGACAAAGACGAGCGCAGCGGGAACAATGTGTCGGGGTATAAACCAACAGCGGGGAGTCAGGAATCTCGGAGCACAAGAACCCGTTCCAAGCTGTTTATGGCAGAAGAGATCGAAGGTTTGTTGGTCCCGGTCCGAAAACTAATCATTTGGGCCCCCAGGGCTCTCCAAAAACCAAACAAAACAGCGTTTTGAAATTTTTAGTTCGAGGCGCGAAGGTTGACGCATTGATTTTTAAATGCAGACTCTTGGAAATTCACCGTGAAGTTCCGGAAAGCGAGAATCTCGTGGACGGAAGGGCTCATTAGGCGAAGGGGGTACACCTACTACAGGTAGGCCGCCACATATCACGCCGACGCCGACGCAGAGGATCCAGTGAACTCCGTGGCCCAAGTGAGAAGAGACGGGCAATAAATAAAACCAGACCAGAACGAATCACTTCATAATGCGAACATGCGTTCCTCTCGAATAAAGTGTGTTTCTGACTCAGCAAAAAAAAAAAAAAAAAATCCTGGCGCGTGTATGAAGCAACGCATTGATCATGTACAGGTATTTACTGGGTACATCCCAGCCGAACACTGAAATACTTCTATCCACTCTCTGAATGAGCAAAGATCACGCGGTGCGAACATATTCTGTTGATTTTGGATTTTTAGTTTGACTATTCCTTTCGAAAGGTGCTTGATGTTCATGAGATTGAAAAAAGTCAATTTGCTGATTCACATCATTCGCGCTAGACTATGAGACAACATAATATTATCTACCCTAAAACATTCAGAAATGGTGGTATTCTATTACAATCACTTTGGGAACAAGAGTCAATCAAACCGGTGGCTCCTACACCCAGGGAGTGAAAAAATGCTGAAGGATAAGGGTGTTCATGACATTATAATGCAAAAAACTCCAGAAATCTAGAGGTAGGCCACCGTGAGATTTCGGAGGGAACCTGCACAGGTATAGGAATTGAGATTTGTTGATCGCATCCCAATCACAATATTCAACCACAAAGCCCCCGACTACGAAATACCCAGCAAGTAATAGGGAATTTCCGGGAATCCCCAAAGAACAACATCGCCTTGTTTACTTTTCAAGATCTATGTAGTACTGTAGTAGGCATCTTACGAAATGTACGATCTATCGATCAACACGTTGACATTTTGAGTAAGGCAAAGTCGAAGTTCGATCCTTTTAAACTGGTTTTTGACTCAATTAAACAGTCAAACAGCAATGTACAAGTGCAATGTACGATCCGGTCTAGCTGAATACGAAATTGTGTTGAATGTGAATCGAGCGGGTACCCCTGTAGGTAAATCGAAAAGTTACCTTAGTAGGTAGTTACCTTATCTGATGTAACTAAAATCGATTAAATATAGGGTAGTCTACATATTGAAAAATCCATCAATTCCGTAAAGTATAGATTCAAGATGGTTTGATAATTCATTCCGTATTACGATCCAAGTTAAAATTATCAGAGACTAAAATTAGATAAGCAACATACTACCAGTTCAGACAAAACTACTCATAAAAATTCGTTGTGCCACCTAGGCTTATATCTGGTCCTAAATTTTTTCTAATCCACAACGGTTCTACAACTTTCAAGAGAGGGTCGTGACCCCGTTGTTTAAAGGTTTGAGACAATAGCGCCCCCAACAAAACGGAGACCCCCAGGATCAAAGTTGATAACCATCGAATATGCCTTCGTACTCAACCTCTGCGTTACCCAATTGTCGATTAGTATGCTCCATTGTTGTTTGAGCACAGGCCTCGCTGTGGGAGGCTCCAGTTATCTTGGGCTTGTTGGAACCTTTTTGCGTAAGATCCGCGAACCTTAGTCCTACCCTCCGATTCTCCGAGGAGAATGATCAAGATTCCGAAGTTACATATCAATTCCCTCTGGGGCTCACCTTTCAAGTCCCATAACACTTATCCTGTGAGGACTAATACCGTGAAACAGCTTCCCATGAAATGAGTAATAGAAACACGATGAGGGCATGAAACCTGGAACCTACACCAATGAATTAGGCAACAAAAAAACTGACACATCAAAATTGTCCTTAAAAATATCATCATAATTATTATATAATTATGGGAATGAGACAAACCTCTCTTTCAATTTCCAATTTTTCTCAGGTACAGTAGGGCTCGCACTGCCTATAAAACTGATTTAATGGTACCTACCAACAATTATAACGATTTTCAATCAACCTAAGAGACACCAACCATTTCAACTGATTTAAACAGGGAAATAATAATAACTAGGCAAGCAAACTTCAATTACAATAGTTCATCGAACTCATACTAATGCGAATCATGAATCGATACTATTAAATACAAGTGCGATGGGATCACCAGTTCTGCAGGCTCCCCAGGAGCGGTGGGTGTCAGAAATTACACATTACTTGATATGGGGAGGCGTAACAGCATCTAATGCTATCCGTAGGTGTCAACTCCCACTGAATGTTGTGTTCATGGATGATCGTAATAGTTTCTAAATACTAGTTGATAATTCCTTAATGGATGTTTTTCCAGGTGCGAGAGAAAATAGTAATTCAACTCCTACACAACCAAGGATTGAATAATAAAAAACAAAAACCTGACTACCTGTAGTTTTAAATTGAATCAATTTTATGTAGAAAAATCAAGAATTTGTAACCCACAAAAATTCCCTCGCCAAATCCTGTTCAAAACGAAATTAACACCAAATATTGACCGCATACCTAATGCAATTTTATTATCAGAATGTCGACCGAAAACGAGTGAAATTTGAAAATCTGAGTTCCCGGTAATGAAAATAAATGAAGCTTACCGAGAAGGAGAACAGATTATTGAAATTCCACTATTATAGCACTAAGTAGTGCATCCTCCCCAACGGATCACGGTTCTTGAAATTTTAGATACACGTCAGGTAATATTATTATATTATATTCATATTATATAAATATTATCTTTGTCTAGTATTTTCTTCCCGTCTCCCGTCGTTTTTCCAATTTCCTATATTTTTTTCATCAATTTCTTTTCATGGTTGGCAGCATTGAAAAGCCAATTCCGAATGTTGAAACAACCATTGCGACATGTGATATTATATAGAAATAATACTATACTGTGATACATTTTACGATATAAGGAATTTATGAAGTAGGTAGGGATGCGCTCAATTTCTTCGAGAAGATATTTGAAGTTCCTGGAAAGAAAGGTGGGAAGGGGAAGATGCGAGAAAAAAGCGATATTGGACGACGATGGGTTCACAATATTTAGATTAAAAAGTTGGTATATTGCTCCAAGTAGTGGAATTCACTTCAGACGATCGGACGAGACCTTCGTTTCGCTCAGGTATACGAACGAGGTCATTATTTTAAAACCGATAGATTTTCAGGGGGTCCTCATTATGCAAGAATGAGAAGCATGTTAACGGTAGACAAAAAATTCCTTCTTTCTCTGGAAGGAGACGATTTTGCCCAGTTCGCTTACTTCGCCGGACCCATTCACCAACCACTAATATCCTTAATTACGGGACTTTTGTGAAGTGGACCACTAATGCAACGGTTTCGAGGATTCCTTTTGGCATCAAAACACTTTGAAATTGGTTTCCCAATGTGGAGGGTCGTGAAGACTGAAGAGATTACATGCATACAGAAACAGGCTGATGCAATGAAACTAAGTCAAGTAGGTACTTACCTATTATTGTATCAGATACCAAATATATTGTTATTATAACAATCTACATATGGATAATAATACCTATCCAGTATGAGTAATTTGGATAGATCAAATATCAAGCCTCACTGTGACCAATTTCCTAATGCTTCGTAAAATACATAGGCAGGTATCAATCTAGATGCCTAAAATATGGAAATTATTCCATATTGTCACGAATATAATGAGGTACCTCTTAACCCAAACGGTTTCAGTCCTGGGGCCAATTAAGAAATGTCGATACCGTTTCGATGGAGACCATTCGATTGCGTGCCATCCCTGTTTATGCATCTATCTTCCATACAGGAATTAGTCGCTCCTTCTCAGCAAGAGGAGATATATACCATTATAGATAGGGGGTACCTATCAAAAGTATCAGCCAAAAATATGAGGATGAACCCAAAACCTCATTTTTCTTGGAGTGCTCCTCAGAATATGAAAAGCCAATTTATTGCACATAATTCGAATTGGAAGAGCATTGGATACAAATGAATTCTGTAAGGTTGATTTCCAACCTGATTAAAACTGATTTGACATACGGTACGCCAACTGGGCAAAACGTTATGGGTTCCAAAGTCGTAAAACGGCAACCTACGTGGTAATAAAATGGTGTAATTTCGTTTTAAATGTATGAGAAGCTTCGAGCGCGATGCTGAAAATCATATTCTGCGAGACAGCATGTAGCCGAATAATAACTTCACAACCGACATGAGAGGTCGGTAGTTGAAACAAATGGTGCAAATACCTAAAATCTACGGCAGACGCGATATTTCCACGCCAGTCATTTCACGGGCGGACGAGCACGGCCATGCAATCCACGCCTATTACCCCTCCCACCAACGATCGTGGAACAGTCCCACGAAATTAAAAAAAAAAAAAATGGTACCAGAAAAAAGAATAAAACCAACAAACCTCCCCCTCAACTCTATGGAGTGGGCTAACCTCTCCTGATTTATCTTTCTACTTAAAATCCCCGACCCCCGCGCCCCTGGCGGTGCCTTTCCTGATTAACTCCCACCAACCCGAGCTCTCCCCTACGAAACTTTTATTTCACTTTTCCGGATTAGACCTCCCTTCAGCGATATTCATGGAAAATATTACCCGGAGAAGTCCATCGGAGGGAACCCTGGGATGGGGGAGAGGATAAGCTATTACCGAATTGGTTGTTTTTCGCAAGGAGAGAACTTTTCTGATAGAAGAAAAAAAAGAGTTAAACCGGGCGAAAAGGGAGGACAGCCTAAAACCCTGGAACGTTAATTCATTTTGCGTAATATACAAAAGCTAGATTAGTTTTATTTCAGGAAAAGGGGGAGAGCGGGAGATTCTTAACATCGAGGCTCCATTAACATCGCAAAGCAATTTTTCCACAGAGCAAATAACTGAATGAGGTAAGATAAGGGCGAAAAATGGGGAATCGCGGAGGAAAAAAGGTTGAAACAATATTACGAAATTAGTCCCTCGAAAAACTCATGATTTATTAGAAGGGATTTCTCCAGAGTAAATAATGTGAAATTATTCGGAGAGGGAAGAGACCTTTCTAATGGAATTCATAAATCTGGAGACGTAGCTTCACGGGATAGATTTTTCTTTTGAAAAATTCATGATGCAATCATCTAGCAAAACTTTTGTAAATATGATGAATTATTCTCCGAGGGTACACATTATTTTTTTTATCTACATACGAAACTGCAAGCGTTGTAGGTAGGTTTCTAGACCTACTCTCGGAGGTGTAGGAGACATAGCTTAGCGTGCGTACCATAAAAGTCTGAGGTTTCAGCGTTGAGTATCTTGAAGTGATTGGGTTTTTACTGTTTCATTATCATTTCAAAATAATTACAAGAAAAGAAGAAGATAAAAGAAGAAATTACATATATCACCAAATTGGTCTCTATTAGCCCATGACAAAATACGTTAAATGAAGGATTCTATCTATCAAGATGACATAGGTTTAACTGCAAACAATTAGGAGTAATTATCTCGTGAGCAAACAACTTACCTAATTCTCATACCAAATTGATGTGTGATTGCAAGAAATGAGCTGCAATTGGATTCTTAGTGCAATAATACATTGCACTATAACTGATTCCAGATAATTTATTCTAGTATTTTCACTCTTCCACTACGGTGCGTGAGCTTTTGAGCGCGAGAGTTTTGTTTCCGGACCAAAATAAACGATTATCCAATTGCGTCAGATAATAGTATTATCAACCACCAATCCCTACTATGTCGGTTTCACAATATATTTGCGTGCCTCTTCCAATGTGGAATCCAATATCGAGCTATTTAGAGAATACGTAATGGTGATAAATTTATCTATTGAGAGAGCAACAAAAAAGTAGAAAGTTCAACGATCGGAGTTGGCTAACGCCTTGACACTAGGTCGTACGGGAACTGAACTTGGCGTGGGCAGAGATCATAGGGTTAAGGCCGAATCACACGGAGCGATTAACATCTGCCAGTCTCCGGTTCAATCAGAAAACAATTCAGAGCGCCCCCTCGTCAACGAATAATACAGATGAACACAACGCCAAACCACCTATCAAATCAAGTAGAGTTCGAGTAGGGCAACGAATCAATTCGATCTGCTGTACTACTCGATTATTGAGAATGAGGCACTTGATCGAGAGATAACGGGAATGTTACCGAACACTATGGACGGATTGTATTGCAAGTAGGTATCTACCTACTTCCGAACTATCACGAAACACGTCTCATCCCTTAACAACACAGTGCAACCCAGTGCATTCCCAACACAGTGCATTTGTTGAGGGTTAATATTGCTTCCAAATGATTCATTGTAGGTTTCTTACAATACGGAGGGAGTTTTAACCACTGATTAGACAGAAGGCCAAGGATTTAGCCAGAGACTAACGTGTCATAGGGAGTATCAGGATGAACTTTTCCGGAACCAAGGACAGTGGGATCAGCTCCTTACTATGTATGCTCTACGTGACGTAGACAAACGAGCACCTACCAACATTAAAAAATTATTTATATATTAGTGAAATAAATAAATGTGTATACACGTAAAGTGGAACTAAACTCCTACTACCTATTAGAAAAGCAACGTGGGTACATCCCTAACCAGAAAACCAAACGGAAAGTAGACCCACTGATCTACAGTCAAATCATTTAATAACGATTAAATTATATCGTGACTTGACGGTCGTGGAAATCGATCGCGATACTTCTAAACGTGACGACCGGTCGCGAAGGTGCGATATTCCGCCGTGACGTGACGGACGGAAAAAATGGAAACATTCTGTTAATCATTATTAAATGATAAAATACCAATTCCGGATCCAAATATTCACCATAGTACAAGTCTACATACTGGTAAGTAGAAAATTGTGGACGTGTTAAAGAGAACTAAATTCAACTGATCTAAGGAAAGTACGTACCATACTTAGTATAAGTGTACTCGAGCTTGTACCGTTCATGCCATCGTGGATAGTCAAAGCGCATTGTAGCTCTACATGTGAATGGCAAAAGACAGCGATACTAAAACAAAATGAAATTAGTAGCCGGCTATTCTCCCAGTTGTACCACGAGGAGAGAGGGAAAGGTGTAGGTACACCCACAAGAGGAGGTACGCAGAGCTATCCCGTATAGGATAACGGTATCTCCAGGACTTCGGCTCCATATGTGGACCCCCGCCAGACTCCCGAGACTGAGGATAAGGATAAGATCAATTAAAATGTCGTCAGAACATCTTTCTGCCTTGATAGAAAGGTTTACTGAAATAAGAGGTGTAGGGGGAGAATGATCTCGAATTAAATTGAAATAACGGACCTCGAGAGCACTTGAAAACGGTTTGACGATGGTAAACAAAAGCTCGTACGGCTCCGAAGTTATAAGTCTAGTTCCATCTGTAAATGGAGATCCAACTGCGGAGCGAGATGACCCCACAGGCTGTTCCTGAATGATGGGAGTTGTTGAGATTTCATCCCAGCACACGCACACCATAAAACATGCATTTACAATACAATCTAGTTAGCACCGCTAGCCCAAGGTAAACGCTTCCAGGGTCTGTTGGTGGATTCTAATGCCATGCATCTACTTAAACGTTCCCTATCCCGCAATAGCAAGCCTTGAATAGTAAAATTAGAATTTAATGCTACCGCTCATCCAATCTCAGGAACCTGTTCGAACAACGAAGATAAGCTCGCCAACGCCGTTGTTCACTACCTCGCAATGAAAAACATCCAGCGCATCGGATCTAAATGCAATCCAGATGCATCACAATGGCATTTGACATAAAAACCACCCGAATCAACCATTCCTGTCACTTCATTTTATGATGATAGATTACACTTCAGACGTCTGCTTCTTCCCTCTCTTCTAGTAATCCTACGATTATTGCATTTACTACATTCTATGCAGCTATTTAAGAAGAGATTTACAACCTACCTTAGTCATTGGGAAACGACTGAATTGATAGGCACTTAACGCTTAACGAATCATTGAGGATGTATCGATAAAAATAAACTAAGATTTCAAGAAACGGGCATCGTAAATAGTAATAAGCGTTGATTATAGGTTGGAAATACCATTAAATAAGTCCACACGTCCACCAAAGCATCATTGCGAAAACAAACAATAATCGTTTACCTTCCAAGATAATTTTTTACTGCATGAAGATCAACTTCCTCGGGATCATGAATAACTCCAATCATGGTGGAAATTCTAATCAGTTCTAATCATGGCTTACATTCCTGAGGATCATACGTTAAAAACATGGTGAAAATTAACAATAGCTAGCAGCTCAATCCCACTGAACTCCATCATTATCCCGTGTAGCTGCGTTCAACACCAATCACCAGTCATCTTCGAAAAAACAAGTCTTCTGTCAGCACGGAGTAAGGGGTAAGGTTTCCGCCGGGGAACTTGGGGATGAGGGACTTTCTGTCGTAATCCTAATTATTACCCGTAGAATAAATTAGTAGGTAGTATGCTCTTGTAACGACTGAGCTTCAGTAGTTAAAGTAATACTGTCGGTAGTTGGGAACTAGTATTAAGCAACAAGAGATGCTACGTTGAGGAATGAGAAAATAAATCTGTTTTGTGTCGTTTTGAATCGATAACACATTTCAAATAATTATAAATTGTAATACCTAGGTTTGTTGTTACAATGTTCATGTAAAAGTCTATTATTTGAGTACGTTCCGTCCTTGAGAGTAGATAGGTGGAGAATGAGTTGGATAGCTCTCCATTAAATTTATATCGACGAACAAAAGTGATTTACTTTCACGAAAATACGAATTGCCCGATTCATAGTATGTTCGAATGTCAGAGTAGTTCCACAGATAAAATATGAATGCCATTGTGGCCGAATTGTAATCGAATTTCGTCTTGAAGAAGCTCCTACCAGAAATGTCAACTGCAGAGGGTAGATGAAAATATGCACAACATTTTAACGAAGGATAAAACCTGATACACCCCGTTTGCATGGTTGTATTGTTTTTATTGATTTAAAGTAAGCTCATATCAAACCATCTACGTATTGGGGACGCATTCGAGTTTTGTAGGAGGAGGATATTCCTATATTATTATTATTTAATACTGTTTATACGCGATGATGAAATTTGTTTTGAGAGAGAAAAAATGGCATTCCCGTCATGTGGGGTGAATCTCTTTCATTCCGCATTTGAAATTTCTCTGTTGAACAACCACGCAAGGATGGGGACGGGGAATCAATAGGCCTGAACAAACACACGTATACATACAACGGAAAATCAAAAAGTCCTTAAAACGAGCAAAAGAGTAGTTTCTCTCCCCAAAATACGATGGAGTGGGAGAAGAATGGTGAACAAATAAAGGAACCGTCAAAATAAGTCTCACACTCGACATGATAATATTGGGGGGGGGGGGGAGAGAAGGGGGTTTATCGCTACATTTCTCTTGTCCACACGACGGCGGATACAGGAGTTTTGTGTAGGACGAAAGCACGAAAGATGTGGATGAGGGAGGGGAAATAAGGGAAAAAAAGTGGCGGCGTTCTCGGCTTTACATCAGGAGTGAAGGGTTGGTCCTGATCCAAAATCTCTTATCTTTCTGGCACTCCGCCCTTCTACCCTTGACCTCATCTAGGCTCGCGAAAAACTCAACGAGATTCAACTAAGATTTTCTCGTAAACAATGAAAATAGTGAGATGCGTATACTAGTCACTTTTGTCACATTGGCTCCCATACAATGCAATCTCTGTACCCTGCTGGACCAAGTGACCAAAATTACGATTTTTCTAAATTGAATAAATTATTTAATGGGGCATTAGTATAGACAATTTATCACTGATCACATAAAATATTTATGTTCCTACAGGTTCCTAAAATCGTTTTTCAGTGCCTGATCACATTTTAAAAAAAACCTACACAACTCGCGATTTTTGGCCTCAAATCGTTTTTGTGTAAAAGAAAAGTTGTAGACGTCCATATATGATCAAATTCTGAGTCGAATGATACCAATGATACCATAATACACTTAAAACTTCGGATAATCACCAAATGGCCTAGCTACGGTGTTGGTAAGCTGGCTATGAAAATGGGAATTTTTTAGGTTTTTTTTCCAAGATTAGGAAAGTGAACATGTATTTTGGGCAGGTATAGGAACATGATCATAATAGTATGGAATGTTCGGAATCGGCGGAAAATTGCCCATTACATAATTTATTTGTTTTAGGGATAATCGAATTTTTAGCCCCTTTGAGATGTATACTGATCTCAAAATATAACTCAATGTTCCGTGATACTAATAACTATTGTTACTGTAGTATAATTAGGAGGAGGGTTAATACTTCAATATAGGTACCAACGTTGCGAAACCGATTAAAATTTAAACCATTATTTATTCAAAACATAGATCTACCCTCCGCAATCTGCTATTTCTGATATTCATTGGTACCTAATCATGATAATCATTTAGAGCCTATACTATATATTCAGATTCACAGAAGTACCCATACTTCACGTACAGATAAGGTCACATTCAGATCAATTCAAAACTAATGGACTTTGTTACTATGAACTAAGGTTACTCACATTTTCAAGAATAACATCCATCATGTAAAATATGATCTGCAGGTAATGCATAGGTAATAGTGAGTGCTTTTTTCGCATACACACATTTTTGTAACAACTTGCTACAAGTCTTACTGGAATAGTTGCAAGTGAATAGGGCATACAATGACTATACCCACCTTACTCACCCCAACAGAAAAAACCATCAGTAAAAACGATTTACAACCATATTTCTCATCAAACCCGCCCATTCCCATATATCTGATTATTGACTTTCCCTCTTACAGATCTTCCACCGTGAAGGGTACCAAAGGCCAAATGAGTAAAAACACCCACTCAACGGCTAAACCATACTAAATTTACGAATGCAATTTAATGCTTCCCCTTTGTGAATGCTTCCCCAGTTAATGACTTATCCAAGTGCTCCTGAAACCACAAGGAATAACACTGCAAGGCTATAATTTTTTTCCAACCTACCGAAGGAGTGGATATGTTGATGCCCCGAATGATGATGTACAAACGTATCTCGGCATTGTTTGGAATTTAATTTCGTATCCGCTACACGATAGGTTACAAAATCCATTAGGTAGTCTATCGACATTCAACTTCACAATAAGGTTACAATATTTGGTGATTCAAGTCTCTAACCTTTTTGACCGTGTAAAGGAAGGATGATAATTTCGACGTTCAACCGTTTACTTCCCATCAACTCTTTAGTCGTTAGTCGAGAGTCGATAATTGATTGAAGAAGGATGGAAGGTAGCAGGCCCAGTATCATACTGACAAATCACGGCGATGAGTCTAAAAACGACTGTTAATTTAGCTACTGCCCCAAAGAAGCTCTCTAGATCCTGAAAAGTAGCCTAACGGACGTTAGCTCATTTATACACCAGTCCACCTGACACGGGCATTATTCAACCATCGGGGACTCGGTTCTCCATTAGGTGTCTGAGAAATACGACCGATGTGGACAGCAATTCTAAATTAGTGACATTTAAGAGATAATAAACGTGATGGCAACCGAAGGGAAATTCTTCCAAAATGTGAAACCTGTGAACACAGACAGGAGCTGTACTAATTCGTAGGATGCAATAGAATAATGCTTGCACAAAGCTTGCTTTTTTGTTTATGATGGCTGCAAAGCTGTAGGACTGCCAAGTTTAGATATGACCAAGCAACATATTAGTAATATATTAACACAGGCGAGGAAATCTAGATCTACCAAAGACTAGCCCGCAGCTACCACAAAAATAAATTGAGTTTTACTAACCTGGGGTTCAGAATTATAAGTGCTCTCCCATCATTATGATGCAAACATCTGAGGCGAGGCTTCACACTACTTTCCTAACTCATAGGAACTCGAAAAATGGCTATTCTCTGGGTTTTAACGCTGATTTCGGCCTTAGGATATTTGCCTGGAGATTTAGAGTTTTATTTTCACTTGTAAATTAATTAAATCGAAAACTTTAAATACTTTTCGGAGGAAAGGCTCGTAAATGTACCTAGGTACCTACTAAACTCGACGTTTTTCAACTTACTTTGCTTAGTTTCTGCCAAAAAAAAAAAAAAAAAAAAACCTGGAGGGCTTGAACTTGCTGCGAGGGCTGAAATTTTTGATGGTTCATCATCAAGTACATGTAGAAACCAAGCCTTGAAATCGGAATTTTTAATTATTTTCGCGGAGACCGCTTGTGACCGTGAATATACGTAAATTGGTAAATACACATCCGCACAGACTGTAATTTGCCTAAAGTTTAATGTTTCCATTGATTTGTTTGTGTAGAAAGTTGATCGGATGTCGATCAGAACAAGGAGGTATCTTAGAAATTGGGTTTTCAGTCGATTGCAATACTTTCCTTTCATCTTTCAGGTGGACTGAGGGAAGCCGATAAACTTTTGATTGATGATCTCGGTTTCCTGAGAGGCACAAACACAAGTTTCTTATTTAAATAATTATGTATTCATTTATTTTTCGACAGAGAAGCGATTTTAATGAGAATGAAGAGGAAATGAAGGTTTTCATTCTATTAAAAATGTCACAAATTTGTGGTAGAACATCTAATAAAAATAAGAAAACAAATACTAAAATAATTATAGGTTTTCATTCCATCGACTCAAAACATAGAAATAACTCATTGTAGGACTCACTGCTGCTCATTATAAGAAATTGGCGACACACTGACAGAAGGTCAGGCTTCTAATATTATTGTCAAGGTTTGGACTGTTTGGCACAGCGACGTAAATCTGATAAAATACTTCAGCAAGTTCGAGTGAGCGGGCAAGCTGATATGCATCGATCATGGTAATGTAACGGTTCGGCCGTGATGCAATGTCCGGCTAGGGAGTTTCAGCCATTCTCGGCAGTCGACGGCCGTTAGAGAGTGGGTAATGGGAAGCAAACAGTGTTAATTCCTAAGGAAACTACGCAGAATCGTATAAGGTGTGAATGAGGCGATGTTCCCTTCAATAAGGTATGTCCGCGCTGCTTTGTACACTCTCCTATTTGTTGCCGCAAAGCGGATGGAAAATACGGCGTTTTTAAAGGCATGTTCCGGGCGGGTTAATGATTTTAATTTCTTCCCAGGAATCTAGCAACAGAGCACCTAACAAACATAACTAGAATGTTCGAAATGCGACTTGGAATGATTCATGCCCGACTTGGCATGGTAATGGTACCGTGTTGGCCACTGTAGGCTGTACAAAGGGGTAGGAAACTACTAATTGCGTTAAGTGGTTTGCGGTGTTCGACACGGATCGAAACAAGTAAACGAAGCCTACGAGGAGGGCATAAGGGACGGACTCTGCATTGCAAAATAACCACAACAAGGGAGGAAATTTATAATTTGCGTAATACACTCAACGTGAAATTAATCTTTGTCCCCGGTACTTTCTGAGATAGTATCGTGTCCAGCCCACGTCACTCCTAAATGATACAGTGAACGGAATCGTAGTAAGTACACCATAAATTCAACGTTGAGAGTTCATTCAATTATGATAATTTATGGAAGGTACCTACTTTTTAGCAGCTCCTTGTATAATTGTTGAAGACGAGGCCATTGAAACGGGGATGAGCAGGTATTTATATACCACTGATGAAGTCACTACTACCCCAGAAAGTACTCATCGATAAATAATCCTAGATTGTTCAAAAAGTTCCTAAGTATATATTTATATAAGTATATTATATATTTGTGTGGGTAATAAAAGCTTAGTCACCAAGAAGCGGGTTTCAATAAACGGTGATCCTTCCAACGTACCTGTAACAAAAAGTATTGATTAGAATATTGAATGTGCACGTAATACGTGAAAGGTCAAAAATGAACTCCAAGGAGAATGAAACAATTTTATATTTTCGAATTTTGAGCAAAACATAATCTGGTAGGTAACCTAGGTTTTCATGATATTATTCATGTTATATTGCCAACTTCTACAAAAAATCAATATTAAAATCTGTATCGTTGATAAAAAAGACAATGGATGGATGAGGATGGTTTGTTGATGAGCACTATATTGAACGCGAAGTAACAAAGAGAGATTAGGAAAAAGATTACTATAACAAAAGGTGTGAATCCAGAAGATGTTTTTGAGGTAGAGTGGGTGTTAAATAGAGAGAAAGGAGTCTGGAGTGGAGAATGATTTGCGCCGCTGAGGAGTTACGCTTCCGTGCCGAGAGGGGAGTCCTAGGCCACAGAATACTGTCATTACCGAACTACGTGACCGAGGACTTGTGGGTTCAGGGAGAACGTTTCGTCCTCCGAGCAAGGGAAATATAACAATATTTTTGACGGATAAAAAAGTCGAGAATAATTGTTCTCGTTCACAAAGAAAAGAATCGCTAGTCGCAATGGTGCGGAAAGGATCACTCCATACGTCGAGAAGGTCTACGAACTCGTTGGCGGTTTGGAAACGTCGGAAAAAAAAATCTAGATGAATCAAAGTAAAGCCACAACTCGGATTGTCCTAAAGGTTGAAGCACGGGAGTCAGTAAGAATAGACGATCTGTTATCTTGAACGGTGATATTATTATATTGCAAAACATCAACCCATTGGTCCATTTCGTACAGCCTTCAACTTAAATTTCTCAAGTTGAGGAAGTATCCTGTCAGCTCTAATCGTCGATATTTAATGTAAGCACGTTATAACGTCCGTACATGTCTATAATATGTTAAGCTATGAACGTTGTTGTATATAATTAGTATAGTTTATATTCATGTTCACTCACAAGGGGCTAAAGAAGTTATCACCGAATGGATTCCTGCATGTAGCATTGAGCCAATCACATTCAGCTACCCATTCAGGAGAAGGTAAGGAAAGTACACATGATGGGAGTCCCTTCTTGTTTCACTTACCTATTTCGGCTAATAGTTTCCGAGTGAGATGTAACTTTCTTGGGTAAACTAAAATTTAGGTATCCCATTGTATTGAGTAAGTTGATCGCTTCCTACAGAGACCTCATGACAATAAAGCAAATAATTATTATCACTATTCTCACAGGTACCTACCTACTTTTGCTATTTTGATTTATTGTGACTCTTGGATTCGTGTTGAAAAGGCGCATCTGTCTAGCTATTTATCGTAAGCAACGCAAGTCTCCAAGGCTTTCAAAAACAGCCTCAAAGTTTCCGAATCGTAACAGCCAATGTTGTAAAATATGGTATCCACTGTTCATTCTGAACGTAAGTGCCATGAACACAAAGTAAATACCATGGTAATTATCGTAAGCACCAGGAAGAGATCGTATGCACCGACCGAATGGGCCAAGTATTGTAAGTGCTCCTTCCCCATCATGCTCGAGGGTGCTTGCGGTACACCTAGTCCAGCTGTGATTCAGGAACAGTGTTGAGCACTGTTCAACAATGTGACGCTATATGCGTGTAAAAATAGCTATTTCCCATGGATTTCTTTCAATTATTTCTCCATGATCCGATAGAAAAGGCTCCAACTTAGCCTGGAATATCATGTTTTAACGGGTATTAGGTGGATAAAAAATCCTCCCACGTCGCACCTGTAAATTCGGGAAATGGCGCTTAAGACATTCTGCCTTTCAGGGGACGATATAACCTTCATTGTCATTATTGGCATCATCACATTAGAGAAAAAGCAACGGTTAAAACTAATAATGTAAGATAATACACAATGTGTTTTACCTAAATTGTCTCTGAAATGTTATATTGGACAGTAATTGAGAATATGGTCACCCTTGTTAAATTCCTCATAGATTATAATCAGACTAAAAATATATGCGTAGCAACAGTGCAGTTGAAATATAGAGGGGTTGTGACAGGGCATTCACGAGGCGATGTATACGGAAAGATCGGAATAGGTACCTACTGCAATTATAGAAACCGGGGCGTGAAAGGACGTATGATACATAAATAGAATGTTTCCATTGACGTCACCACTATTCAAACCGTCTGAAATTCCTCAGCCTTTGTTTCGCGGGAGGAAATTTGAATAATAACGCATTATTATTAATACGGAAATAATAACATGTATTGCTAGCCAGGTTATTTACATCCAGGACGAGAGGTTGTCCTTTCCCTCGGGGTAACGGGGCCTCGGCGAAAACAGCCCGCTCAGCCTTGTCATATCCAGTTATACACCCGGAGTCCTGCCAGCCACAAACTAATTCTAGTTCAAACATAACGTCCACATCACGGACGCTACATGCCCTGAAGAAGTCAACCAACAGGTAACATACATGTTAGGAAAGACCGAATACCGTTGGACAAAACCGTCAAAGCCTTCGGACAGACAGTCTGTGAGTAAGCCGTCACTACTCGTTAGATCCAAGTGCCTGGACTCCACGAACGCATCCATCATGTTAGCCCCTTGCTGCGCTCTCGTGACAATTATTAATTAATATTGAAAGTCTGGAGGCATCTCCCTCCATTTTTTCTCCATTCAGTTTCCAAGTTATTTATCATTAAACATTTATCTCCCTTTTTACACGGGTATCTCGCAGTAGGTAGCATTCTGAGTATGAGTCTATTTCTAAAATGATGGATGATGATAGGGATGCGGGAAAGAGGGGCAAAACTCGAAAAAATTCGAACCGAACACGCCACATCGAAAAAAAGTTATTACTTGTAGAGACAACAGCCTCCATAGAGGCCACGAACTTTTCTCCAACACCATCAATAAATTGTTGATGATACACCAGTCTAAAAGAAGAAAACTATAGGGAGTTTATAGATACAGAAATGATGAGGAGACAGTCTCTCTTAGTTGATACCTACATTTACCAGGAATGGTATTGGGGTAGGAAGAACGTATATTTATGACAAAAATACAGCATAGTCGGTCCCAGTGATCACCCCGGCAGGGAAAGAATTTATCGGGAGTATTCCCCGACTTGGAAATTCACACTGAAAATAGGGAATTTATTCTCCCCCTCAATTTCAATAGTTTTATATGCTTCTGGATTATCTGAATGGCAACTAGTAAAATTATTAACTGCTATAGGTGCATCAATTATGGTGCTTGAATGCATCACAATAGCCTATCTATCATGGTGGTAGGTACCTCATATTGAAATCAATTTATTACATCGATGGTCACAACTAAAAGCCTCTGTGTCTGTCTCCAATGCATGCAACTTACAAACTCGGAAGTAGGAAGATATTCTAATACACGTACCAATTAGACAAAATTTACCCAATTTATGTGAAATTTCGATCACTCCTAACACGAATCAGTATAAGAAAGTACAAACGAAAGTAAAAATTAATATTCTACTCTTTGGGATGAACGTTTTTAGTACATAATATGTACTGTACATAAATATAATTTACTACCTATGTGACTCGCATACGTGGAAGGGAAAGAGAATATTATTATCAGCAAACTGCCATAATTTAAGACACTGGGAATAGGCCAATGAATTCCAACGCTACGGGTTTACCTAATTTATTGAACGTTCGAACTTCATGACCAACAACTTATAATATTATTTTCCAATAATATTGCTAAATTCAGACTGCTCCAACATGATATTTAGTAATTAATGACCTAGGCAATAATAAAAAATGGCCGGGGCAATTTAATCTGAATTGCTCTCAACGAGAAGTTTGTAACTAACAATTAAGGGTGAGGAAAATGCGAAAATACTAACAAAAAAACCTGCATAATATGCTATATTCTTACACAACGGTTTATTAATTTATGTACCTATAGAGGCATAAAATACCTACCTCTACCTACCTTATAATATATCGCGAGGTTCATAAAATAACTACTAGTAATGATCGTCATCCGAGACTTGTATAATTTATTCTTCACGAAAATCAGTAACTAAGAAAGCGTTTGAATAGCTGGTCTTTGAACGGAGATTTGGGCTACTCGGGAAGATTTGCGATTCACACTCGTGTTTCTTCTCTTTTTTCCGTGCAATTCCCTTCCCCCGTCCTTACAGGGATCGAACGGTAGTCTCAAAATGCTCCGTGAGGTCTCAATCGACGCTAAAAAACGTATTCTATCCGAAATCTACCTATGGAGAAAATATACCTTTCTTTTTAAAGTTTTCGAGGCTAGGGCGTTTTGAAATTTCATATTCTATTTTCTACCCCATAGATAAGACTGACGGTAACGCCAAGAGCTTAAGAGCACAACTAGATCCCAAACTGGGCCTGTATACAAAATTTCATTAATTTTGGTCCATGGTAACTAAGGAAAGTGTACCTAGCGTATGGCGGACGGACGGATATATATTTTATTTCTTGTTTTTAAATTCGATTTTTGGATTCAACGTAGGTGGTACCGTGAAACGTAAAACATCAAATTTTGAGGGGGGGGGGGTTAAAATTTTTTCCCGTACTCGATTCTAAAGGTTTATTATTGGAAATAATGAACCTATAGAGCAAACGCTCAGGGCCATCCCCGCCTTTCAGTCGACGCGACGGGGCTGAATAAAATCTAGGGAAAAACCGAGTTGGTTTAGGGTGAGACAATAGCACAGAACAGAGGTTTAAAAAAACGTGTTTCTCTCAGCTCCATGTTACTGGTGGATCCCCCCCCCAGTCAGCCGAAAAACACTCCGAATCCCTCGGAAACGAGCAGAAATGTGATGAGAGGCTTGGCGTTGGTTGTTTCATTAGCTCAGGCGAAAATATGTGAGGACGACGATTTAAGAGAGGAAGGTCTGTCCGGTTGTTTCGAGCAGGGAAATAACTCAGACTGATTGTCGGGTTCCCCATTCCACTGTTTCCCATTTAATCCTCATAGGTACTTTCCACACAAGGGATGGTGAAATAACGCACATTGCCATAAGTATACCAAAATAAGAATCAAATAATCAAACCCGATGAACATTTTAAATCATCTCGCACAATAGGTACAACTCGTTCAAAATGGGGTATTTCCGTGACAATACATGTCAAATTCAATCCAGACTACTTTCACAACCAATTTCCAGACCAGCTGCAATTGTCTATCCAAGTTTGACATTCATCTATTTTTGGAAGATGGAATGTGTACATTAAATGTCTCAAAATAGCTTCTAGAGCAAATTTCGCCATAATCAAGAGCAACTACACTCCAAATCCCATATCCCCACCCTCATTATAATCGTTGGTAGGAAGAAGTAACAGAAGAACCAAAAAAAAATCAGATGTGGCATAAATTCCACAACGCTCTGGAAGAAATCATAAATTTTGGAACATTCAGCAGTTGAAGCCAAAAATATTTCGAGTCATTAAATTAAATTTATCCAGATGATACCAACTTTCAGTAATGACTCAGCCAAACAATAAAATGGTGTAAATCACAGTCCAATGGTTTTTGTCCACCTGGACCCATCTTCAAGACAAAAAAAAAACCCCTTTGGTATAGTCAAAAGAGAAACAACGTGCTAAAAATACTCACCAAGGGAATTTGTCAAAGATTGAAGTTTAGAAGTTGACAAAAGCCATAAAACAGAATGAGAATAAAAGAAGATCTGCCAGAGAAGGTAGAGAAGAGAAGCTTCTCGGATCGATACTAAATGCCGGAAATCGACATCAGTCATAAAAAATTTACCAACAAGATCCCCTTCTTCAGCCAGTGGACATCAGGTCGATGTTTGAGTTTAAATGTACATACATCGGAAATGATGCCCACATTACTTTATTCAAGTTTTCAATAAGTAGGTACTCGTAGATGTATAATAGTATAATATACATACAACAATACAATAGTACAATAGTACAAGAACAATAGTACAAGTACAAGTACAATAGTACAAGTACAGTATTACAAGTAGTAGTAGTAGTAGTGTGTACAATAGTATACATTTTATTATTATTATATAAATAACAATGCATGGCACGTGAATTTAGTCACTTATCCAATTTTTGCAAAACATTCAACCCTTGTTTTGACAGTTGTTCCCCAAACGAATACCGTTTTAAAGACAATAAATTGCTGTTCTTAAAAAGGCTCGAAACGACTTTGTAACCAAAGACCCACGAAATTATATAGTTTTTCGCTCTTGGAAGGTTTCTAAGAGAGAATTATACGTTCGGAAGGCGTATCTTCCATCATTTAACCACATCCGGAGTTTCCACGGGCGGTCGTTAAAATTTTATTACAAGTGCTTTTTCGAACTCGTCTGGGTTCTGAGGGTCAACTCGCGAATCCACAAGATCCGAGTCATTGCGCGAGTTGCCATAACTCGCTGTGAATGCCTTTTACGTTGAATCAACAAAACCGCGAATTTCAGCTAATAGTGGACTGTTGGGGAAACGTAGAGGACGGAATGGAGTTTGTTTTCATCCTTGTGTAACCCCTCGCCATTCGAAAACGTCTCTCCCCATTCATAAATCACGCTGTTTCCAAGATTTTAGGTTTCTTCGTGTTATCTCATTTTCTCGTTATGGTCATGGCGTCGTATTGCTTTACGTCACGCACGCTCACTAGGCTTTTTCTTGGAAGTTCACGAGTTTTACTTACAGTTGGAAGAGGAAATATTTTCATACCGATGGTGAATGTTTAGCTTTCGAGCAACAGGGGGTTTGCTCAAATAATTGTCTTCAATAGCATACCTAACATCAGGGAAATTTAGGCCAAACCAACCAACGAACGAAAATAGGTAAATATTTTCTACTATTTCCAGTCATCAGTTAATCGCGAATGTTCATAGAACCATTTCCCCGATTTTGCTGGCAATTTTACCTGGATTTGAGGATATTTTACAATTGCAGGGGGTGGGGAGGTGTCAGCGATGACACATTAAGTAATATAAACGAACAGATTTAAATGAATATAATACAGAGCTATATATTTGACAAAACAGTCCAAGTTTCAAGTTTCCAATTCAAATGTAATGTAAATTCGTTTGTTTCTAGATCGAATTTTATTTTTATTATATAAAAATATCAACTTCTGGATTCGATCCAAAAGGCACCAAAATTGAATTCCATGGAGTAAATTTCCCAGAATACGCCTAATCAAAACGTTGCACCCATTGCAAAATACATAGCTCAATTTTCCTAAAAATTTCTATATTTTGGTGGGTACGTAACTATTTCTTCTACACATCTCCCGAATATAAAAGACTATGCTTGATTGATAGGGTCGACTTGACCGAAGATAGGTCAAAATTAGTTACTATCCAATTTCAATGTCACACTGACAAATATAGAATTTTAGCCGAGCGACATAATATGTTAGCATCACAGAAATTTGAAGAAATTCGCGCGTTTCCATAGAATGACGGCATGTTTTCATTAATCTCACGAGAGGTTTCCACGCGTATTATTAGTACAACTGTCCTAGCCAATAATCCCCGTTCGACGTTGAACAAGTCGGTAACACGTCAGTAACCCCTGAAACGGGAAAAGCATAAAAATCTCCCAAGTTTAGGTTGTTGCGCCGAAACATAAAAACGACGAACTTTTCTGCGGTGCTTATGATGTTGAGAGAGCTTTTTCCACCGTTGTTGTTCACTCACGTCTGCTTCTTTATTATGCCGGGAATATTATGACTTAGCTGGTACGTGTTCAAGTAATAATAATTTCTCAAACATAATACTGAGCGTGTTTCATTTTTATTTTGTCTGTGGTTAACTTCTTTTTACCGCTTAGAGTCTGACTCCAAATCCTGCGCATGGATTCAAGATTAAGGTTCTATTTCGGTCAGCTTATTATTCGTTATTTTCATCTAGGTATACGAATTCCTCTAAAGACAGTTTCCCCCATATTATTTTCTTCGTACAGGAAACAGGTGAAAGTGGTTACTAAATTACATTTTTGCATGATTTTTCTACCACCCTAACTGAATTTTGTTGTAGATATACATATAGCCGAGGTTAGAACATTAGGTATTATTCATGTATCACGAGCTGCGAGCAACAATGAAACGGTGAACCATGCACTCTAAAATTAATCGTCCGCTACCTGGATCGATGAAAAAATAGCACAAGGGTGGATTCATTTCTTCAAGAATCCATTAGTAACTTTGGTGTGCATTCGGATTTTCATCCGGAAAATTAATTAAACTGAATTCGCTTCTATGTGTTGTACACTCGGGTGAAAATGATGAGGAATTGGAGAGGCGTTCGCAGATATGAGGTCGGCACTAGTAGACGGCAGGCCTCGACCGCGGAAATTCAAACGTTATTCACTCCATTATCATCAAATTGGCAGCAAGGGTGCATCTAATCAAGTTTTATACTCGGCAATTTCCCAGGTGACTCATTTTCAATATTATCAGTACCCACCGGTACCAAATTGTACTGAAGGGAATTTATTGAATTTTAATATAGTTCAGAACCGGTACTGGTAGGTATTTTAGTTGGCACCATTGGATTGATTTTCAATATCCTTTGATAGCCATTGAGTGTACCATGATGGTTATATCTGTGACTCCCTGAGAAGTACCTATCTATTTATCTTTCAATATTTATTTTCCGAGCAAGAATAAACGCCCACGCTACCGAAGTTGTCTGGTTCTCTTAAGGTTCATCCCCACTCCTTCACTTTTTTATATTTAGTAGTTTTCAGTTCCGTACCGTCACAACTTGATGACATCAAGTTGGTACTGTAATGATAGTTTTATTGTTAACAACTAAACGGTTACGTTGGGGTACATATATTATTATACTTTACCACGGTTAGTTGAGTTGTTGGGTCGGTTATTAAAGTATCGGAGGGACGGCGGGAACTGGTCAGTGAAGAAGCACCTGTCCTTTAATGAAATTAAAGGCGAACGCTATTAATCATTGGGGATCGACAGGGTAGGGAGAGAGGGGAAAAACCGGTGGCGGACCTTCTCGTCTTGCTACCCGGTCGACTGATTGGGAAAGGAACTCAACTTGGTCTTCTGATGGAGTTCAATACACTTGAATCGCTCATGCCTCAAGTATTACATGAGACGATTTAAAAAAATCACTTATTGACGTTTTTAAAGGAGTGACATCTCTCAACGCATGATCACTAATAAGAACCCCGTACGTCTACTTACAAAGTAACTACCAACCTAACAGGTTAGCAACACGCATTATCAACGGACAGCATCACGAACCATTCAGGAGGAGACACAGACGAACTGCAGTCTGAACACATATTTGAGTTCAGGTTTAGTCCATCTTCTTGCCGCATCATTATACCTAATCAAGTATTAAATACGAAATTTTCGCGTTCGAACAAGTCAATTCCCGAACAAGCTGGGACCCAACATTTTACTTTCCCAATGCCTCATCCATATCACCTCTGTATACTAAATTCCATTAATTTCGGTCTATGGATTCCACGTATCTTGAAACGTAAAACACCAAATTTTAAGAGGGTTAACCCTATACTTGG
>JAEMON010000002.1:14062780-14115726 GCA_030264115.1 Lygus lineolaris | reverse complement strand
ATGACCAAGGGAAGGTTGAGAACCACTCAACTACAACAAAAAACCGTGCACAGTTGATACCACTCATTTGAAACGTTGCACTGAAAAGTCGATCGGTAAATTACTTAGAGAGAGAAGTCCACAGTTGGACGGATAACCATTCGAAAACAAGAGGTGATTAATAACTTCAGCACTACGAGTGAAGAGTAAGGAGACATCGAAACTTGGACTTGACTTCTAACCTTACCTCTGCTCTCAAGAAGCTATATAGTTGAACAAGCGCATTTGCCGGAAAATGGCAGCTTCGAGAACTCTCATCTTACCAGAGAGATTTCCTAGTTAAGGAACTATTAGAGAAGCACGTGGAATTAATTCCATCTCAAACTTCATCAAGTTCCACAGAGCGGTTTATCTGAGACACTTTGAAGTGATACAGTTGATCCCCCTTTCCGAAAGGAGGGTCGAAACCGTTTTAGGGGTTGAACTCACCCCTCGGAGTCGTCTTGAAAGCACATAGGAAGGTTTAATATCAACTCCTTTGCCTTCTCCACTACACCCCTTTCCATAAGAGTGGCGACAGGGGAGGGGGAGGAGACCCCTCGTCTAGAACACATTAGCGGGTTGAAGTCTTGGAGGAATGCTGCAGACGGTTTCTCGATAAGGGCTCACACGACCCCCGTAGCTCCCTCCCAGCCTGTATCGATCCGTCCGATGAGATGGCAGAGGATTAGGATCAAGGGTGTCAGTCAAAATGCTCAACGTCACTTCGGATTGCAGTAGCAACAAATTCTTTCCATACTATCATCCATCACCATATTACACCAATTTTGAAAGACTTCACCGATTTATTTTTGTAAGAATCATTAACGAATTAGGGGTTACAATAATTATTGCATCACTACTAATAATTTATTATCATCATCAGCTTTAGCTGAGGCTATTACTACGAGTAGGTAAAATATAACAAATTGAAACTTTGATTCACCTTTCTCTGATCGAACAAGGGGGAGGGAGGGGGCCCAATTCAATATCGAATAATTTTCACAATAATTATATGATTTTCACAAAACTCAATGACTCGTAGGATGGAAACCATTTCGTATTGGAATCATTCACCCAGTAACAACCTTAACCTAGAGAAAGAAAATGAGCCGATAAAAAAATCGTTTTTCCTATCGGTCGTTTCATTTCTTTTTCCCACCGGCTTTTTTCTACGGGAAATCTAATTTCACACCGTTTTATTCCCGGTCGCGTTTTCTCACACGAGAAAATCGAACGCTGGAAGAGTGGAAGCCGTCGAATGAATTCCTCTCCGCTGCAGGACCCGTTGGAAAATCCTCCACTTCATGGAAAAATATTGAATCATGAATAATATTTATGTTTTTGGGAACTAAACTACCTATCTACTAGGTGCCTGATGTAAACCATTGCCCATTTCACTTTTGCTTCTAAGTACGTTACTAAGTGACTTGCTTCGCTAAGTAGGTACGTTTCTAGGTAGTAACTCAAAATGATTGCTCATAGGTTGTTTGGTCATGAATTTGGTCTTTAAAAGAAAAAGGATACGATCTTGAAAATTCGGAGACGCAAATTTTCACCAGCTCAAAATATAATAATTATATACCTTGTAAAAACTCAGGGTCGCTGCGGTTGTAACTGGCTAAAATGGATTTTATCTACAGAAAATACCTACCTTTTTAATGCCTACCATTTTTTTTTTTTTTTTTTTTTTTTTTAATGTTTTACAGGGCAAGTTTCTATTTTGGCAAACGTAATTAAAATAGGAAGGTAAGTCAAATAAATAAAGAGAAACCGTGAGGTAACGAACATTTTCACTAACAATTCTCACGACTTTCAACCGGTAAATATAGAATAAGAGATGAATAATGGGCAATTAAAATTTATTAAAGTCAAATTCAATGATCACGTAGTAACGTGACTGCGCGGTGATTGTCAATAATACGGGCTAAAATCCATTATTTGTAACCGACAAAATGCGGGATTTTGGAGGATTTTATACAATGAATCGAGGAGGGTTCGGAAAACGATATTAGTTTGGCTATCTTGGTTCGCTTGTTGGTATCCTAACCCACCTGTATGTAGATGCTGCGAATGAAGTCAACGATCACATGGTTAATGTTTTTGTACATACCTCATTCAAATACTGTTTCCAACCAACTAGGCACATCTTATTGGTATTTATGACATATAACACGAAATACGAAATCGGGGATCTTCAGATAAACAGTGAAAACGAGGGGGAAGATTGCGTCCTCTGTTTCAAAAGTAAAACCACAGGAACCGGAGAGTCGCGTTATCGGCGTTATTTATGGAAGGGAAAGAGAAGGGAAACGATCATCTTCTTCAAGAACGGCCCTTTGTTTCCGTCAAAAAGGTGAGAACAGTTTGGTCCCGAGAGGACACGCATAGTAATGACTCCAGACGTCCACATGTCAGGAGAACTTTCTCCCTAAGGATGCTGGGAAAGGACGGACCAATATATGCCATCTGTCGCGTTCAGCACAGAGACAGTCGAGGATTACACCACAAGGTATTATTACCAGACCAGGTTCCTGGAAAAGTAACCAGGCTTTGGTTCGAATCAAACACCGGTGAACATGAAAACGACGATGATGTTTAAAAAAATGAGACACATTGATTTATGTTATTTATCATCTAAGCAGCTGTATAGGCGTGCTCTAGAGGCAGTACTGATAAATATACAATTAGTCGCTACTTTGGTATCGGATCCGCGTGCCAATCACGTGTGACATTTTCAGGTAGCTAGGTCATGAGGTCATGGCTGAACCATCTTCCAGGCTAAAAAACGTCTGCCAAGTTGGGTGGGCAGTATAGCTTCCCCACCTTTGTAACATGGACGTAAAGAATCAGTTAGTGAACATTTCAACGAAATGGGTAGAACAGTTTCGGATTTCACTTAATCCAACCACTTATCCAATTGTGGCGAAATTCATAGTTAATTGTGTTGATTCAGCCCTCAACTACCCTCCGAAATTGAGCATCCGTCCATCCGGAAAATCCGTGTATTAGGAACTGAGAAATCGTAGTTTCAGGAAAATTACGTTAGCGCATGCGCACACGCTGCTGATGGTCCTATGGCTATTAAATTAATAAGGAACAGAGTACGGGCAACGCCGTACAATCTCTGAAAATGTCACCAGAATTGGTCGAGTAGTTCCGGAGTGAGAATGAGCTATGAATCTCATTTCGAAATTGAGCATGCGCAGTAGATTTTATTGAAAGAATCGTGTTGAAATTCGAAGATAATTAATAACCTCCAAATACCCTCCGAATTTGAGCGAAATTGGTCAATTACGAACAGAGAAATCGTAGTTTCAGGGAATTCATGTTTGCGCATGCGTACACGCTACTGGTGGTTTGATGGTGATGAAATTCATAGGGGACCGTCCAGTGTGTAACTCGCGTAATCCCTGAAAATTTCATCAAAATTGGTCCAGTAGTTCCGGATATAAGCCTATGACAACAAATTTCAAGTTTGCGCTTGCACAGTGGCTATTACTGATCCAATCGCAACGAAATTCATAGGTTATTGTCTTGGAGTCAGTCCACAACTACCTACCCTCCAAATTTGAGCGAAATAGGTCAATTAGGAACTGAGATACAGGGGTGTCAGGGTCAATTCACGTTTGCGCATGCGCTCACGCTACTAGCGGTCCGATGACGATGCAATTTATACGGGGCCGTCACGGGATTAACCCGCAGAATCCCTGAAAATTTCATCAAATTCGGACCACATCTTCATATGGTTTTGCCTGGGATAATGAATTGACCACAGACCGACAGGCAGGCAGACAGACAGACGGACAGACAGGGAACCAAAATTGTTCAGAAAGCTCTGGAACGTGAAAAGCGAGTGGAAATTTTGATGTTGGAGGGCAAACATTTTTTTCAATTCTTGCACGAATACATAGCTTCGTACCTTCGATAGTGAGGGAAGCAAAATGTACTATCTAGGTATTTATACCTTGCATAGGCACTCTAAGCTGGAAATTTCCAAATCTAGATTTGGGCCGATATCAACATTTATTTTTGAATGAAATAAATATTTAAAAAATAAATTTCAAATTCCGAAGGAGTTTTACCATTGTTATAAATATCATGCTCATCTGCGACATCGGTAAATGTTCAAATAACACTGTAGATTGATGAACTCGTCATTTATTACGATGATTCCTGTGAACAGCAAAGCACAGCTCAGCTCAACAGGAACAATTCGCTTCCTTTCAATTGATTCAAGGTAGGTACCTGTTTGTCCTCTAAAATCAAAATTTCCAATTGCTTCCTGCATTAATTTCAGAGCTTTCTGAACAGTTTTGGTTACATGGCTGTCTGCCTGTAAGTGCAAAACTACATTATAATATACCTACTAACTTACAATACTACAATTCGAATTTTATGAAATTTCAAAGAAATAGTCCATAAACTGCCCATTTTCAATTTAAAAGTCTTCGGGCCAATGGTAGAGTGTGCGCATGAGCAAACGTTAATTTCCTGAAACGCTGATTCCTTACGATCTAATGACCCAAAAATTGGAGGGTAGTTGAGGGCTAGCCTCAAGATGTTTGCCCATGATAAGCATCGCGATGGCATCAGTAATAGCCACTACCCATGTGCAAATTTTTACTTCATGTTTGGCTGCGTGAGGAAGCTACATTGCATTCGCAAGCTCATTTGGACGAATTGAATTCGGAATCAACAACATAATTTTGCTTACTGGAAGGTGCCATTCGTCGTCTGACATAGGTACTAGGTGCAGTCCCAAAACATGTCAGGAAATTTATGACCTGTTCGGGGTTTCATATCACCATTATATGATTAGGGAGGAAGGGAGAGGGAACAAATAGGGCGGAACGGGTCCCATTGTGCAGTTGGAAGTCTTTTGGCGAAAGACAGGAAGGGGGTGGAGACCCAGAGGTACAAGCCCTTACATCTCCATTACACCGGAAGCTTCTTCGCTCCTCCTTCGGCGAGTGAAGGGGTAATAGGAGGCGGCAGCAAGAAGGGAGGAGATAGAAGGGAGGGGGGATGAAAAGGGTATCTGCTAATTACAATGCTATGAGAGGCCCAATTCCGCTGGGGAAAAGAAGCTTCGAAGAGAGCAAAAGAAGATGGTGGGGGAAATACAGGGACTGGGGCACCGGCAGGGGACGGGGCATTAGGCTAATTAGGGATATAAGGGCATGAAGGGGGAAGCTGCAGGGGGGAACCACGAGTCGTCGACTCAGTGCCAATTTGTGCCTCTTTTCTCTGCCCTTCCCTGCCGAGTACATATATCTCAAACAACTTCTTTCATCTCTAGATGCAGTCCACTCACGTACATTGGATCCGACCGCCCCCTCGCCGAACCTCCCCGCATAACAAATAGAACATGCATTTCAAGACTTCTTCCGGGACTTTTTGGAGGGGAATAATAATAATATTTATTCAAATCGAAAGCCCCAAGAAGGAGAAGTATTGAATTGCTTAAGGATGATGTGGGGGACGAGACAGCTTACTTCTGAAAGAACGACATTGAGGGTAGGATGGAATTGGAAATAAACAATACCTCTTGTATATTGTATCCCGGAGTAATTAGTTAGTATGACTACACTGCCATAAAAAGGTAAAATGCCTTCTTCCTTATCTAAAAGGTTCAAGAATCCCCCCCCCCCCCCCCCCCCACACACACACACACCTCACTGCACTTTATGCCAAATCAAAGCAAGAGTAGAAAAAAACTGTGGAAATTTTCAAATGAAAAACTGGAGTCCTGATTGCTGTGATATTGTAGGTTGAAATAACGAATCTCATTCGAATCGAGAGTCGTCTAAATAGCTCAAACAGAGGATGTTAGATTTTTCGAAGATAATCTACATAATTCACCAGAATGGCGGAATCAACAGAATCTAGATAATTCATCAGAATCGCTGGATTCTACCTCAGATTGTGATACCTAGCAGTAGAACATAATGTAATAAGGCTAGCTATTTATTTTAAGGCGTTCACCTCTTCAGGACAAATTCTTAGAACCTATCTCGGTACCTATCCCTATCCATATCCCGGTTAGTTATCAAGTTGGGAACGAGGAATTTTGATCACCTAATCGGAATTCGATGAAAGCGATTACGGTATTGGAAACAAACAAATAATTGACCCACTATTGTAACCATAGTTACAATAAAAAGGAGAAGTGATCAGAGTTTTTATGTTTTGTTTTGAATTTTTAAATTTGTTTTAGATTTATTTTTTTGGGGAGATTTTTTTTTTTCAGTTAAGATTTCCAATTTCATTATTACCTAAATAGGTACTTATTACGAGTATTTTCCGTCGAACATTGCACTTCATTTTCTCGAAACATATGTTAGGTATTTGGTATTGGTAGGTAGCAGCTGGGAAAAACTCATATTCTGTAACCCCTCAGGAACTATAGTCATGTTACTTTTCAGTGTTTCTTTTTTGCGGAAAGGTTTTCCATTTTTTATAAACCCAACTTTATCCTAAGGCTTGATAGGGTTAGTAGCTCTATTCGGGTGTTAAATACTGCGTTATTTAATGTATTAATATTTATGATTGATATACCTATGCTGTCCTTGGTTTTCGGGTCTGTTGATCTTGAAAAATATATTATTATTATGTCTCAAGTTTTCATGAGCGAAAGTTAGATCCGCCTTTTTATTGTATATTTGTAGTCTTCAGCTGAGTGGTGGCTTAAGAAACCTAACATTTTGGTCCTTCGACTCAGATTGTAAATAGTGCTGGAGATGAATGTACAGTTACACTCCAATTTCAAAGGATAGAGAGTCTACCGCGGTGATGGAAGGTCCGGTGTCTCGTCGATTCGGGAGCAGTTCAATCAAAAGGTAAAGAAATTTAAGTTAGAGAATGAGTTGAAGGAGATAGAAGAGCACAATGAATTGATCAAGCTTAAAAGAGGAAAACAAGAGAATGTTGGCTATTGCAGTTAAAGCCGCAATGGAAGTTGAGGTTGTCGAGGGGTCAAAACCTTCAAAATCTAGCTCATCAAGAGAATAATAAAAGGCAATTTTCAAGCAGTGCTAGCAATTCTACGGTACGCCAAATATCTTCGAGCTCATTCGTCCCTTGGACGACATTTTATGGAACCTAGATGCCGGGGGAAAAAGCATCATATTTTATTGACGATGTTTCGGACCATGAATCAATAAGAGGGCTAATGGCACGCCCGGTAACTGCAGATCGTGACTTTGCGCCGATAAAGTCCCTAATAACCGAGTCGGAACTCTTACGATGAGTTGGGGACGCGGCGGAGGGGCTTTGGCAGAGGTAAACAGTTTCATTTGAAATATCGTAACTTGGCGTGCATGCCGAAAGCGATGAATCGATATTGCCGGTGGGGTAAAAAGAGTCGCTTGGTGCATATTACTTCTCCGGCCCTTGGAATAGCTCAGTCATCAAAGTTCACCTTCTATAACCAAACGTTAGAATATTTCATCCTACATAAACACAATTATTTCTTCCACCCCATCAGGCGATTCGACAGCCTTTAGGTACGCGAAAAGGCCCTAACAATATTAGTTTGTTTTCCATTCAGGTTTTTACTTGAAAATTATCAATTCGAAAAATACTTCAATAGGTACCATCATACCCACTTTTATTACGAGTATCATCGTTTGATTGAGTAGGTACCACCAAGGACCTACTACTTGCCAATTTAAACATTACGTATTGACATTTAAGAGACAGAACGAGTAACCAACGAACAGGCGTTTGAAATATACAAAACATATTTTGTACTCCAGGTCTTCACTAGAACTGGGACTCTTGACAGAAAAACACCGTTGAGTCAGTAGAGAAATGATTAGGAGACGTTTTGTACAACAGACGAGATGATCGCGACCTGTATTCCTGAGTGTCAGAGTATAACCAGATTATCTGATGATAAAACTTTTTTGTCGACCATATCACATAAAATATGTTTAAATATCAATTACAACCGAAAGGAGATTAAACTTCAGCGTGATTAATTATATTTGTTTAAGCATCGGTGCCCTGTTGTAGGCGGAATGAGTTAGTACTCAAACAATACACACCCACACATTACCCAGTATGTAATAGGCTATTCAAGCGATAACAGCAAGGCGTAGGACATAAAACCTTGATAATATCATGTAAAATCAAGTTAACAATCCTTGCAGCCAAGTTCCTTTTAAAATGCGAGGTTGTTTATGGCGTTATTCAAGTCAATCCTTCAACGTTAACGGGACCCCGGTTGAAGAAAATCACCTCTTCGTCGCCCATATTTACCACTTTTGAATTGTTATTTCTCCTCATTTTCCTTCGACGAGCGTTCGCCTCGTTGTGAAAACCAAATGAGTTTCGCAGAAGCTCGCGATAAATTGTGATTTTTAGAAAATGCCGACGGGAAAGGTTTTGAAGCGCTCTATTTGTGATGCAGGAGTCGAAAGGATGACCGGCGTACGTGACTTGACTGCTTTGGCAGATGAGAAAAAAGTTGTTTGAGGTATAAGGAAGAAAGGATGAGCGGATTGACGGGAAACGACCTTCAATGGACCTCGCTGTGGATTCTATGCCATCGGTAAATATTATTTCAACTTCGTTCTCAGAATCTTCACTGCGGACAGTATTTTCTGTATCTATGATCTGATCACTGATAGCGCGCAGTGTACAATTCCGTCAATAGCATCATGATTATTGAACTCTTCAGTCATTAGAAGAGTACCGGAGGCACATTATGATTTAATGAGTGTATTATCGAAGACAAATGATACCTACCTATGTAATTATCATGCGGACAAAAGAAGTGAAATAATTATTACTCCTGCTGATTACTGATTCAACACCGAAGCTATGTCCAAGCTGAAACGGCCATAAATCTACAAAAATGGCGATTCTAGATGAAAGACGAGGTTCTTTATAGTTTCACCTATTTTTCGATTATTCAAGTTTTACCTATTTTGTATATTATTTACGATCCAGCCTGTAATATTTCGATTATTCTCCAAGAAAAAAAGGGTCGTGCAAATTCATTCTTTCCAAAAATAAGGAAATTAAATGACGTTTCTGGACGAATGAGGAGATTTTCAGAGTCCCACATGTTTGCATACGAGTTGCTAACGAACCTGTCGACAGATACGGAGATAAATAACTAATAGAAATTGATCATTTTCCAAAAAGCACAATTGGAGAACTAGAAAGGGGGAGTGAGTTCCCGGATTTATACCTATCCGCATGATAAGTATGGCAAAATGAAACTTGTCCCTATTATCACTATGACTGACTAACAAACCAACTATGACCAAACAATCAGGCAAGGCGCGTGTTACCGAGGATGCGGGAGGTCTGTTCGGTCCTTGGGAGTCAAAGACGAAGACGGACTGCCGTTCAAAGCACTGTAAATCTTGGTTCCATCGGTCATTCAGGGATTTATTTAACGCTATTATACGTAACGTATGGTTCATTTTCTCATTTGGTATGTATGCAAGAAAACAATTTCAGTCAACTGACTAGTTTGACAAGCATTGGTTAAATGAAATAAAATAAAAATAATTAAAGAAAAAGAAAAAAATCGAACTGTTAGTTACTACATCGTTACACCGCTGTTCACCTTCGTCTCGTCGTTCGCATTTGTTAATACAATTATTCTCATTCTTGGAACGGAATGACAAGAAGAACAAAAAGAAAATTCGACTTGGTAGAAATGTCTACAAACAAATTCCAACCCTATTCCAAGGGACTTGGCCTTTCGTAAGTGGTACTACAGTTGACCACTTCACTTTCGAACGTAGAATTCCACGCCTAAAAAGTTGACTAACGACTGTCTGCCGCAGCAGGCGATTAGGCGTTTGACTGAATTATTACCAATATACCAATAACCGGTATGACCGAAAACGCAAAAACCGGTTGTTCAAAAAACTGAAAACCGGATTTGATTTGTACCAAGTTTTTAAATAATTGTAATTATAATTATATTCTTTTCACAAAATGACAGTCGCACGTTGACGTTCATATACTACCTCCTACCCAAAACAACTGGTTTTACACGAGATTGGTAACCACTAAACCTGTCTCATCTTTTCGAACTAAGGAAACCAGCCAGCTGTTTTATTAAAAATAAAAATAGGTTATTCGGTTTAAACCGCGAAAACGGTTATTTGGTTAAAACTAGAAAACCAGTTATCAGGTTCGAACCGGTAAACCGCTTTATAGGTTTGAACAGAAAAACCGGTTATTCGGATTTAACCGGGAAACCGGTTATTCGGTTTTAACCGGAAAAGCGGTTTTTCGGTTTTAACAGAAAAACCGGGGGAACGGTTTTTGAAATAAACACCGGAATCATAACCGGTTTATTAAAATACCGGAAACCGTTCGAGATTCTCATAATCGCACAGGCCTGGGATTGATTGATTTCGTCATGATCCGTTTGGCAGTCGGCGCGGTTTTCCAGCGCGAATGGAAAACTTCAGAACTGAAAAGCTTAATTCAATGACTGAATATGTACCTGATGAGATACAAACCGGTAGATCGTAAGAATGATATTACCATCACAGCATAAAAACACAATCAGGAATGTTTGTTTGACAGTGTATTCAAAATCTGTCAATAAAAATGCGATAGGCTGTTGGTTCACAAAGAGAACCGACAACAGGTGATACCTTAACTTCCAGTCAAAATCGTTATTTAAAACTCAAAAGGTATTTCCAGGAAAACAATTTGTGAATATCTAAGATTGGCCACAACTTAAAATGAGATTAGTAAAATCGATCAGATTATAAACCTTCCAAAAACGTTACCTACTGAATTCTTCTGATAGTTAGATTCCGTCGAATAATTCTTGGACGCTTAGTAACAGGTTAATCCATCCAGTCTAATCTCTGCCACACAATCTAACAAATCTGTTATTCATTCATTTCTAGTTTCATCCGGTTAATGAACCGAAGGTATCTTCCGCTATCAGCCATTAGCGATGGCTTTAATAATTGTGCTTGTCTTTAGTTACCTATATGATAATCTTTCACTGTTCAACGTAGGTATAATGATAATGGGTTTTACATAATGACGATGTTCTTTAATTATGCCGTCAGATTATGTAGGTGGTTCTTTCCTTAATTTGAAGGATGTAATTTTGTTTGTTTGAATGATGGAAAAATTAATGTTTCCTTCACTTGAAGACTAACGGCATAATTCCTGGGAGCATGTGTGAAACTCCTAGGATAATAATTGACAATAAATCAACGGAAAGATCTTTTTTTGTGCAGAGTAATTAGATCTTTTAATAAAGGTTAAAAAAAGACTTGGGTTTTCAAGTGGAAGAATAGTGGTGGAAAAAAGTGATAAGGGGAAAGATGATTAGGGCGTGGGATACTGTAGCGTCCGGAAAAACGCCGGAGTCATCGCTTGTAGACGTCAAGGGAATGGCAGGAGGGTTTTTTCGAGAGGCGTTTGTCTGGTTTCGGGACAATACCCACTTCAACATGACATCGGGAAGGAGGCGAAAAGCAAGAGGGCCTTCAAAGGCGAAACTCTGGAGCGAGGAAGTCTTCAGCGCCCCAAGCGTCGTCCGGGAGAATCTCTAATGGGATCAAAGTTGTACATGTTCTCAAACGGTGTGAAGTACAGAAAAAACTACGTGGAGATATTCAGGAGTGTAAGCGGCTTTTAAAATACTCTTGAATGGTTGTACGTTAATTGTTTTTGTACAATTGACGTGCTATCAGATTGAAGCTAGAACGTCGCAGGGGTCCTGAAATTTGTTGAACTGTCTCTCCATATCTTCCACAATGGTGAAATACGTTGTTTCATCTTCCCTGTAATGGGGAACTTGCATGGTTATTTTTTATTTTGTAATTTGAAAGATCTTAATGAGGGGTTTCCAAAAAAGTGCTATATTGGGGGGGGGGGGGGGGATCAGATGATTGAAAGTTACCGAAAATGGATCTTGTATAATTTGAACCTACCTCGTAACTGATGTCACCGACCCCCTGGGCGGTCTCAACTTTTGTGGAACCTATATGACGTCACGCGCTCCCTTTCAACCCATTTTCTGGGCAAACTAGAGCCGTAATTTCAAGCTGGAAATTGGCACCAGAGGATTTTGAAGTACGCTGAATCAGATTTCGAGGTTCAAAATGCATAATTTCTACCCATGCAAGTTCTCCATTTTGAAGGCGATTGACAATTGTCAATACAATGGCAGCGACTTCAGTTTTCATTTAGAAGCAATGACTATTGTGAATACACTGGTAAATACAAGAGTGCATAACAGACTGATACTATAATGCGATAACGTACCTAATGTAGGCACCAACCTAACATGCCGTTTATATATTACGAGTAATATCATATTATGACTCTTGGGAATTCGATCTGTGATTCGATTTATGAAACGTAAATGAAAAACCTAAGAAGGGGGACCAACCGCAAAGACACGGCATTTACGTCGCCCTACGTCAACTAATATTGAACGTGAGGAGATCATAGATAAAGATTTCTAGAAAAGAAATGAAAAATCAAGATTTCTTCTTTTTTTTCAAAATCAAGATTTCTAGAAATTAAAATTTGTAGATAAAGATGTCTAGACAAAGATTTCACATTTCTAGATCTGTATTTCTGGAACTCACCCAATAATTGATCTTGGTAGTAAAAACGAGGACCTTTTGATGGTAAAGGTTGAAATTCAATCAAAACCAACAAGCAGGGTAGGTAAGCAATAAAAGACCAGTTCTCAATCAAAAGGATCACTGAGTTGCCCAAAAAGGGCAATTAAATTAATACTGCCCAACTGCTGTGTCCGGTTCGGACATCAAAACTCTGTGGCTGATATCCATCCAATTTCAATTCGAGAAAGGTTGTTGCTCATGTCGTTAAAAACGAGACTCGTAGAATGCTCACGATAAAATACCGAAACGGCGTCACTTCATTTCTGTTTACATTAATGACGGCGCGTACCCATAACTCAAGGGAACCCATCTCCGAATTAAAGTTTTACTCTTTTAACGACTTCCGAGGATTTTACGGTGTTTTTAGAAAGGGCATTCTCCCCTGCACCTCAACCTGACGATGATTATCTTCTCGAAATCCACTCTTGACCAAAAAAAGGAAGCACCGTTTTCCGGCCCTAATAAAGCTATTTTATGCTTCGAAGTCTTTTAAAAAGATGTTGATACGTTATAAGCAATCGGCCAGAGGCCTGTAGGATGCCACGCGGCACCAGAGACATTCGTCGCATAGCTCCTTCATATCGCGTCCGGACGATCGCATATTCTTGGTTTTATTCGACTTTTTATAAGTCATCATTGTTAGCTGTTCCTTCGTCTATTCCAGCAGCCACGAAAAAGAACATGTTCAATTCAGGACCCATCGCGATTCTGCGAACGGATTAAAAGGGGTAGGGGAGGCAAATTCCGCTCTAATTTCGATCGGGCCGGTTCTAAAGAAATCATAATAGCTCGGATATCCAAGGAATTTCTTTTAATTGTCAGTGCCGAACGAACAAATTGGATCATTCCGCCGCCTTTTAATTGGCATTAAAAATGTCGTGACAATTATTGTATTATCGGTGCAACATCGTGATACATGAAGCAATGTTTTGTAATCTGTTCACTCTAATTGGAGGATAGAATAAAATCAGATATCATAGCTTTTCCCAGTCAAATTGAGTTTTCCCACCCAAGTTTAGTTTTTTTCTCAATCCAATTCCATGTAGGTCCTATCATAAGGGCTGCTAAACACCTTGAATTTGACCTCGGGAAAAACTAAATTTGGCTGGGAGGAAATCAAATTGACTGGGAAATGGGATTTGAACTACTTTCAAACATCAACTATTATTATAGGTTATAGGATTCCATGGCTAATTGGTAAATATTCACGGATATAATGAATTTATGTATTGTTCCCAAGTCAATAACCAAACATTTTGATTTAGAACGAACTATTATGTAATCTGCATTACCAACAAAGGGTCCAGATGATACGATAATATTTATCACTCCAAAGCCAATAATTAAACATTTAGATATATAATGATAGGTGATACTATACTACCTAATCTATACTACCACAATGTATAGGGACCAGAACGTAACCAAATCATAGGCAGGTATCTAAATTAATCAGACGATACTTGATCCCTGCCGTGCAACAGGCTCTCACAGTATTTCCCTGGCAACCGACCATGTGCTGTTTTGACTTCAAGTAAATATTAGCTTTGACTTTTAGTAGACACACGTGTCTAAACCGTCATAAACCCACAGTTTAGAGGAGAAAAGGAGTAACCACTCACCTTTATATTTATGCACCACGCATCCTCTACGGGTAAAAGATACCTCCAATGATGCTTTAAAGAGGAATAAATGCTCCTGAGCTTCGTCGCTGTACCTCTGCCACAGCGTAACAAAAACACGACCTTGCTCCGTTCGCTTCGTAGGCCAAGAAACACAAAAAGAACTCGACCCAACCAAGAATGTCCTGTTTGGTAGCCCCACCAGCCTGCTCCGACATGAATATTCATTAACCATTAAAACTCAATACTCCTTTTGATGGATGGCAAAATCGGTTTTCTGAATAGTTGGAGGAGGCTTCTCCCTTTTCTTTCGTAACAACCTCATCCGGGGCTTGAGCGCTTTTGAAAACAGTCCATAAATTCAACAGGCAACTTCAATACGATCATCAATCATCATGAATAGCGAATAATAACTCAAGTCGATGGTTCAAATCCGAAAACGCTGCAAATAATCACACAACGGTTTATTATTTTTCTGTATAGATCCCATTGGTTAATATACTACTAGCCCAATAAACGTTGATTATTACTATGGTCACAATCGATATTTCTTGAGTTCCTCCCCTATACCTAATATTATCAACATCCGAGAGTTGTATGTCCTTCATAACTTAATTCAGTAACTAAAGAAGCTTATAAAAGTTAACAAGAAACTCGATTTGGTGAAAACGAAAAAAAACGCTGCAAATTATTACACATTGGTTTATAATTTTCTATATAGATCGCCCATCTACAAAGATCCTATCGACATAAAATGCCCAACTACCGAATTCACAATCATCTCTTGGCGACAATGAGTAGGTACCTACATTCTTGTAATTATTATTATGGGAGATTTGTATCATTCATTCGTAATGAAATTCAGTAACTAAGGAAGCTTCTGAAAGTAAACAACAAACTTGGTTTGGTGGAATCGAAAGAAAGTTGCATTTGAACAGCTGATATTTGAACGGAGATTTTGCCTACTCTTTGGAAAAATTGCGATTCACACTCTTGTTTCTGCTCTTTTTTTCGTTCAATAGGTACTATTCTTTGACGCACTGCAAAACTACCCAGAGGACTTCTATATCAAGATTAATACGCCATGGAAGCCTCAACGCATACCATACGGAAACTATTTGGGTAAGAGGTTCTCTGAAAAAGATCGAATGGATGGCTAGATGTCAATCAAAGATGTCAAGGATGGCTAGATGTCAAATGGAGATATGGTTGGGCAGGTTAGTTGGAATTGTGTCCATCAAACAGCTCCACAGTAAGAAGAATACCTATACTACCAGCCGTTCATATAATTTGTATCTTTCATACAGACTGATTATACTGTATTCCACTACAGAGTGATTCATTCCAAAAATCCACATATTATGTGCTACTACCATTCCAAAATATTATCTGAACACTGGTAAATTAAACGGTACTCTCGTACATGGTAGGTACTCCCACTCCCGGGACACTCGTCCGAGCGCCCGAACTTCGCCAAGTCATAACCTATCATTCTTCGAGCGACAAAAACAGAAAGATAACGTACGGAGACCGACTCTTTCATAAAAGCCGACTATTCCGGTCCGGAGATGGATAAAATAACGAGTAAGCTCCTACGCCTCTCACGTCCATCTTGCCGCAATATAACTGATAGTAACTTCTCGGTAACCCCGTGGCAGGTGTCAAACTGCGAGAACCGTAGCATTCATCAAGAAGCGAGCTGAGCTTTCAGATTTTTCGATGCCGCACTTAGGAAACACTAATGCCCGCCTCTTGAGCCTTCTCTGATAAGGGTTGCCCACTTAGAGGCGATAACCCGCCGTTGAAGTGCATAGGACAGCGGGTACTTGCGTAGGCGGTTGGGAAAAAATGAATAAAAACCGAAGGCCCGGAAACCAGATTAGTCTACGGGAGAAGTTTATAAGATACCTACTCAAAATATTAATTTTTCGTAAAATTAAATGTACGGCGAACTTCTGCAGCTAGAATACCATGAATTAAAAATCACATATTCTACTTAAGTACGTCCAGTTAGTGTAAGACTAATACTTTTTTATTATTGATCTAAAATGAGTCCATGCCATCTGCATTCTATTCTAAAATAAGCCGAGTATGATTATTATTATGGTTTATTGCGCGCGTCACAACCGGCGTGGGAAACTCAACAAACGATCAGTCTCGCATGGATTGAGAAAACTGATCCAACAAAGTTTAATAAAAGATGCACTATACATCAAGAATCTCCATCAAAACGTAGTTGGGTCCCATTGTTTGGGGCAAATTTATTATTCATGAGCCAATCTCTCAAGTCTGACGACAAATTACTATAACGGAGTACAGGGCGGGTGAACACCCATTTTTTCGCAACCAGATTATTCGACGTTGCAACTCGATTATTCGACATTTCCAACGAGCCCGTAGCGTCCCACGATTGAGACAGATTATAAATTTAAACGAAGGCCGAAGAGAACACGTTTCAACACTGCTCACTCCCTCCGGTGCAGACGGTGGGACCTTTTGACTCTGATGCACATGAGAAAGTTGAGCAACAAAATAATATCGTGCGAATGAGATCACGAATCGTGCGTCAAATAATTTCAAGTTGACTGCAGAGACGTCTTCTATAACTTGGAAGAGACAAATTGATTGCAAAGACGATCCACCCACAGACCATGCTATACATACCTACAATCCCCTCCAACAAAATTTTCCAGAAAAATGTATAAAATAGCGATTTTTTATCCTTAAGGATGCACTAAAATCGTTAGCTAACGAACTCATTTTATCCTTCAATATTATTGAAATTTCGGTAGGTAGGTAGGTATATCGAATTTTTAGCTATACCGTTTGTAAGGTAGGTACCGGCTGGGATGATAATGGGAAAATTCTCAACTTCAGGGCTCCATTCAAAATGATCAAAAATGGATTTCTCAATGAAATCTTCAAAACTCGCCTAGTAAGACCCACTGCAATAGCTCCATTTTTATCGAATATCCGCTAGAACGGGCATCATAATTAGTGGGCAGCTAAAATGGGAGATGATAAGTAAGTTTGAAACGAAAAACATTCAGTGATTCCAGCCCGAGTTCGGCATTATTACGCAGATGAGCTTAAATATTTGATTGCTCTTCTCAAGTAGTATTTAGGTAAGTAGGTACTTATTAGGTAAATTATTAGTTCCTATAAATCAGATGGTCAGGTAGAAAAACTTATAAGTGAACTTGTGAAAGTACTTGAATAGTTAGCTAACAATAATCATTACCCTGTCCCATCTCTGGAATCACGGATAGAAAAAACTGGGGCGAAACCTCGTTCTGAATGGCCCATCAGAACCGAATAACCTTACTCGAGTCACTTCACGATTCCTGTTCACTCACTCCAAGAACTATAGGTTTCCTCGAGTGTCAATCTGCAGAAGTGGAGGCGCTCAGTTCCGCCAGAGAACGGCCCCCTGCTGAGGGCGTCCGGGAGTTTACCGACCCGTTATAAGACCACGGAGCACCCCCCGACAGTCCTACATTTCACTGGTCTGGAGGTGGTGTGAGTTGTTTCCAATTCAACCGTGAAAATATTTTCTGGAACCAGAGTAGAAGGAACGATGGTGATTCTTCTCCTATCGTGCAACCCGGGTGATCGAAATAAAAGAAGAAAAATTGCGAATTTGAAATGAACTATGGTCATGGTTTTCATTTTCACTATATGTAATTATACTTAACCCAAAGGGTTGGCAGAAAGTAATGAAATGGTCTAAAAGAGATTTCTGAAACACAACCAGGATATAGGTTTACCTATCTCCGACCTGAGAATAATATTCATACGTTTCAGCGTTTATTCACCTAAGTACGTATGATGATTCCATATCTGTATGTAAGGAACTCGAAGTCAAAATTGTGGTGGTTCATTTACGGGATTAAAAAATCCGATTTCCTCGTACGAAACTGAGCTCTTGCTCAAATTAGAGCTTACAATCTCAATCAATATGGATCTTCCGTAAAAACACTCAAGAATAGATAATAATAATAACATAATAAATTATTGCTTAATATCCGCCTTTTCTTTAGAACTGCTCACATGGATACAAAAATGATATCCGAAACTCATCTCGTTCAGGGAATTACTTTTAAGTCCGTGAACATAGTTCGAAAATAGCCACTTTTAGATGTTTTCCATGCAGGTAGGAAAGTGTGTACTATGAAATATTCCAAACCAGATGGATGAATCAATTCGAATGATAGATTCTATAGAGACCTTTTGTGCGAGGTGTGGAAAAGGTTCTCGAATTCCTCATCGTGTGGTGTCACCCTCCTGCCTTCTATAATTCTCCTCCTTTCTATTTTGATTCGTCCAAAAAACCTCAACGTCTAAGTTGAAAACTGAGCGAAGAACAAAAAAAAATATATATATATAATTATAAAAAGAACAATGAATTAAATCTGAGGACAACAAAAAGTATTGGGTACCTACGTACTGATTCTTCAATAAGTATACTATAATAGGTAATAAATTATATTGCACTACGTAATAATTGAGAAGAATAACGATTTATTGTTATGAAATAAGTCACTAATGAATCCAATCAATTATAAATGTAGTTCCTTGGGGAACTTGTTATAGCTTGTAGGTACAATCGTTGGGATCATTAATATTTTTTTGAATTTACCTGGTACTGACAAAGTACATATTTTACGGTCCAATTATATACTAAGTAGTTCAGTACAACAGAACAATAATTAGTACCTACACGGGAGCAACAATTATAGTATTTTATGAGAGCTGATGATAAAGCTGAATAATTCCCAAGGTTTGACTGATGGAACTTCAAAATTCTCCGAGAGATTTTCGACTTTAAATGCGGATTCAGCACCCTTGAAAACATCCGCTTACAAATTTAATTTTAAAATCAAAATGTTATTATTAGATTGGTTGTAAAGTGGGTGAGAAGAAGACGCGTGACGTCATGAGTTGTGAGGAGCGGAGGATTTCACTTAAGAAAATGGAACTCCCCATTCACGAAACACAAATTTGTCGAGAAAAAGGATTAACAACGAACGGCTAATCGCGACTTGTAAACACCTCAAGTAAATAAAAACCTCAGTAAAAAACACCTCAACGTCAACCAATCAAGGGGCATCCAAAAAAATGTAGAATGGCAGGTTATGTGCACCTGGCATACTGCACAGTACTCCTACATCATGAGATATCGTTCTGATGCCAAAATTTTCCTAAAATTAGTAGAGAGCTTTACGATAGAATAATTTTGTGCACTTTAAAGGCTTGAATTGCGGTTCCGAACTATTCAATGTGTATTAGCGAATGATTACCATCGGGATGCGATATGACTCGTAAACTTCAGTGTTCCACGACCTATAACCAGGTCAACCAGTAGAAGAATAACTAAATGGTAGGAGCAAGAGGAGCTGTCGTATTAGGCTTGAGAAGGGAGGCAAATTAGAGTTCGGTGCGCCTGAGGTCTGGCCGGGGACGGCCCTCTAAGGTTACAGGGGAAGACGCAGCTTGGCCCAAGACAATGGAACCCTTCTAATAAGCCTGGGAAGGATTATAATGAATGGCGTCATGCATGCACACAAGAGGGGGCCTTCTCTTCCTTTTAACCTTTATCCAACCTAGGCCGAGACATCATAAACGGGGACTCCATTTTCTGCTAGGAAAATGCCATGCTAAAACAGTGGGCAAGTTTGAAACGAAACCCGTACGCAACGGTTACCGTTGAAGAATCAGCGACATAGTACTAACAGCGCTGATTCAGCACTGCAGATAGCAAAAGGTAGAGGTAAAAATAAATGAATGGCCAGAAACAAACGTGTCTACATTATTTTTCTTGGAGACTGTAACATGATCCACAATGTCCATTCATTCATCCTGTGCCTTCTACCCCTAGCACGAGTTTACGTTCGTGTGATCGGTGTGTATAATTCACAAATAGCAAGCACAAATGGAAGGAAGAATTGGAACAAATCGAAGTGCCATATTGGGAACTCTAGGAGGAGGGAAATCCATATTTCCATATTTCATATAATGGCATCAGTGGTAATTACCCTCAGGACTTTGAAACCAATTTAGTTCAGGGCATGATTGGTAGAGAAAAATTATTTATTTCAAAATAACGAATGGGCTCCAAACGAATAGGTAAGTACTTATACCAAAAGGCACTTTTCCCTTAACCAACATGTGGATGACTGAAACGAGGAACAGTTCCATAACGAAAATGTACATATAATATTATGATATTAGACATATATAGGTGAGCCTAGGCCATCCTGCACGGCTGAGCCTGAAGAGCTTTGCAGAAGATTGAAACCATGGGAAGAAGTTTCGATCCATACAGATCATATTATATTTTATAAGTTGCCTCCAAGAAAATTGCGGACATGATGGGAAGGGATGATACACTGCAATGTTATCATCTACTAAGTATCTCTAAACGTCGTTAACCCCGAAGACGGAACACGTAACTTCTCGCCTCTGCGAACTGGAATATCGCCGAATTCCATAATCTTCGAGGAGAGGGAGGGTACTTTCACGCTCTTCCGAATCGTAGCGAAAGAAAAGAAAGTAGTAAGCGCGTGACCCGGTACCTCGCGCTTCTTGGCCTTGCTGCGGGGCTCGCTGATCCTGATCCTGGGAGTGGAAGGAGAACCCCGTGTTGCCGGATCTACTCCTGCTCTAATAACTTCATAGCGAGGGTTGAGGTTCTTGCAGGAACCGCAAGTTCTGCGGCCCTTTTGAGAGACGTCGATATTGATGTGGGATGATACGATTCGGTGGAGCGAGACCGATGCTCGACCCAAGGGTAACGTAGAGCATCGATGGTCGATGTTTTGAAAACATCGATGTTTAGCTTCGATTTTCCATGTTTTCATCATATCTATCGTCTATAATCGATGTTTTTTCGCGTCGATGGTGAGAATGTATGGATATCCGACCCATCAAGCATAAAATTCCTGTATTGAAATAAGAATAGAAATAACTATGCGTAAATCGATTAGTTAGCAACCATGGGAGAAAGGTTTTTCCTATTCGTTCATGGTTGACAACCAACAATCATACTGTAGATGCGCGGATGGTTGTAAACCATAAAATTTAGCTACTGAAATCCACGTAAAACAGACATACCAACAGAGGCAATCATTGGCTATAACTGAATTTTTCTCACCATCAATAGATAGTGTATTTGGATGATCGGTTTGACCATCGCTGGTTTTTTAATGATGCTAAAGCCTATGTAAGGATACTCTCCAAGTATCGGAATTGAGAAGTATCATGCGAACAACAAGTCATCGCCAGACGCAGAGTAAATTTCGACGAAGGTGTGTGTGATACCAATAGATTTACGTCAATTGTTGTCGTTGTTGTTATATCGACATAGTTTGACCAACTGGGTCGGGAAACCAAATACGGTTCATTGAATTCAAATGTAATGTTGACCATCGCAAAATGACCTAAAGATTCTAGATCACGTGTCCTCTAGATAGACTTATGACCTTATGAGATGAGGTAGGTACCTCATAGATTATAAACGAATACACATTCAACAGTTTTGCCACAGTTTTTCGCTACGTATGTACATGCATACTATGCATCATGATAATATGTTATGAAGCGGAAAGAGAGGAAAAAGAAGTGGACAAAATGGGGAGACAGCCAACATGTGTAAGTATATGTATGTCCTAGGAACGGAAAAACCCTTTACCTACTACAACATACAATAATCTCCTCGGATTTTAGTCGAAAAATAACTGAACCGGAGAAACAAAATACTAGGAAAGGACAGTAACAATAGCCCAATCGAAGGCAAGCACCAACGCATTTAAGGCACAAATTATGAGGAGAAAAACAAGTAAAAATGCTGACTTCGATTCTGCATTCAAGTCAATGAAATATACAATGACTGGAGACCTGCATATAGAGAAAACTCGATATACCTACCTGCATAAATCAGTAAAACGTGATGCTTACAAAGGCCTTTTACTACACATTCCAAACTGCGAGTTATAACCGAGTTTCCTTTCATGAGCGACACGGGGTCCGTGGTCAGGACGGTGCAAAGGGAATTTCGATGGTCCGTCCGGAAATTCCGATTATTCACGGGAAAATGATACAAAGAAATCGGAGGGCACCTGAAGAACGGATGTAGGATATGATGTGAGGGAAGATGGATTCTACCAAGTCAAAGGACTGCAGGGCTTATAAGGGCTAGAAGACTGAAAGGGAACCGTACCTGGGCACCGGTGACAAAGGTTAGGCCCGTAAATAACAGCACGGAAAGGGGCACGATCTCTGGAGGGATGACGACAAATGGCCTTTGGGGGGGATTCGGACTGAAACGGGGCCCTATCTGAAGACGGGGGACGGAATCTGAATGCCGTCGATGGGACCCCCCTTACTAAACCTGACCCGATGGCGACACATCTACCCAATTCCTGATGCCACCTCATTTCCACTAATGACTGACTGGTAGGTGGGTTCTTTGAAAAGGAAGAGCCCAAAAGGGAAAAAAATCGTCGTCTTTTACCCAGGCCCCCAAGGCAAACAAGGGTGACAGCCTCAGAGATCCCCCTCCTGTTCCATCACAAAAAACTTAAATCCTGAATAATACAACAACGGAAAAGGACGAGGGGGATAGGACCTCACAGGAAATTCCTTTGGTCTGCTTCAGATAAGAAGTCGAATTCCTAATCTAATTATTCACCGTAAGAATTAAATTTACATAAACACTTTCGGCTACGACATAATAATTGAGACAGAACCGCTCTATTTTCCGCGTTCTGAATTCATCATTATTACAGAGAAAGTACGAAATAGATACCGTTACGTTACGGCAATGGAAAAAATTAGCCGCTAAGTAACGGAAACAGTTGTTGCAATTGATAAGTAGGTAGGTACTCGAAGATTTAATAGCCAATGGCTAGGAAACATCCAGACGTAGAAGATGAAAGATTTGCCTTTGTTTAGTGTAAAATCGAATAGATAGACCTGTCGCGAAGTTCGACCATACGTTTGACTTTAAAAGGTTCATCATTGAGGTCTAATGTGCAAAACTCCTATACATGCGCAGACCCCACCCCGATTCCTGCACCCAAGCATGAAACCAAAAGACGAAAACAAGACTATTTGAAACTATAGAATCTAGAATTTAAAAAAAAAGCTACCAAGTTGGGTGGGCAGTATAGCTTCCTCACTTTTGTAACATGGACATATTATAGAATCAGTTACTGAACAGCGAAATATTGGTAGAATAGTTTCGGAGTCATCCCTATGACAACAAATTTGACGTTTGCGCATGCTCTCACGCTACTAGTAGTCCGATGGCGATGAAATTCATAGGGAACTGTCACGGGGATAACCCGCACAATCTCTAACAGTTTGATCGAATTCGGACCATTAACTTCATATAGTTTTGCCTGGGACAAGGAATTGACCACAGACCGACAGGTGGACAGACTGACAGACACGGAACCAAAATTGTTGAGAAAGCTCTGAAACGTAAAATGAGCAAGTGGAAATTTTGATTTTGCAGGATACACATTTTTTTCATTTCTTGCACGAATACTGTCGGTAGTGAGGAAACAAAAATTAGAATGAGAGTCGAAGAAAATGAAGATTTGTACGTCGGTTGTGAGAACTGAGTCTATGATTACCAACCATTTGGTTGTATTTCGAGACTTTCTAACGCAGGTTTGACAGCCACCTTCTTCGCCGCGCCCGCATCTATTTAAACAGCCGCAGGATACCGCGACCCGTGCGATTTATCTCGCGCTCTTGGAGACCCCATTGAATCTTCAGGCGGACGTGGAGGGGACATCGAGGCGGTGTCCATTAGCCAGGAACGCTGTCTCCTCCCTGGCGACTCTTCTTCTGTTTGGCCGGTGGTTATCGCCGTCAACCGTAGAGGTCTGCTCAAAGATTGTACCTTACGCTCAACCGCGGTTTTCGAAATGCCTCTTCAGTGGTCGGCGTGTGATTACGCTCCGTACGTGTGATTACCCTGTAATGGCTGGAGCCCGAATTCGGTGCCTTTCCGTACCCTACACATTACACGCATCCGTATTCTACCAGGGGAAGAAAGATAAACGAAAACTTGAATGTTATGCAAAAGAGGTATCCTAATGCTGGAAGCAGGATCCTGAGAACCACTAATAAGACTCACGCTTTTTGTATCTCTCAAGAGTATTTTGACTATGAACCTACGGTGAAAATAGATAGGTACCTACTAGCTAGATGAAAATAGGACCGCATAGCCGACCAGCTAATAAAGCACTGACACATTTCAAATTGTTCATATCTTTCCTTTTCGAGGCCATCTCTGAAACTAGATGAGTAACCCAGAGAATTCCAATAAAACACAAATTTGATATCCAAAATTCGCAAAATAAAACAGTTAAGCACAAGTATTTATTAATAGATGTAGAAAATAATCAACCACGGCCCCGTAGGTCTAATGCACATGTACCAACGAACCAACTTGTATTTTGATAACCCCCGTATGGTGCTCAAGAGTATTTTCTTATGTGCTGTAAAAACACTTTGTTTGTCTGACTAGACGTCAGCTCAGTTTACCAGTTGGTTTGGTTTGAAAAAGGTTTCGAATAGGTATATGGTTCAATTTTTTATAATATAATAATAGTGTACTCAGCTGTATACGGGGTGTAATCATAAAACAAAGTTCAATAAGTTGTGACGTACACTGAGATCACTATCTCTCAGCGTACCGGCATGAATATGTCACAATTCAACAGCGTAGGTAAGAAATGAAGATAACAAGTCAAACCGTATTCATTATGTAGGCTGTATATCAAAATAAATCCTCTGCACTAACAAAAATATGTTCGTTGTCGACATATCTGTGAAAAATGACATCAGAGAAAGATCTGTCTGATAATCACGTAAGTACATAATTTCTGGTACATTCCGTGTGACCTCGTTCTCACAGTCATACAGTATTCAAACAGCGTCTTGCTCTCATTCACAAGTCGACGGTTATTATACTACTTTAAGGTATCATTATACGTAAAACATAAGGACCTGCATTATCTTTTACTTACTCCGATTGATTATAGAGGTTATAAACACTGACGTGAGGCCGCTTTACTATGGAAACGATTTTTCGATTTTCGACTGACCGGTTTGAGCGAGTTTAATGTAGGTACCTACCAGGACCTATCAGTTATGTAAATGAACGTACCTTCATTTCGTTAGACCTAAGCATGAACTACTCACCGACTTGGTTAGTCTGTTACTCTTTAGTGCGTTTAACGGGGCAATTTTCACAGGAGTTTTTAAAATATTTTTTTAAGGACCTGAATAAATTACTGAGGAATTCTTTAATGTTTTTTCTTCAACTTGGTCACTGATTACACGTTCTTACGGTAGCAACAATGAATCTGATTGGTTCTCTAGGGGCTTTCTAATGGTCTTGAGTGACCCGGGCAGTCTACAAAAACAAAACAAAACCATTAGGATGACGTCCGTCAATCCCAAGTAGAAGGGCGTTTCTGAAGAAATCATTATTGAAATCAAAATAGCCATTGCATGTTTACCTAATTATGTGAAACACCATTATGTAAAATTTGGAAGGTGTAATTAACGACAGGATCCATCAATCTTATCGTATGAAACGACTAAAGACGTGCAGCCTTCGAGGAAACTTGTGATTCTCCATGAGACTTTGGCTAGTATAAAAGTGGAAACACTTTAGAGGGTACATATTAGGGGATCGTTGCAGCTTGGAGTGTTTTGCGGAACTTGCATCACCGAGATTAACAAGGCGAGAAGAACATTCTAGCGGAGCGCAAGCGGACGTTCAGCGCAAATATTACAAGGTAGCCATAATAATTGTTGAGATAGGAAGAAGTGTGCAGATGCAGATTGATGCAGATAAAAATGTCCACCTCCACAGAATCGAATTTAAGACAGTATAATTGTGAGATGTAGTTTCGGTGTATTACATTTCACATTTGTGTAGGTATAATTTATTATGCCATGTACAAATTGTACATTGTACGTTGTATATAGCTGTACAAATTTGTCTTAGTTGGAACTCGATCATTGAAATTCGAATTGAAACTTGATCTCGAATTGATTGATTGAATGATTTTTAGCAGAGCCAACCAAGGACGAACATTTTACAGAACACAGTACGTACTTACAATTCAACGGAAGACGAACAACCAGCAACCACCTTTTTGGAGAAAATAAAATCACGAAGCTATTGTTAGAAGTAGGTAGAAATGTTCCATTAGGTGCCGTTACAAAAAATAGCACCAAATGGTGGAGTTATAAAGCGAATTCAATCGACCAGCGAAAATCTAATTTTGAGAAAAGGCAGAGCATTGGAAACAGTAAACAGTGTGAACCTATTCACGAGGTAGGCAACCAGGTCGGGTAAAAAAAGCAGAGCTCCCAAGCCCTCCAAGGGCAAAAACAGGGATAGAGTCTTTTACATTCCTTTTTCGAAGAACAGCCAGCTGAGTAAAAAACCGCAATGTTTGGTAGGATAGGAGTTTTCGTCACGGGATTAGGTAAGCTTCGTCCTATAGTAGTACAGCAAGCTGTGGATCAACTAGCTCGGTCTTTACAAGAGAAGTGACGCGTTGCATGAGACGTGAAGAGGAGAAGAATGTTCCAAGTGCAAATAGCCGGTATTGCATACATAGGTTCCTACCTACGCATTTTAATGGAATACAAAACAACCCCTTTCCAACATGGGGGAAACCATCCAACAGAATACCGGTTTGAATCATGTTTTTTTACGTTGCTGAACATTGCTGGTATAGAGCAAAACAGAGTAACCGCAGACATAGGATAGGGGGTTTTGATAATACATTTGTTTCTGGTCTTTTATCTAGTCAACGAAACATGTTGGGTGTAGTAAAGCTATATAATTACAGGTGGTATTTTACAATAAGTAATTCAAGCACCTGCCATGGGTATATAAAGAGACTGTGTAAGTTGTGTGTATATACGTCAAAACCCTGTAACACCATGGATGATAATATTTCCTCTGAGGTTGAATATTGAAGTACCTATTTTTACTATCACTGAGAAATATGATGATTTGTGAATTAACGTCAAAACTATAGCCCTAAACTGGTGATGCACTATCTGAGTACCAAGTAAGGTACACAGATAGGTACCTAAACACCCTAAACATGCATCACTAAACATAAACCACTGTTAACTTGTAACTACATTGCTACAATTACATTAATGAAGTCATGTACTGTTGACGGAATTTATGCCTCTTGAAAGAGGCATTGTAATATGTTGGCGGAGTAGGTATGCGTACAAAAAGGCTCCGGTGTACTGTTGGTTATTATTACTTGTCGTTAGTTACCAACCTGATGGTTGGTCGTTGATGGTCGTTGAGTGTAAACAATAAAAGTTCATTCTGGTTTTCGCATTCGACTTGTGAGCGTTTCATTGTTATTTATTATAACATAACAGGCTTGTTTCGATCTGTTGTCCTAATATTGTCCCCAATAGACGAACAATCGAATGTAACCTATAGCCAAGCAGAAAGCGAGCATATCTTATCAGACGGGGAGCGGGATCAAAGAGGAAGATAGTTATTTGCCTGACAAACAACCCTCTTGTGACGGGGGCGTGTTTGACGGGCAAACAAGTTGGAAAGAAGAGGACTCGAAATGGAAAAAGCACCTGCACTGGCCTACATTCCCACAAGCAAAACCAGAGCGGATGATTTGCGTTCCTGACCATGAAAGCGGGATGAAGAGATTATGACTAGGTCGAGGCGGCATCCCATCATCCAGGTAGGATAATTGGTTCAACTGGAACGAAGAGAGAGACAGGAGGTACCTGGCAGAAGAGAGGTTGTCTGACGGTTCTCAGGTAACGCTGCTCTGCCAGAGCAGGTGGGTCGAGGGATCGATCCGAAAACCGCATCTTCTAACCGAAAATACTTTCCTGGTAGGCCTGTGGGGAAGACGTGCACTCCACTTTCACGGTCATGTGCCTCTTGAGAAATCAGAAATTCGATGGAACAAAAGCAAGAAGAAGACCCTAAAATAACTTCCGAGAACTTCCAGACCTACAGCGTTGCATGATTTTTGTATTTTCGAAGAAGTCAAAACTAAGGAACGTCATGGTTTTATAAACGCTAAGAAGTGTCAACAACATTATTTTTTTATTGATTATCGGACATCCAACAGGTAGTCTGGAAGTTTTATGCTATTAGCAAGCTGTTGGTGGCGTGGAATCCACGAACCTGAATAAGTCAGAGGATCACAATCACTAATTTGTCTGATACGGTTCCAAATAATGTGAATACACCGTTTACGGTTTTCGTGGGTTATTTTTATTTACTTAGCTGATCCGAAAGGCAGAACAATGGAATATCCACCCTTCCGGACCTATGACCGGTTCCTTGTTGATTTAGGCCTATGACACAAGTCCACTGCTATTTGAAACTATCGTGGCCCATTTTCCCCCAAATTTCCTATACGAATCACCCACAAAATCGGTTAAAATAAGTCTTTGAATATTCGCTCATCAACTCATGCTGCATGAATGGAAAGTTTTTCAGTATATTCAATTTCAATGAAAAACAACATCTGGGCAACCTGTAAAGGTAACCTATATTATCTCACCCAAAAAGCACACATTTTTAACGTTGATATCCCTGATTGGAAACGGCTTGCTATTATAATATTAGGTAGGTACTGAGGTAATATGAATGATGACTAGCTGGGAAAACAAATATGTACTTAGCAATATTCTGATTAACAATAAAATTGTGACATAAAGCAAATGAATGAAGACAGTAACATGATAACTAACTGGCAAAATCGATGTTCAATTAAAGGGGCGCAATCGTAATCCAACACTGAGATAATCAGCACACAAGAAATATAAAATTTACATTGAATTGACTGAAATAATAATGGAATAAACCATAAAATGATCGAACAGGCACATAAAACTACTGCAGTCTTGGTTTGAAATTTCACCGACAGGAATCCTAATGACCAATTTGCAATGCATAAAACCTGACCGTTACTATCAGACTTGAATCACTACGAACGACTCATATTTACCAAACAGAATTATTAGACGTAAACGTTCAATAATTTTTGCAAACTTTGTATCACAGTGGCGACAGTGAAATTTCTGATGATGAGAAAAGTTCTCACGAGAACCGAGGAATTGATAAAGAAACCGTTGCATCTACTCCGGTCGAATCTTTACGTTCACTACATAAATAAATCTATATTCAAATCAATTTATGTTATTGAAATCGTTGGCTGGTTCCCTTGGGTGCGAGTGTTCCTGCAGTGGGCAAACAGAGAACCAAACTTCTTTGGAACATTTGCTAAGAAAATCAATTACAACTAATCCACACGGTAAAATATGTACTAATTTATTCATTACCTAAATATTACACCTGTGGGCATTCAAGATTTGAAAGGTCACACCTTCTTAGTCCAACTCGCATACTTTGGCCAAACTCAAACCCACAAATAACGTGAATCACCAATATTTCTTGTCAAAATCGAAATAATATAGGTAATATTTCGAAAATCCAAAAATTCTTCATTTTGGTCCATGGGTAACTAAGCAAAGTGTACGGCGAACGAAGGATTTTTTTTTTAATTCGATTTTTGGATTTTACAACGACTCGAGTAAACGGTAGAGTAGTCCTTTCATCCTCAACTTGGGTCGTTCACACGTTAGTATGTAGTGCGGTTCGCATAGAGTTTAAGTTCCTCTTGTTTATATCTTTCTAGTCGCGACAGGCTTTATTCTATAAACATTCATGTTCCCGATAAATCTCAACAAACCGCAATCTTTTTCAATCCACTTCATTTTATTATTTCTTCGCCTCACTTTTTCTGAAAAATTACAACTCCAAAGGTGTTGAAACGACTCAAACGCGAACAAGGAGCTCCTCCTATCATAAGGTACAAATTACACCTCACCCTACATTGTATCCCCTTTCCAGTTCCACCATCTTCTTCTTGTGATTTCACTCTAAACTACTCAAAACTGTTTACATTGGTAGAGTAGGCAGTCGAGTGAACAGGAGAGTCCAATTTCTGGTGGCGGGGAGAAGGTAGAGTCACTCTACCGTTTACTAGTCAGTAGAGTGAACTAGTCTACTCTACTGAAACCGTTTACCAACACCGTAAATCGTGCTCTATCCCAAAGGTTCATTATTTAAAAAATACACGAAAATCCAAAGACACGTAGGTATTATTCATTTTTTGCCACTGATTTATCTAACCGAAGTAGGTAAGTACCTACTACAATAAAGTTTCATGATTATCAACGATGACTGTAATCAGAAATATTAGCAAGGTTTGAGTCATTTTTATAGTTAGCTATGAGCGCACTTTCTCCACTTAAAGTACCGACTATACATACCTACCTAAAGGTGTAGGAAATCAATAACTAACATCTGAAAAGTATGTATTGGTATCATTGGTGACTTTATTGGTACCTATCAATATTTTTACTGGTTCCCGCCGGTTACCCCGGTCATCCTACCACCTCGACGACGCAGCGCAGTGTCTGTTATCAGAGATCAAGGTCCACCAATTATGGCACCTTGGACATAGGAGGGAACCAGACCAAGTTGTCTCTGTTACCTTGTAGAACCACGACCATTCTCTTCTAGGTCCATTGATGGCGCTAGAAAGTTACTGATTACTGAGTATTTTATGTGATAACCTAACAGAAGATATTTACGGGCCTAAAACTACTGAAACTAGGTACCAAGGTGTAGCGTATTTAACCTAATTACCTAGGTACATTGAAACTTGTTGAGAATACGTAAGCATAACAAGTAAACAACATTCTTGACTGTTCACCATCTCTTTCTGTAAGTACCTATTTGTTTACCTACCTGAATTAGGTATATACCAAGTTTTTCTGTTTGTACATAATTATATTCTCCGTATAAAACTTCTAGACCGATTTTGATGGAGTTTTTGAAAAAAAGATGACGAAGTTCCTGACCAGGTAATGGCTACAGCAAAATATTCTCACGCTCCTCTTTCACTAGAATCGACGGTCAATTGCAACCGACACACGGGTAAATATGTCTAGGGATCAGTTGTTCCAAATTTTTTGTATCACCGGGTGAAGTTTCAAGAGCATGGGAAACCTCTCACGGGAAAATGTACTAGTAGTTCCTAAGTAAATACTTACCTCGTATATTTGTTTAGTTAGGTATGTACTTCTGTAATTTTGATTCAATAAAAGCAACTCTCTCCCTCTCATAAATAATACAGCATTAGGTAGGTACATAAAATACTCCAGTTCTTGCACCGCGACTAACAGGGCTCAAGTAGAAATTCGACCACAATGTTTCACAGTCGCTACATCCAGACCTTCCTGATTGATAGCCGAAAATAAAGATTTGGGAATCCAACGCCAGCCGCTGAAGCTTCAGAAATTTGATATTTTACTGCACCTATCAGCCCAGCTACAGTAGCAAAACACCGTTATAATATTCTATAGGTTTTAATGACTGAAATATTTTTGAATTAAGTAAACATACCTTCTTCGGAGAGGGTTATCCGGATGCATGTAGCAAACAGCACGGATATCCAGAGGAGATGCATATAATCAACTTCACACTCACACTTGGGGGGAAATCACTCACACTACCATGGACAGCACTTATTTACTAGTCACTTCATGCTGGAAGTCCCACCACAATCAGTTACTTAATGGGAGTCATGATTTTTTATGAAAGAAAACCCGAGATTCGGTCAAAGAAAATTAAAAATTCTGGGAAACAAATCAATTTTTGGTGCAAAAAAAAAAATGTTCCGCGCGCGGTGATGTCGGGAAACCGATGCGAAACGGAGCGGGCGAACGCGGAGACAGACCCTCACTGGAGCGCGCTTCAGGATGAACTGCTTTGACAAGAGAGGGATGCACTCGCACTGGAGCCCCCCCCCCCCCCTCTACCCCCCTTTCCCACGACAGACGGGGCCCTGGAAGCACAAGTGGTGCCCCCAGGTAGGCACCGCGTCTGCACTCTGTACCGGAAAGTGGGAGGGGGAGGCTTCGGCGACGGGCACTTCCAAGAGGCGAGCTTCCTTCTCTTGAAGGCCCTCCAGCCGCCTGCTCTGCTCTTCGCAGTCACTTGTTCTCATATTTTCACGTTTCGTAATAAGTATATGATATGAAGGGAATATTTTCATAGAGATCAGAGACGGCTTTTTATGGTCAGCTTTTGCCTAGCCTGTAACATGGGCTATTATTTATAAAAGGTTTATTATCCTTCCGGAGAAATTCGGTAAATTGAAATATTCCAATCCATTTTCTAAGGGTCTTTTCATAATATTGTATTAAAACTCTTACTTATTACGTTTGTCATGAACTGCAGAGGATACCTACTACAATACAACGGCGAGATCAATTTTTGCACTGGGGCAAGCATAAACTGGTAAACCATAAATTTATGTAATTGAATATTTCTCACAATATAAAACGCCAATAAAATGAAAACGGTAAATGCATAAACAATGTTACGAAAAATTAGGTACATAAAATCCTCTCCCTAATCTTCATCCTAAAAAAAAAAAAAATCCTATTGAAATCAATGGCCTTATGTTGGCGCAAAATAAATTAAAGACTTCTTCGACAAGTTCCTCAACTAGGTACTTTACTGAAAAGTTTTTCGTAGGTACATCCATCTCAAAAGACCACAAAACACCACAAGTACAAGTTCAAGATTAACCTTCACGAAAAAGTGTCCTCTTCTCTTCTCGGAAAGGTGTCGAAGTGGGGAGAAGACGTGATTGAAAAACAGTCGATTGTGGACCGTAATCAAAGTAGAATTTAATAATTGTTGAAACATTTTTTTATTACAGTTTTAATGTTTCTTAATTAAATGCTATTTTTATCACGATTACTATCCTATTGACTCGTGATGATTTCGCCTTTGAGTAAAAAAATTGACTTCGAAGGTTCATCATTGATGATAAAATAAGTCAAAATGTGGAAACAAGGACCAATTTATTTTCACAAATGATTTTACCAATTTAGAATGTCTACTATTGAACTGTGTACGATTGGATTGAATAATGTATTTCCAAGAAAATTCAGAATCTATAGATATAAATAATACTAATTCATCTTTCGAAGAAAAGGAGAAAAAAATTAAATTTACCAACTCAAAACAACGGACCACGAATTAATCAATTTTTTAAGAATTGTGAAGAAGTAAATGCCTTAAAATGTTACGAGCATGTTAGGTACTAATTGAAAGGTGTCTCCATCAGAATCTGGCTATCTTCCCCGCAAGGTGTACCCTCTTGAGGAAGGAGTGTAGGTACCTTTCTCCCGAGTTACAATCCTCCGAAGGTAAGGAGTGGATAATTATTCTTATTTTATAATATAATTAATATGTGTGTGGTTAAGGTATCAAAAACAAACATTTCTAACCTAATTTCACTTTTTGACTTCATATTCATTAGGTTTTGGGTCTACCTCGATCTATTAAATAGGAAAAACCAAAACATTTTGGTTAGATACCTACAAAGAAGATCCCTACAAGATAAGTTGATGTCTTTGTTAGTATCAAAATGCAGATGAGTTATCTATGCTTTGTGGCGGCAGTATACTGGTGGTTACAGCTGTTTAGATTCATATATTTTCTGCTGGTTTTCGAATAAAATGAAGCTATTAGGGACGATGGGTTCAACATTTTCGGTACTTACCAATGCAAAGTTTTTCCATGGATCTGTTTTAGAGTATTGTTTACAGTCGATTCCTGAATATTATTACTTTTTTTTAAATTAATGTATCTATATGTTTTATGTAATGTGTCACTCCATTTTATTTTGCAGATGCCTGGGTGAAACCAAATTTTCCTATGATAATCTCTGAATGTTGGCATTCTTGCTTCCTTATTACCAAAGGTGAGGGAGACTTAAATTGGTCAGAGAATTCCAGAAAAAATTATCTTCCAAAATCACACTTCCCAAATCCTTCTTGCGTTTGAGATTTTACATGACAGTGGAGGTGGTGTCCTGGGCGAGACCCCGACTCGATGGTTTCAATGATCTTGGATCTTGTTATTGATACGACGAACATTACATATTATGTGCCACATCGATCGTAATACATAGGTCCATGCGAGGAAGCCCCGACCTTGCGTCGACTCAACCTTCTGTATCCACCTTGTAGACTTACTACGTTTTCCATGAAAATTAGGAAATTGCCACACATGAGACCTATTCGATCAATCGTTAAATTGTTTTATTTGAACTATTAGAATAAAGCAAGGAAAAACTGCGCAACCCCTTGCACCCCCAATTAGTAGTTATACTTCAGCACTACCGGCTGAAATGAAATCATAGAATATGCTTCCACTAGCGTGCTTAATGAAATGTTGTAAAGGTACCTATCGTAATGCCATACTGAAAACTCCAACCAACTTTGTTTATCTACGTACCAGTAGCCTCTGAAGGATGTGGAAGGAGGGGGAAATTGGCAGCATGAGATGTGGTCCGATGTGTAATAAATTTAGAGCTTCCCAACGTGTGGTGAACGATTTTTTTGAGGTGGAGAATGAGGAAGTTATATTTCCCTAGAAACTATTGGTTGTACGTGAAAAGCATCAGAAAAACAAGCGCTACTTCAGAGAGTCGGCTTATTGCGGATTACCTACCGCGAATAATATTTTTGAATTATTAATTTGGCTTCATGTTTGATAACAGGTAAATAATTATAGTACTTCACATTGTTGTTTATGATGAATTGGAAACTTGAAATCATGTCATTGGTGAAATAGAGATTGACCGAAAGTTTGGATTTCTTACTTGAAACTGTAAAGAGTTAAAATACTAAATATGGCTAAAGCATGTTCTATGCTAAAATTTTACTTTAACTGTCTTCAAAACTTGGTTGATTTACATTTCAAGTTAGAATGAAAAACATTCATAAAACGAAAGTCGTTCATTCCTCTAGGTATCTTACATGAGAACTTTTTTATTCCGGTAGGTATCCACGTATCCGAAACTACCTACTTAATGGATATATTTTATTTATATACCTACTTATAACTTAACATGGACAGCTAGAATAAAACTGAAAATATTGCATATAACTAGAAAATTATTTTATTACTTATCACGTTTACCTAAGTTATTTTACTTACGTGTCGGTCCCATATCATAAGGGAAGGGTTGGCCAGGAAAAGAATGATGAATAATTGTTCTTATTGATTTACCTACCTATATTTCAACTTGAAACGCCTACTTCAACTTTTTGATTCCAATATGTGTACCCACTCAAGGCTAAGTGTCCCAGATTTTGTTCTCAAAGTCGCCACCACGTAGCGTGTTGAAATAATCCAATTAGCAATACAAGATATTATGGTAAACTCATCACTGCATTTGACCGGTCCATCTAAGTTTATTATTGATCGACATTCGAGAACAAGATTGACCATCACCTAAACCATGCACAGCAGTGTTTCCCTACATTTTCTTATGAATCCCCATTAACAATTTTGATCTAGGAGAATGACATTTGATAGGTACGAAAGTAAATTTTGCTGTTGGTATCTATATTTGCCTAGATAAAATTCAATGCCCAGGATGAGAGGACCAGCGGAAAAGAAGTGAATTTTGAGATCCTGGGCTTGGCATTTCGTTTTGATTTTCCTTCGATAATTTCAATCACGCAACCCGTGTTCATACAGAATTCTTTCCATGTAAAGTCATCCACCTTTTCATGTATTGAATCGATTTGCTGGCCTTGCGGAATAATTATTAGCGAGTGATACATTTTAGACCCGCAAAATGCCTTCACACGTAGCATGCGGGCAAAATTCCTACCTGCGGGCCTCCGGGCATGTAAATTACAATTAAATCATCTCTAGAGGGCTTTTCTTTCCCGAGCGACAGCTGTTCGAGGCTTCTTCACGCGATCGACACTCAAATTAATGTTGCCTACGATGTTACCTCGTATTATTTTCTTCCAATTTATGAAGTCAAAGTCATCGTGACGGGTACTCCGTGTAGGGTAAACCGATTTATAATAATCGGTAGTTTACTTAGATAAAAGTTTCAATTATTGCCTACAGATACATCTTTGAATTATGGAATAATAACAATAGATTTGTGATTCGTGGCGATAATAATCATGAATGACGCTAGGGTTAGGCCGTGCAGTCAGGCAGTAGGTATTTTTGTATCGATATATACCTAGCATTTCCCGATCAAAATAAACATTTTCCCGATCATAATAAACATTTTCCCGATCAAAATAAACATTTTCCCAACCAAAATAAACACTTTCCCGACCAAAATAAACATTTTCCCAACCCATTTTGGTTGGGGAAGTGTTTATTTTGGTTGGAAAAATGTTAATTTTGATCGGGAAAATGTTTATTTTGATCGGGAAATGCTATAAATTGCTACTAGGTAAGTATAATACTAATGTAAAACGTGTCATCAGTTCGCGCTAGAATTACAGAACACCGTTGAATGAAACTCTGGCTTAATATTATGGAAGGATGGATTAACCTTATTTATTTTGTTCTCTTTATTCTTGGGTTCTTGAGTGAAATTCGTGAAAATTCGTGAAATTTTCCTAACTACTCTTTTTAAACGTAGATGCAATAGGTATATATACCCCTCATGCCTTGATTATGGTCCCTTTTGCCCAAATGGCTTGTAGAAACTTTGAACTTCTTCTGAAACTCGCTAATCGTGCAGCGAATAACCATACACAACAAATTCAGTGCAGTGGAACTTGGGAAATGCTTCGGCCACAAAATATTTTATAATCACCAACTTATTAGATAATATCCCTATTCCTGGACCAGGATATTGTGCATTCTACAAAGGATGACTTGTATCAAATAGCATGTCAATAAATAATACCTTCGAATTTCATCTAAAGGAATAGAACACACTGTATGATTCCAACATTCGGATGAAGGTAAGTAGGTACGATTTTTTTTACAACTGACAGAATCAAATTTCTACTTTACAGCAAAGTATCTATTCATTCGTTATACGGTTACTAAGGATGTTTTGTAAGTAATAGTATATACTCAGAATCTAATTTACGAAGAGACCAGTAAGTAAATTTGTTATATGTGACCTTCATACAACCGCTTGATATAACAAAAATAATCCCTTTGCAGAAGATGTGATTTCAGTAATTGGCGCAACAAGGGAATGGATTGAGTGAAAAGTAGCTACTAATCTGCCGTTGTGACACTCTCGACTTGAATTTATTAACGTTCTGCCGTCACGAAGACTTGCCCTAAAAAAATCGCCTTGTTAAACGAGTAATCAGCAAGCTAAGGGGGAAAAAAGGAGAAGGAAATCTCCCTCTGATTTACTCCGTTAAATTGACGGCGCTCACAAATCACATTTAAAAAGTTGCTCCTCGCATTACTCCTCATTCTATATCTCGGTTTTAGTACTGGGACCTCATTTAGAGCGTTGCATTACCCAATAAATCAAGAATAACGGTCGGAAAATAAAGGACCGCTCCAATTCTAAATTCTCTTCTTTCATTATAGTACTGTCGTAACAAGATGATGGAATGAAATTGAATAGGTTGTTTGCCATTATTCGCTTAGTAAGTACAGTAGAAACTTGAGGAGAACCTTATTATTCCAAAATTGGGAATGTTAGCCTTTTTTTATGGTACCGTTTTGCAGGGCTACATTGCTATTGGTCGTCCACAAACAAATTCCGTAAATTGTATTTTGTGAGAACTTTCGTCCTCTACAATTTTATAAGAGCTCTATAGCGAAAAATGCTCTAGAAAGGAGTTAGAGGCCAAAATCTGGAACGAGTTCCGAAAGTCGGCAGTTTCTTCAAGCGCCGCGAAGCAAAAATGTTTGTACAAATTTTGAATTTCCCACTAAACAGCCACCCTAGACAATACTATAACAAATCCAGAACTCCCCGACCTTTTGCCACCCTCCCCTTCCTCACCCCTCCTCTTCCCTTCTCGACCTGAATTAAGTTGAATATTATAGGTGAGTATGTGAAAATTGATTCTACGATTCTGTAAAAAGAAAGTGAAGGGTGACAAATAATTACGTTTCGCCAGCGTTTCAGAAACTTCCTGTGATCATTACGTCAAATGACGGCAGTTGGAACATAAATCGTGCTCTGTCATCTTCATCAAGGGGCGAACCCAGAACTTTGGAGGTCCCTTTCGGGTAGTTTGCTTCGGAGAAATGTCAAACGTTGCTCACATCCATCATTACAGATGTCCTCTGAGTTTTGCTCCCTGTGCGTTGATCAATACCAAGGGAGCGGGCACGAATTCTGCAAGTAAAGAGGCGGTTGCAAAATGACGAGAAACGATTTGGCAGGTGGTCATAGACCTGTCGTTCCTTGGATGTAACACTTGAGAAAGTCACCGACAAGAATGGAAATCCGCAGTTATGAGTTTTACCTAACGACTATGTGGTTGTGGACATTTAATTTTTCTCAATCACTCTATATTTTTCTAGCAACGTTGAACTAAAATAAGAAGCTATCCGGATTCCCTTTTGGGTACATATTGGAATCTACTAACCAACGTGGTTCCAGACCCAAGTCCAGAAGAGTGGCCAGTTTGTGCGCACAAGCTAAGCAAAGCGGTGTTCGTACCTCCAGAAGTAGTTGGGCCCTAACCCCCCCACCATAATCCCATGGCCCATAAAGTGATGATTCTCCTTCTGTCTGTACACAAATTAATCTCCCCAAAGAGTAAGACGTTCACCTAGGTAATAGACGGGGTACATTAATTTATGAGGCAGTTCTTATAAATTGAAGATTTCCTCGCATCATGTTACAAAATAATAATCTTAATGTTTAATTTATGTATAGATTTCTTGATAACTTTTTTTGACTTATGAATCACCAAGAATTGACTTCAGTATAAGAGGAGTTGTGAGGAGATTGTGGAATAATAATGAATTAAATTTTTTGTCATTTTATACGGTGATATCTATGGGGTAGGAATCTAATAATATAGTTGTAAGACGAGTTACCCACCTAAATGATGCATACCTACCCAGTATAAATATGCACAAAATGATTCATCTAGGTACCTACACAATCGAGTTAATTTGAGGACATGTTATTTCCAAAAGCAAAAATGACGAGACTATTGTGTAGGACATTCAATACCTAATAATAATTATTATTAAGTAGTGGTGACCGAGATAGAAATAATTATTGTATTTTTGCAGCTATTTCATGAAATGCAGATATTATAGAATGAAACTCCTCACATCATGTTACAAAATAGCAATCATCAACGTTAAATTTATTTATTTCTAGATTTCTCGAAAACATTATTGTTTTCAACTTATGAATCACCAAACATTGCAACTTCTTTCCCAGAGGGCCAACGGTGGAGTTTATTGTGGAAGCAGTTTACTGATAATGCATTGCCTATTAATTCGTCATTTTATAGGTTGGAAACTTGGGGGTAGCAATTTAATAATATAGTTGCAAAATGAGTTATCTATATGTGATACATAAATGACAATGAGAAATATAAATAAAATGATAAATTTACCTATACAGTCGAGTTACTTTGGGGACATGTTATGTTTTATAGGGTAGGTATACATTATAATATATACCTATCCAGTAAGAAATATAAATAAAATGATTTATCTATACATCGAGTTAATATGCGGACGTTTTATAGGTACTACTTATTTACAAAGGCAAAAAATGGCAAGAAGTTTGAAAATCCAGAAAAGTATCCAGAAAATGTAAAGTCTAATAATTATTGAGTTGCGGTGACCGATACAGCTGCCGTATTTACAGCTATTTTATAAAGGTTTTGTGCCCACAGAAAGAAATTTGAAACCAATAATCAGAATCGGCTGAATCATTCATCTCTAGAAGGGAGAGTGCGATGACAATAGCTAATTCTTCTCCTCCCAACCTCGTTAATAGAAAAAGGAACCCGAGGGGAACCATTTGTCACCGGGAAAGGCTTGTGTGACAGGAAAGCCAGGACGGAGGGTCGCAAAAAATATCAAATGATAACATCGCATGGCAGTAGCCCCGTCGATTGTTTCATCCCCTCAGCAAAACTACCCTAGCACAACGGAAAGTGTGTGCGACCCAACCTTGCAAGACGCTGGTGTCTTTTGAGGATGCCTGCCCTCCTCAGACGTTGTTTGCATTCATGTAATTAACTCTCTAGGATTTGAGTGTTTGGAAGATGTCTTTGTGCCAGACATGACGAGGGGATGCCACTCGTCTTGCTATTTTCTTTCCAGCGCTGCGTCCTATTTCACGTAAGGGCTGTAACCCTTTTTTTCAGCTTCCAACCCTCGTCGGTCATAGAGATGCTACTCAGTCGCTCACTTAGAATTCATCACTGATGCCTCGTCCTCCTTCAGAAGATCTGAACAAAAACACTATCTTCGAATACACACTGGGGGATAAACATGAATTTAGCGATTCACCGACAACACTCTTATCCCTCTACTTCCCAATCGATGAATAGAACAGAATCGGTCTACCAGATACCTAACTTTGGAGTACCTATCAGTGTGAAGTCCGCAATCGGCCGGTAAATTAATATTATTTTTTACATATACACCACAAAAGTCGGTAAGTAATCTATTTTCAGAACATAATATATCCATTTTCATATCTTGCGTATTGCGTAGCTATCTACCAAATTACAAAACAAATCAGAACTATTACCGGAACCGCAAGTACCCCTTGTGCCGAATAACCAAAATCATTTTCACACACCCAAGAACAGTTCAGATTTAACCCAACTGAAAATCCAGAGCTACCGACGATTTACCCCATTTGTCAACTTCTACAAAATTGAGCACCTAATCTCGATCTGTTTTTTTAATGGGCGGGAAATAAAACAGTATGGTAAATTTCTCGTATTCAGTGACGTGAACAAGAAGTTCACGATCGTATTGATATTTTTCTAAACTGAGAAACATAGGCATGATCGAGAAGTTCGCTAATTTTGCAATAACGTTTTTGAATTCATCATCTTTACTTCATCTTCGTCATGTGGCTACTGATGATCTGATTGCGATGGAATTCATGGGGGATGTCCTAGGAAGAAAATTTGATAATTTGAGTAGACTGAAAGATGGATAAGAAGTCGCCTTAGAAAATAACCATGACTATATCCCATTCGCAGAGCCCATAATGTTGTGAAAATCCTCATGACTACTTACAGGGAGCATAAGCGTTTCTTTGCACTTACACCTTTCTAAAGCATCAGGTATGTACCTAATGCTACCTAATGCTAAACTATAATGATATATATTTATGACGTATGCATGACCTAACTAGGTATATTGCATATTTTAGTTCCTTCTGTATTAGGTTTAAATTTGGATTGTTTGAACCTACCTATGGTTTTTACAGCAAAAGACGTGAGTTGCGTCGGTTGTAGATAGGTACTATGTAAAATAGCTTTCTTACTGACTGTCCTTATCCACCATATGATTATTGTTCGGACGTTTTAACTGTTGGAACGACTCCCCGTGACGCTTGACGTAACTAGTCATAAAACTCCACCTCTCAAAGGTTTGTTTCAAATCTAGGTATATGATCCATTATGGAAACATCAAGCTTTCCAGGTATGTGACAGACTTTAGTACTTACTTGTTTATTTTCTTTTCGGACAGGTATAAATCTTCTTAGAATACTTCCTACCTGTGAGCTTAGCGTTTGCGATTGGACGGACAAGAGGTTGAATAGAGGAACTTCGAAACATGACATGTTTTTAGAGTAAAGAGGAATAACATAGGTTGTCGCGCTGACCGTGTTTGAGGACGACAATGAGTTTGAGGGAATCATTACTGTAAGTTGGTTTCAGGAGCAATGCGTTTAGGTTAAAGGCCAGCAATATATAAGGGTTACTTGTCTTCGGAGAACGAAGGTATACTAGCAATTTGGAGCAATCAGATTTCGAAGCTGCAACCCACACTTCCCCAATCTCGAATCTCGAACGAAGAATGCATTGCACTACTTATATAGCGAGAACTTTCAGAATCGGTCAACGACTAATACATTTATTTGGGACTCCTGATGATATATCTACCTATTTGTACAACTAGGTCAAATCTAGTTTTATTGAGCAACTCTCATCACGTAATAGTAGATGGAACCTTCACGTTTGCCACACAATAGGTAACTACCTACGAACATTATTGAAATTATACTACATATTATGTTTGAAAACTTAGATTCATAAAAATGTAAGTGATTTATATTAGGCATTTATTGATTGATTATTGACAACGATGTGTTTTACAATTTGTACCGACTAAAGGTAAGTACCCACGTAAATGTGTAACCCAAACCCATCGTTTTTGGTGATTTCTGCGTTACCCAAACCCATCACATTCCCAGTTGGGACGTTTTAATCCAAAAGCATCGCCTTTAAAGCCAAAAGCCATTGCGTTTTCCCGACGTCCCCCCGAAATCAACAACGCCAGTTATAGACCCCCGCGAAGTTGCGGTACCTCCATTAGAAATGCACGCTTTCACGGGTAATCAAAAGACGGCCAGCCGGTGCCCGTAATGCCGTAATAAGCTCCGGTTACATGGAGCAGTTATCCCAACTTGGAAATGCGTGCGGTCCGAATCCCAGCTGATTCTCGCAGAACGACAGATGATAACCCTAGCTCAGAAACGGACATGCTGGAGGCATTCAGGTTTGAAAAGTCTTTAGTTGCTAGGGAGGCTCATGGAAGGCTCACGATTTCTTCAGTTTTTCATAAAACTTTGGAATGATTATCAGAGTAGAAGTGGAGTTATTAATTAGAGATAATAGTTATTAGTTGCAGTAGGTATGCAGTCAGTAGAATGGCGCAGCGTTATCAGCTGTCCGCAGGAAGCTTAGTCGGCCAGGGCTAGAATAGCTCTTCTCCTACTGGCCTGGATCCACCCATCATGGTGGATCCTGTGACCGATCGCCGTTTTCTGAGCGAGCGGCCTAAATGTGTGATGAGATTCACCCACTCAAAGAACCATACCGAGCAGGACCACCCCCCCTCGGGCCGACCGAGAGACACAGCCCCGCCCGGTAGAATAGGATTTTCATTTCGGTGTCTGAGGATCCAGAATTTATTATGTAGGTACCCAGATCCACGATTGGGGGTGGATCTTCCAGTGAACGCGAAAAATATTGTCACAACTCACGTTGCATGTTTTTGGAACTGTTCGAGGTCTCACTTAAGAGAAGAGTTGCTAAAACAAGGGCGATTCTCGACGCCGCCTTCAGCATTGGCTCCGAGGAGGGTTAGAACCGAAAAAAGGGCCTCGGGCCAAGTTGACAAAAACCGTGATAAATAGGTAGATGGCTCCACCAGATTGGGGAATCCCTTTCTGCAACTGGGAGAGAGAAAGGGGAGCAACGAAGGCAGAAAAAATATAAATAAATCGCGCAGGGAAAACAAAAGTGACCTTCGTTGGGTGAGATCTCTGGGTAGATGTCTCATTTCAGGGCAGAAAATTTACGCCCACCCGCCAACGGACGGACAAAAGGGACAACAAATAATACGTTTGGTTTTTATGCTACATTCTACTACAGGAGAAGGGTGAATGGATGTTTATTTTACACTTCTGTTTGCGCTTATGAAACGGGGCGGGCGTCCCACGTTTGGAGTCGTGAGCAAGATCAAGTTACTTACGGAGTTTATGTCAGGCTGCTGTCAGAGCTCTTTATAAGTGCTAACAAGACGGTATTACGTGAAATATTAGCGGTGAAATGCACTGTACACTTCATAGGAGGATTGTTGACTTTATTGAGATGAAACTCCCTCACATTTGGATTGAGAGCACCTGAGAAAATGAAGGAGACATTAAAACGGATCAGACGCTCCTCAGGGCTCACGATATTTTTATAATTAATTACAGAGTTCACTGCTACATAGACCTCTTCAGAGAACAAAATCTATTTTCATCTATATTTGGAGTAGAATAGGTTCATGGATTAAGTTTTTCGAAGTGGTCAGGCCTCTCAAACGTTAGGGCAACACAACGCTTAGAAAGAGAAGACTATCAAAGCAGATAACTTGCTATCGTAGGAGGCCAAGGTCAAAAAGTTGCTGTTACTCGATGTAATAGGCAGATTTAAAGAATAGCTACAACAGTGTTGCCTCCTTATTTCATAAGAAAGTTTTTTCAAAGGAAGGCTATATGAAGATATAATCGTTTTCATGTTTTAGGCAAAAACCTCATGGAATTCGGGGTACCAAGCCGTTGAAGCATTATTTAAATAACTACAGACAGACAGACACACAATATTGACAATCATAAATTTATAAGAGGCCCCCACTAGCGCCCCCCGAGGGACCCACTATAAAATAATAATAAAAATAAAATCAATGAAATCATCAAAACGCTTGCATACGAGTCTGCAACACATTGAGATATTTTCATGTCAACTTCAATTTTCGACTCAGCTTATCTGGGAGCTCCATTTTCGACTCAGCTGATCTGGGAGCTCCATTTTCGATTCAGCTGATCTGGGAGCTCCGTTTTCGACTCAGCTGATCGGAAAGCTCCATTTTCGACTCAGCTGATCTGAGAGCTCCATTTTCGACTCAGCTGATCTGGGAGCTCCATTTTCGACTCAGCTGATCTGGAAGCTCCATTTTCGACTCAGCTGATCTGAGCGCTCCATTTTCGACTCAGCAGGAAATTTGCTTTAGGAGCCACTCAGCTGATCTGGACCTCACGCATTGTCAAGAAGGAGTCTCAAGGAGGCTGCATACTGAATTTCAACTTTGTAGAGTTAATGGGAGAGAAATTAGCTTTAGGAGCCACTCAGCTGATCTGGACCTCTCGATTTGTCAAGGAGTCTCAAGAAGGCTGCATATTAGAACCATTTTGTATCGATACAGAACGACTCGGTTGTAAGCGGAAATGGTCAGAACTGGACGGTTGTTGTACAATGTCACGTTACGTAACATAATTTTGGTTGTGTGCCACAGCAAAGACATGAAAATGTCAAAAATTCACAACTAGTTATATGTACAACGTATAGTAGCCACATGTATCCAGCCATCATTGTTTCCTTTTTACTCCTCTCAGCCTGAACAAAATTAGTAAGAAAGAATTTGAATAGGTACCTACCATAATTATTTTGACGTTTGTCTTCAAAGTATTATTTTCTCAATCTCCTTCGTATTTGATTTCAAATCGCCCCAAAGTAACGGGGTCGTTATCTAGGTAGGTACCCCTCAAGAGAAGAACTTACAGATCTCATGAGAGCTAGAATCATCTTCGAAAAATGTGGGTTTTTTGGGAGAGCATGGTTATTACTATATTTAAGAGCGAGATAAAACAATTTTTTTTTGAAATTAGATTTTTTCAATGACCGGGGCATAGCAAGTTATTATGATTCCTCAGAATTACCCAATGATAATGTTTTGATGGGTACAAACTGGACTCGATACAGTTACCCAATATAATGTATTATGCAGGGGTTTCTGCTTTGAACTTATCGTCTGTCGTGATCTAAAAAATTTAAAATAATGTCCAAATTAAAATGAACATCATAAAACAACGTCAACTGTTGATATAATATATTGTTGCTAATTAATTAATTTATCATTTAGATTGAGCAAATTTATAATCTATTTCATCTAGTGACAATAAATCCCAGTGTCGTTATTTCAAACAAGTCCCATTGATTGGGATCGGAAATTTTCGTGGCTACTGGACCGGTTTTCTATTTTTAAATACTACCTACCTATCCGCCCTCTGGAGATCTTGTGAGTCGGACAAGCGGTGCCTCATAAAGTTCCACAGTGGAAGTTCGTTATTAATTTAATGGTCCTCTCTTAAACTTCATAACGGTCCACATATACGCGGTCGGCGAGCAAGGACGATGTTTCATTTATTCAATGCTATGACCCCCCTAGGGTTAACTTTTATCTCACCGGTGGTTTTCTCCACTTGGTTCCTCTTCGTCGTTTTATGCGCCGTCGGTAAGTATATCCACAATTCATGTTGGGCGGGTCGTGCGAGGGCGTTCGACGGACCAACTAAACAACATTCCTCAAGCGAATTGTGTCGTTAACTATTCAAACCAGAAAATTGGTGGTTACATCATTGCATTGAATGAAAAACTAAGCGAGTAGGTATAATTATGTGAGGACAAAATAATATTACTGTGTAACCGAATTTAGAAATTTATTCGACACATTATTGGCTAAAATAAGTTTGAAAAACTGTTCAACACCACTCCGGTACAACCCTTGGTACGTCTTTGCAGAAAACTATGTACCACCCTCAAGGAGAAGAAGCCAGTCTTTACATTACGGGGAGATTTCTGATTGAACTTGAGACTTCTGTATTTGGCAAACACATCCGATTTCATAGAGCGAGACTGTAATGAATGTGACAGAACTTGAAGAAATGTGGGAACCGTTCAGTTGACATTCAACCGCGAAAATTGCCTCTCTAGAAGCAGAGGTCAACGGGCGGTAGGGCCAGCGAACCCCACGGGTTCACACCGGCTTCCTTGATTTACGACTTCACTGTCAACGCCAAATATGTTTTCTTTGCCTCTGCCACTTTCTTAGTAACAACCTCTATATTTTTATGTTTTGACTGACAAGATGAGGACAAGTTCTCTTTGTACGAATCCAAACCGCAGGACTTTCTAAGTGGCAACTGTAAATCTAGTACACCCATGGTTTATGACATGTGAAGGAGAAAAACCTGTTTTGTCCTAAGTCTTTGGGGACCATCAATATTTCAAGTGATGTCTAAATCAAGAGGGTTCGCACTACGCGGAGCTTCTGGTTGGTATTTCACAGTAAATACTTACAAGAGACCAACTAACAATAAGCATAAGATGTCCTACTCAACATGTCAAATAGTCATTTTTGACAAAATGTATGTATATAATATGGTTGATGGTATCCAGCCATTGATGTGGTACTTAGTAATTATTCGCATCAATCACAACATGCTACTACATAAATTAAAGTAGTGGGTAGGACTAACATCCTATTATTTCATATACCTACCAATGAATTTATAATGCATGAGCACGATTTTTCGTGCGATTGAATGTTTGTGACACTGTAACTTCGGAAAATTGAATAAGTATGCAAGAAGTCACATGTAAGCAACATTTTTTCTTCTTCAGAACTCGGCACTCCTCACCTCGCCAGGGAGGTCCCCGTTTCCCCCCTCTGCTGCCACCTAGAGAATCAAATTGAAGAAAAAAAAATTATTTTCCTTCTGATCCCTAATTCTGCCCCAGTTGATTACGGTGGATATATTCTGAATTCTGTTTATCGTTTATCATAGGTCAATCATCAAACGAGAAACGTTCTTCTCGTTCATGTGGGTAGCTTGCTTCATAGATTATTGTGAAGTTTCAGTTTACTACCACTCATTGAAGTGTTCTATACATCAATAAAATATATTATTATTATTATTATCAGGTGTACAGAATCGGAGGAAGTACCTGCGCATGATTTACAACCCCTCGAAGCTCATTACCTAACACCACTTCACCACTAACTTTCTTGTTCATTGCACGCACAATATATTAATCACTCGGCAAGAAAACCACATTTTTCACTTGTTCTACTGCACAAATTTGAATAAACCCTTTGAAGTAGCACGCATACCATTTGGCAAATAGAAAGATGTATTTGATTATCAGCTAGTCTTGATAAGAAATTTAGGAAGTTTAGCGTAAAAGATAGATTCTCATCAGGTTAAGCAACGTTCCGTACAATGCCGTAGCAGCACATCAATTGATGATCATGTGTGATTTTCTGTTTCATCCAGCATCAAATCATTCGCTATAAATGTGTAATACGACCCTGCAATCAATCATAAGCACAATATATTCTTTATAATCGCGGATCATCGGAACATCATCGTATCAGCATTCTCCATACAGAAGTTATCTGCGAACATCACGCGTATCCATGGACAAATCAGATGGATGTGGCTGATCACGCGTGCCAACCTGCAGCTGATTGCCGAGGTTCTACCGCAGAATTACCTACGCACTAGGGTTTTCCTCATCATTTCTTCTTACATCACTGAAATCTGGCCATTGATGAGATTTTGTAGGTAGATGAAGATGACTCATACTACTGTTTCTGCTTGCCTGAAAGCCACGTTTTTTAACCAAGTTTTTGAGCCCACTATCTCGCGATCCTGAAGTCAAAGTTTTCCTTGTTGGAGTCACAAGTGGAGTTTCTGAATTGGTCTACATTGCGCGCACGCCCTCGTAGTACTACTGCTACCTACTCGAGCGAATTCTTGGGCACTTGGCTCCTCTCTAGTTCTGAGCCCCACCTGTTGGTTGTGATTCCACGCCTGAGCTGCGGACTTGCAGCATCTCACGCACTAATTTTTAGGAATTGGACGCACCCTGAGGAGGATCGGAGCCGCGCCGCAGAATTTCGACCTGGTCACGCACGGTACCATCACTTTCTTAAAGTTCTATGGCCATAGAGAGTAAGTAGGTAGGTAGGACTAGGGTCACGAAACGCACGTGTTTTTTACGTTAATATACGTATCTTTACAATTCAACTTGTGTACAGCCTTCTCATTTTTACCTTAACTATCTAACATAATTATTTATTTCACGCATCATACTTTCTTAGTGATCACTTTTTCCAGCCATAGGGCTGGTGGTCCTTCGAAGCAAACCAACGCACTTAACGTAGAAGATTTGCATAATTGGTTAGCGTACTTGTACCGCCCCATGCATACTTCATCAGGGTTTTACAACCCCAAACTGTAAACTCCAACCAAATTACTTTGTATATACTTACATACAAGTACTTCAAAGAAGGGTGTTCAGGAGGGGGAAATCGGCAGCACGAGACGTGGTATGTGAAATGCATAGCTTTCCAGTGAGTGGTGAACAATTTTTGTGGGTTGAAAATGAGGACGTTCTTGTCCCCGCAAAAGCATAAGAAAAAACTGACGTTACCAAACTTCTCTTAGAAGCCAATCAACCATTTAGTGAAAATAGAAGGTACGTGAAAATTGTATTTTCATGTTGTGATCTCGAATGTTTTTCCGCTATTTTCGTGACACAATCTTGTAACGTCAACGAGGATTGGGAATGGGGTCCACTGAAAAAACTTCACCTTCTTCGCCCGAAGAAGGTGAAGTTTTTTCAGTGGACCCCATTCCCAATCCTCGTTGACGTTCTGTAATATCTGGGTCGATCTTCATAAACTGCAGTACAATCTTGTAACGTTTTTCAGGTAGTGTGCAAAAATAAGTATGTAGCCATGGAACATATAAAACGCGAGAGAAGATTCCTCTTCTAGAGGACAAAACCCTGCTTACCTATCTGCCATGAGGTCTTCCACCTTTGTCTAATTTCTGGCCTAGGTGCTGAGCCAATTGAGTTTCCAATAACTTTTTTGACCGAAGACTGGATATGAAATTTATATGATATTATACCTATCTACTTAGCCCTCACCTCCCACCAACTTTTTGAAACACATGAGGGGGACAATTGCCCATAGTAATAGCCATCATTAGATAAGCGGATTAGCTACAGTGAATGCATCATACTGTGTAGGTTGTACCTATCCTACTCACTACCCATTACCTATCATGACTCTTGGGCGAGATGTCTCACAAAACTACATTGTTTTTCAGTCACGAATAGTACCTATCTACTTGAATAGTAGGTATAACGTTTGTTCCAAAGTAATAAATTAGGGAACAGGCCCAAATATTTATGGAAATAGTTGTCCAGGTATGTTCAACAAGTTGAATTATACACCTCGAGAGCTGTGATAACGTGGAAGAAGTTGGAGTGATTTGTGAAACTTGTTTCGTGTATAAATAAATCTTGGCAATCAACTAATTACTTAATTCGTCTTGAAGACGGCTCGATAATCTTGAAGCCTCCAGCTCCGCCCAGGAAAGTGGAAGCTCCACGGCTTCCATCCTCGACTTCTTCGGGGCCCCTCTTGTTCCTCCACATAATCTTTCTTTCGCCTCAGAATTCCTTTGAAAGCGCAATCACCTCTCAGCTAATGGCGCCTTCTTAATTGAACAATTAGGGGTTGGGAAAAATCTAAGAACTATAAAATGCTCCTTCTTCATACAACTTAGAGGGAAAACAACAAAAAGAGATTTTGCAGCCCAATAAATCTTTTTCCCGACGAAAACGTGATTAAGAACAGAAAGAGGCAGAGAATATTTCTCTGAATCAGCGAGCAACTTGAAAAGAGATGTTGAAGCGAAAAGTCTATATCAGAGGGTAAGAGGTGATTAAAAATTCAAGAAAAATTATAAAAAGAAGGAGCTGGTGGAAGGCTCATTAGTGGGGAGATTGAGTGGTGATTTGGGAGGTGTGTTGGCTGGGATGGTGGTGCTATAGAGGAGATAACAACAGAAGGAAAACCAGATGCATTAAAGGAACATCAACATCCTGAGCTTAACTTGTTTACATTAGCTCGCAAGAGAAATCTGTCATGGGATGGATAATTTAGTAGTTCTTTGGATTGTAATTAGTAAGTGTTTTCTTCTCAGTGACACGTGTGAACATGTGGTGTATTGCAGAGTAAATAAGATTATTAACTCACCGCGATGACCTAGATGTTTGTAACAATAATGTAGGTAGGTACTTATGTTCATGAATAATTTGACCATTCTTTTGTTATATATTTTGCATACAATAGACTTGAACACGTTGAATTCCATCCTAGGTATCTAGTGATGTTCACAATGAGCACTCCCATTAAAGCCTGATGTGACAATATATCAAAGCCTGACGTTGTGAGACATACATTTAATGTCTCATATTGCACTATCCTGCGCTATAAAGAACTATCTGCGAGCGACAGTCTTCTGCCTACTGACGCATAATATTCAGCACCCCCCCCCCCCCCCCCCCCCCCCCCCCCCCCCCCCCCCCCCCCCCCCCCCCCCCCCCCCTTACCCTACAGTCCTAGCTAGCTTATTTTCATCGTACATTTATTTCTTCCCAATCTAATTTAATATTATTTTAAAAGCACCTAATAATGTTTGAGGATCATAAATCATTCAGAATGGCTGGACAAAAGTATCCGATAAATCAGAAGTACCTACTTGTTGAAGAACAGAACTGTTATTGAAGAACAGAAGTACTTAGGTACATGATGTATTAGAGGAAAACTCACTATGCTGCTATTCAGTTTATGAGATGTTGTTATTCTCCAGAATCCCATTAAAAACACTAATTAACTAGCAACGTCGCATTATTTTTTTATTACCACAAGCATAAATATTGGGGTAGGGGCAAAGGTGGCGGTGGAGTAAAGAATCCCACGGTCATCTGGAAAACACCGGAAACAATCCTTCGAGAAAATCCAATATTCTCGTGAATTTTTTTTGCTTCATCACTACCTACCAACCATAAGTAGCTGGAAGAAAGCAAAAAAATAATTTCGTCCGTCAAAATTGAAATCGTCCAAATTAGGAGCCAAGCCTTTTATAGAATTCGTATCTAGTTATTTTATTGATAGCATTTGGGATTTTCTTTAATACGTTTTCGTGAACATCAATCTATTCATTGGTCAAAAAATATGTTGTTCATTATCATTATTGACGCATAATCGTGTGGCTACCAAACTCACAATCGATGAGTAGAAAAATTACCAAAAATTGCCGAAAAAAAGAAATAGATAGAGAGAAAGACAGAGATAGAGTAGAAAAAGAAAATATAGCAAAGTAATCACCTAGCGAACTTTCACTTACTTCCTTTTACAAACTTTTTTAAGCATATAAAACGTTTTTTCAATATTATTGTTATGTTAGCAATTATCTCTGCCATATTTCCCCGATCCTTGCAGTGTTTTTTTTTAAATTATTTATGTTGAGGACAGGTTCTAATCAATTCCGCCGAACTTACGATCCGGCTATAGTTCAATAAACTTAACTAAATAATGATGCCCTGCACCAACGCAGGTTTCCTTTGATTGCTTGGGTGTCAGAATGAAATAGGTCAGCCTTGGGGGTTATTCTAACATAATCCATTTGAATCATACCTACTGCAGTTTCGACGAAACACGTATTATTCATTGAAAGAAATACTCAAAACAAAAATATATGAAACCTCAACCAGGGACAGACAAAAACAGCAAGAAGCTGGAAATATCTCTCCCTCTAATAAGTTGGTTTACGTATTTATGAATTGGCGGAGCCCCTCGGACGACCGTTCTCTTCTCAACCACTAATTTTCTATTTGTTCTGTCATCCCTCGCGACAACCAGAGCTCATATGACGCATTTACGCTACACGACGGTGCCTCGCCGGGTGGCTTCAGTACGCAACGGCAAAACACGTTTGCCACGAGGAAAATACTTCTTTTTTCCAAGTGGTGGGCGATAACTTTAAACATGTTCCGTCGTTTTTTATTGCCAAATGTCCCACCCACGCCTACTGGCATTGCCGCTGTCGTCACGACACATGGGTACGTGGATGTTATAGCGAGAAACATGTTCCGGATGTTGAAATACTCAGGATTTCCATCACTCGAATGAATTATTATTTTAGCCGTCATGCTCGTCTAGCCAAATGCACTTCAAGCTCCAATGCAACCACAAAAAAGTCCCATTCATGCAGCATGAGTTGTTGAGCGAATTTTCGAAGAATGATTTTAACCGATTTGGTGGGTGATTCTTATAGGAAATTTGACGCTTATTCCAAATATACCATAATAGAGAGTTTTT
>JAEMON010000002.1:14025493-14042356 GCA_030264115.1 Lygus lineolaris | reverse complement strand
TCGTTGGCCAGAATTTTCGGAGTACTCCAAAGGGCCAAATTTTGAAAATAGAGAGTCAAACATAGCTAAAAACGTTTTTTCCGGGTGTTTGGTGTAAATTACCATCTTAAACATAGGAAGATGGTGTATTCGGAATCAGCGTAAAATTTCCTGTAAGAATCATCCACCAAACCGGTTAAAATTAGTCTTTGAAAATTCGCTCATCAACTCTTGGATCAACTCACGAATGGAACTTTTATGCAACAACCTTACGTAATTTATGGAACGAAAAGCCAAGATTAGCTCAAATCTGCGATTCAGAGGTCATTATTTTTAATAGGATCGCTGAGATTATTTAAAGGCCCAGTCAGCGTGTTCAGTTTTTTTCTTGTTGGTATACCTAGGACGGTGGGAAAGATGATAAGGTCTCTTCAGTCGCTAGGTGTCTTCCGTGACACTTAAGAGGACATTCTAATGGGGGTGCATTTAGCACCATAAATGGGACAATCATGAAAACGTCTGACTTGACCTGCGTTTAACTTAAAAAAATGCTCCCCAGGCTCCCCGCCAAACTACTTAAATTGAATGGAAAGGACCCATTTTCTTTGTCTACGGTCTTGGTAGTAGGTCATTTAGCTAGCTCGTCCGTCATAATTATACTTCAGGCTGTAGCTTATAAAAAAAACTGTAGAGGTAATCAAATTGTAGGGTTTTCAAAAAGGGATTCATTTTTCAAGAGAAACACATGTTTATAAAATAAACCCCCTTCCTTTTCGGGGGGCCGATTGAGCAATAATAAAGAGGCTTTTTTCTCCATTCTCGCAGCCCTTTTCGAAAATGTTGCCCTTTTTCTGATTACGGGTTTCCTCAAAGACCCTCGGCCCGACTAATGCAGGGTCGAAAGCGGATCGCATGAGGCTCTAAGGGACCTAATCAAGTTGGTAATGTGGTGCCCTCTTTCCCAGAATGTGCTCTAGAATGAACAGTTGCCCATTCTTGGATGTGGTAATGCAGATGGCCCTTTCGAGATAGTGGAACTGATTTAGAAATGGATCTTAGGCGGATATTAACGTATTTAACTCTCGTTCCCCGGGCTTAAAACGATAAATGGCTCTGCACAAGCGTCTGGTTTACTTCAGTGGGTAAAGAGCAACAAAATAACGCAGTTGTCCCAAAAATTCAGAAGCAACGGTTATTGCGGAAACCCAGAACAATTCGCAGTTGGTTGGGAATACGAATAAAGGGAACATTTCAAGTAGGTAGTTGAGTACTAGGTAATAGGTATCATGGTCGGTATTTTTCGATTGTGAAACTTGTAAAGTGACCCACTGGGATTCACTGGTAGAGATACGGTATTTCACCGAGATTTGAGGTAGGCATTTAGAATGTTGAACCCAGTAAGGGTCTTAATACCTATTGCTTACTGAGTGCGCTCTAATTCCTACCCACCGAGCCTATGGCGAGGGAAGGAATTTATTGTTAAGTAACACACCGAAATTTGTAGTGATTTGACGTATATTCTCTCTGGATTCTTAAGGTGGGGTGAAGATTATGTAGGCAATTCCTATATTCAGGATTTGAACCAAATTTTGAAATTTTGTGTAAAAATTGAAATGAGAAATTTCGAATTTTATTTGTTGATAAGTATTTTGTTGATATTGCGACTGTTGGCGCATTTGAGTGCTCCAGGCTTGGTATTGCTGGGTCGGGGGACTTAACATTTGAAAATGCGCCAACGAGTTTTTAGCAAATTCTGCTATCATCGCGTTCAAACCCCGCGGGGTCGCTTTCTTCGCAAAATTCGCATTTCAGGTCGAGTGGGATTTCAACGATTGGTGCCATTCTCGATTGTTTATCAGTGAACACTGCCTCGCGAACTGTTTTTTCGGGTCGTTCCTTGGTGAACTATAAGTTTCCATCGAATTTTTAGGGCGAGAGATGTCTCGTGATGTAGTCTCTTTCGCTGTTTGGCGGAGAGAATTTGGGCGTGTATTTGTTTATTAATTTTTCCTTGAACTATAGCTCTCTGGCGCGGTGTGACAGAGACCTGGCGTCTTATCACATGTTATAGTTCAGTTTTTTTTTTGTCACCTTGATTGTGATGGGCCCTTTTAATTGTTGTTATAGCTTCTATTTTTATAGACGGTTCGGGACTGAGGAACGTGGATTTTATTTCAACCACACTCTGCTACCATGTTATGTGACTCACTGGGATTCACGGGTATTTCACCGAGATTTTAGGTATGTACTATGTTGTACCCAGAAGGGGTCGTAATAATACCTATAGCCTACAGAGTGCGCTCTAATTCCTATCTAGTGAGTCTATGGCGAGGGAAGGAATTGTTAAGTAACACACCGAACAAGAGGCTGTTGTAAATAAATGTTCCTTGAAGTAGCAAACCGTGACTCTGTCACAAACCATTGTGATTCTGAAAGCTATGTACTCGTACTACCAAATAGTAACTGGCTTGTCCGTTTATTTATTCATTCTTATATTGTACCTACTTACGCTGAAGGATTCCTACTCCTTGTAGATTCTGAAAATTCCTACTCCTTGTAGATTCTGGAAATCAGGTATAAACACCTACATTGTGGCACACTCTTCAGGGGAACGAAGAAAAACATTTATGATTGTGTGCGAGGTAATATTAAGAAACCCATTACAAAAAATGATACCTTAATTTGACGGGGTAATTTGATAACAGCAGGTGCGATGAGTTACTTAATGCATGAAAACGTTCGGCCATTAACATGAAGTTGGGAGAAGATAAGGAGAAAGAAAGAATGAAGTTGGAGGTACAAATGGCACTAAGAAAAGGGAGAGTGAATAAGAAGCGCAGATCTCTTATTTCTCGACTCCTCCTGGATTCTACATCGGCCTCTGATTCCTTATCTGTTCTCTCTCATTCCCTGCCTTCAATTATACAAGCCCTCCGTTTCTTCGGATACCCCCTTCTTACCGTTTGATTCCCAGCTTTTGCCACTTATTGGAACCTCCATCTTAGCACTGGTGTTATCTTTTTCACCTCGAAAAATCCTTTGGCGATTTCATCGCCAGACCGAGCTTCTCAGGGTATTCCGGATGAGCTTCTGTGTGCACACCCTCAGAGTCCAATCTCGGAGTTGGACAGGATATTTCTCCTTGAAACCTAACCGATGAGTCCATCTACTTCAGATAAGTCAAAAAGCCCCAAGCCTGTTCTGAGACCCACGTAAGCGATTAATTGACATCTAGTAGACTTCAGGACCGTATTTCAAAATTTCCATCGGAAAAGGCCGATGACCGATAACAAACACTCCACTGCGTTATGGTTATTTTGAACTTTAATCGGAGAATATTGTTACTTTTAATACGGATGTCAAACGGGACTTCGGACATTGAAAACTGGAATCTAAGAGAATTAAAATGGTAGGTATATGATCAACGCATTTCACGGAATCCATTTATTATTATGCCCGAGATGATGCAACGGGAAGAAGGGATGAGTGGGCTTGGACCAGGACAAAAAAATGAAACATGAGAAGATAGGAAGCTTTCAAGATGTTCAACCGTCAGAGGGTTAAACTAATATTCTAACGCAGTACATAGACATCCTCTTCCCTTGGTCATAACGAGAAACGGGATCTAGAGATAACTGTCGACGTTACTTGGACGTTCCGTGACGATGCATTTTAATGATTTATTCCACTCAACGAAATGGGATGGTGATGTACCTACTTGGGAATAGGATAGAAGGTCAATTACAGTCCATCAGAATATCCTCGTTTTAACTATTGTGACACTGGTTTTAGTTTGATTGACCACTTCCACATAATTACGCGAGTTTCTCTTATTAGCAGTGGCCGATCCGACCTGTGTCGTGTAGATACAACAGTACATTGCAGGTACCTACGTACTGAGATTGCCTATGAGGTACCTTACCTACTCTTTAGACGTGCTTTTGTTTTTATCGAGGTCTCGGAAGAGGACATCACTCAGCTGAGAGAAACAAGAAAACAATATTAATCAATTTGAGAACATCATGAATTCAAATCCGTGAACCTAAACCCTAAAGGTGAATAACTGTGTGTATGTGTTGGATTTTAAAGTATTGCACTTCATTTTACGTTTACATATCCACATAGGTACTTTTTATTTCGTAAGTTGCCGGAGTAATGTCAGAACAATTTTTTTTTTATATGGAAAATTCTATTGAAAACAAAAAACACAAAATGAGAACAATTTATCTTTATTCGTTTGGTTGCGAAAAAGAAGAATATTAGTCAACAAAATATTCGATTTAGTCCAAACATCCCTGGTGGAACCATCCCTTGGGAGCAGCTCCTGTGGACCATCCTAGATACCAGACATATATTAAGCTACCTTCAAACGTTCGTTGAAGTTCACAATAAGCTACCTACCTCTCACGTTGACGTTTTGGAGGGAACAAGATTGATAAACTCTATAAATGGGTACCTACTTTTCAATTCATATTATCTGCACAACCTAACAACAATGCATACCTGGTACCTATACAACAACAGTACTTTTCCCAGCTCAGAGAAAGAAATAGGATTTACAGAGTGAGCTGTACGATGTAATGTACTGCCTCACATCGTAATGGTATACTCCCAATCGATTGTAGTCCGGCTTAACAGAATGAGCTCTAGTGCTCTTAGAAGGGCTATCATTTATTGACTACTGCTCTCCCAAGATAGTAGTATATGGCGATCCACTTCCCACACGATCGCCTCTGGTTTTTATCCCTAGAAAGGGGAGGTACCGCGCCTCGGGGTCCCTGGTTATCCGCATGTATCTCACTGGCTACCGAGCACCCCCCACTTCTCCATCCTGCTAGGCCCTTAATGAATTTTTTCAAGCTGAAAGTTAGAGATCTTTGCCCCGGGCTTAACCGTCCAAGGCGTTAACCCCAATGTTTCAGTCCGGATGCTTTAATTTTTTAAAGTTGGCCACCGGAAACCCCGCTGAAGCCTATGTTTTGGTTTTGCACTTACTAACGTTTAGCCAAACATCAAATACCCAAATTTTGTATCGAAGAAGATCATTTATATTTCAGAATCCTAACCACTCAGAAAATTAATTTTAATTTCTCCTGATAGTTAAGTAAAAATGTAAGCGTTTAAGCAGTGTGATCTAATAATAATCGAATGCAGTAATCCGTGGATCACAAACGACCAGATGTAGGTAGTCGATATATTGTCTCTGTCTTCGAATGTTCGCGTCTTGGAAGTCATAAATAAGCTGCCTCAATAAAAAAAAAAAAAAAAAAAGCCGCCTCGCCGGGGTGGGCCCCCCGGACCCCCTTTTTCTGTCACCTTGAGCCTAGCGGCTAAACATTGGATGAACGTGGAACACGCTTAGACTTAAAAATTACATTCATGCACCATCAGTTAATGAGAGAATTTTCAAAGAATCATTTTAGCCGATTTGGTAGGTGCTTCTACTAGAGTGCTTCATAATGTTGTGAAGGTACCTATTATAATGCCAAACTGAAAACGCCAACCGACTTTGTCTGAGCACCTACGTACCAGTAGTCCTCTGAAGGATGTTGAAGGAGGGGGAAATTTCTAGAATGGTGTGATGTTTAATAAATTCAGAGCTTTCCAACGAGTGGTGAACGATTTCTGTGGAGTGGGAAATGAGGGAGTTATTATTCCCTACCAACGATTCGTTGTACGTGAAAAGCATGAGGTCTCATTTTCGCATTTTTTCGGGTCGGTTTTTCGGGTCGGTTACTTGGGTCGTTTTTTGCTGATAGGTCCCGGTAATAGCGTGTTCTACGCTAAAATAGTCGAGAGTAACTAAATACCTGGATTTGCAAAAATATAAAGTGCTTTTACACGGATTGCAGGTAACGATAAACCCCGTAATCAACTGCTATTAGCGAGGAAAGTTTGAATAACTACCTTGTTACTTATTCAATCGGTGCTTGGAATACGTGTTATTCAGTAAATTGATCTTTTTACTACTGGACATCAATAAAGAGACAAAAAGAACTCTCCTTTTGTTACAAAACTAATTATGGGTTATTAAAAATTTCTTTAGGTAGACATTTTTGTCACATCGCTTTTTCTCTCTTCACAGTTTGTGAGAGATGAAATCAAGATATAAAGCTACCTATTTCTCGGTAGCAGATTGATTAATTTGTGGTATTGTCAGATTTATTGCTCCCGGAATTGTGTCATTATATCTACGATCGTTCATAATTGATCAGTCAGCCAACCACTCGTGATCATTGGTGTCATTTTAGTCTATTGCCATATTAATCTCGTTAATTTGTATTGTCAGGATGCGCGACCTCTAGAAGATATTTGAAAAACAAAACTTTCTATTAAGTATCTGGATACCTGCTTCATACCTATGCTGAAAAGAGTAGCCCTACCTAGGTTGTTATAATCTAAACATTAGTCTAAACTTCACCTATCTTCAGCGGAGAAGGATATCTATGAAGAAAAATAATTGAAAACCTATTTTAAATTGTTATTACAGGCGCTCGGAACCAAAAAATATTTGTTTATCGAAATCGTACATTTTTTTCTTCCAAGTTTAAACTACAAACATGCAGCTGACTACTCTTCCACCATAAATAATAAATAAAAACCATAAAATAATCATCTACCTATGCCTCATGATTTGGAGGCTCCAATCAAATTTTGGTTTATCCAACCAAGTGCCATTCAAGACCTGGTAACATTTACAAATCCAGGGCTCATTATTTATGTTCGGTCTTCTGTGATACCGTCCAACTATGATGTGATCATTCCAATGTTTACTGGTGCGTGTGGAATTTGGTAGCAAAGTCAACTATACATTTTCAAGGTGATTATTCTTTTAATTTCGAATTAGGTTCAATATTTAATTTCATTATTCCATTCGTAGCTGTAGCATGCAAATTGATGAGCTATTCAAGATAAACAAATAGGTATCGATTCCTGGTAGAATAGTAAATAAATGAGGTGATCTGCACAAAACAAGGTCCCTGCAACGAATGGATAATTGGCTAGTTTATAACAATAATAAATATTGGACCTTGTACCAACTGGTTCCGTGGGTAAACATGTTGTCCTGGCGATATGTTTCTCGTGAACGGTAGTAATCAATATGAGTTCTGCATTATTGATTAGAGTTTGCCCGCAAGAACTTTTAGGTGCGGTACATGTACATTACCTACTCGTTGAACCAAACGCATTGCCACGGTAATGTTTATTTTTGAACTCGGCCTACAAACCCGTGAAGGTAGGGTTCTAATTATTATTCCAAAGGTGAATGACATAATAAAAAGAATTCCCGAGGTCAGACCGTCATAAAACGTATTGTAGTACACAACAAGTTTGCGTGGGCCCAATCCACTAAGTCCGGATTTATGACCTCTAAATTAAACGCTAAGAGTTCAGCGTCTAGTAGCATAATAAAAATTAGTGCCATTTAATTAGGAACGAGCAAATAAAAAAGGAAGGAGAATTAGAGATAACCTGATAGTGGAGTTTCTCTGTTTCTTATAATTTACGTAATAAAACGTTTTCAACAAGAAGCTCTTTTGCCCCGCTCTCTCAACGTCCCAATACAGATCGTTTCCGTGCTCGAGACGGCGGAATGTTTTCTCATTAATTCAGTAATTAAATTTACAATCCGTTTCCAAGAGTTTTTTTCATAACTTTTTTAATGACAGTTGGTATTGACAAGTCCCTCGTAAGTCGCACAGTTCTGGTTTGTGATCCAATCCAAAGCCATTCTTTTAATACGAAAACTTTTTTTTTTTCAGTACCTACAAAAGTTTCCTGATTCCACTTCGTTTTTTGACTTTTTGAGTATTTTCCAACAACAGAAATGAGTGAATGGATGATAACATCTCATCACCTATAAAATTAATAGTTTTGCAAAGCGCTCAAAAAATCGACGGTTGAATAACTTTCATGGCCTGTTATATAAGTTTATGGTTTTTACATTCCCATTTGCTTTAAGTAAAGTGCTATTGCTGTTCCATTGTTTGGGTATGCCACAATAGATCAAGTAGTATCTTTAAAAACAATAATCATTGCTCACTGAGTCCATTTCTCAGGATTCTGTTCGTTTACGCCGTTTACAACCTTGAAATGGAATTACCATGGTTGTTCACGGTAAAATGCACAAAACTACTTTTCCGACTTCCTCTTTTTATTTTCTTGGCTGCCTCTTCATAATAACAGTACGACGAAGGTAGGCGAATATTCTTGAAAGATCAAGCAACCTAATTTTTAGGCTGGGTGACCTAAAAATTTCATTTTGGTTCATTATTTTCAATAATGAACCTTTGGAATCGAGCACCAAATTTTGTCTTTTAAACAATTTTCTTTTAAACCCCTCAAAATGTCATGTTTTACGTTATAGACTACGTAGAATCTAAGAATCTAATAAAAAAAAAAAAACTGTCCGTCCGCCGTAAGAGGCACTTTCCTTAGTTACCATGGAAAAAAACCATAGAAATTTTGGACACCGGCTCCATTTGGGGTCTAGTTGTGCCCCGAAGCTTGGCCTTACCGTCTGTCGAAATTGATGGATAAATTCTACCTACCGAAACTACATGGCATGTTTGAATCTCTAAATTATTATTATTTCCCCAAATTGAAAGTGTTACATATGCAAATAAAACTAGTCTCATTGCTTTTCTCTCTGTAAAAGAGTGTTATCTATTGAAAAATATCTTAAACATAAATCCGTACCAATCACCACACCGTCTGCTTCCTCTAAAGGGTTGAATAGAGGAGACGACATTTTCAAAACGCCCCACCTCTAAAATTCCGCATTGGAAAGTATATTTTTCCATCGATTTCGAATAGAACACAATTTTTTGCGTCGGATGAGACATCGCGGAGCCTTTTAAGACCAACCGTTCGCTCCCTTTAGGGCCTCACGGGTTGAACGTGAAAAAGAGTATGAATCGCAAATCTTCCGAGTAGGCATAATCTCCTTTCAAAGACCAGCTGTTCAAACGCTTCTTCAGTTACTGAATTTCGTTATTGAGAATGAATGATACAACTTTCGGTTGATAATTATTACAAGTAGGTACCTACTCATTGTCCCCAAGAAACGATTGCGAACCTCGCGATATTTATAGCATTTCCAAGTCAAATTAATCCTTTTCCAAACCAAATACCTAAACCTTTTCCAAACTAAAAGAATCTGTTTCCAAACCAAATTAAAATTTTTCCAAACCAAATTATAAACTTTTTCCAAATCAAATTAATCTTTTCGCGAAAATTAACCCAGTGAAAATTTTTGCTCATTACAGGCGTTGTAGAAAAACGTGTGAAGTTTTTAGTTGTAGAATGTGGAGAATTTACGATTCTTCTGTCCGATATTTTCGGAGGCTCCCGAAGATGAGCCTGATGAGGCTAATGAGTAACTATTCATAGTAAGAAAAACTATCAACATCCATAGTTCAACATGAATTTCAATTTCAACAAGTAGGTACTGTATGCGGCGTATACTATGCGCGAAACAACCGAAGCTCACAAAAGAAGAAAAAAGGTGCGAGTTCTTGGTATCTACCGCCCTCCCGCCAGCTGGTCGTATAAAGGAGGAATTATTGGAAACGCATTAGGGAGGAATACTCATTAGCCTCATCAGGCTCATCTTCGGGAGCCTCCAAAGATATCGGACAGAAGAATTGTAAATTCTTCACATTTCACTCGTACAGCTAAAAACTTCTCACGTTTTTCTACAACGACTGAAATTCACAAAAATGTAAGAAGGTGATGTAGAAAAACGTGAGAAGTTTTTAGCTGTACGAGTGAAATGTGAAGAATTTACGATTCTTCTGTCCGATATCTTTGGAGGCTCCCGAAGATGAGGCTAATGAGTATTCATCGTCAGAAAAACTATGAACATCTATAGTTCAACATGAATTTCAATTTCAACAGGTACTGTATGCGGCGCATTCTTCCGTAGGCGTGCGAGTTCTTGGTATCTACCGCCCACCAGCGAGCTGGCCGTATAAAGGAGAAATTATTAGAAACGCATTAGGAAGGAATACTCATTAACCTCATCTTCGGGAGCCTCCGTAGATATTGGACAGAAGAATCGTAAAATCTTCACATTCTACAGCAAAAATTTTCACTGGGCTAATTTTCGCGAAAGGATTAATTTGATTTGGAAAAAGTTTAATTTGGTTTGGAAAAAGATTCTTTTGGTTTGGAAAAAGATTCATTTGGTTTGGAAAACGATTCATTTGGTTTGGAAAAAGATTAATTTAGTTTGGAAAAGGATTCTTCTGGTTCGGAAAAGGTTTGACTTGGAAATGGTAGGTATATTTAAGGTAGTTAGGTATTTCACAGAAATAGGATCTTTGTAGATCGGCGATCCATACAGAAAATAATAAACTGTTGTGCAATAATTTAAAGCATCTTTGTTCTTACTGAAGACATTTAAATAGGCCAATTTTCATACGTGGTCTTAACGCTTCTTCAGAAACCTAAAAGAACCAAGATGTTGAGTGAGTGAGATTGTTCGTACGAATCTCTGTGAACTCCCGAACAATTCATTAAAGAATCATTTCATTCGTGTGGCAGTTTGAGGCTAGGCTCTATTGAATTATATCAGCTTTTATGGCAAAAATGTTGGATGTCCTTGAAACATAAAGTAGGAGTCCAAATTAGCTCTAATGTGTTTTGGTTGGTACTTTATATTCATAGCCAGCAAAAGTTGAACAGATAATGTGTGATAATTTATTTCATCCGATTTCTCGGTTGGATAAAAGATGAAGAATCACTTCTGCACGAGGATCGAGTTATCGAGGATCGAGTTGTCAAAATCATGGAAGCTATTTGCATTTGTGTTTCGGACCAACTAAATACTATAATACTACGATACTAATAAAACATTCTCGTGTGACGAGAGTTTTCCTAAAGAGAGGAAGTGAAAATGGCCGTTTTACAGGCTCACTATTCATGCAGAGCTGTATATCGACTACGCCACCTCTCGCCCAACGAGGTTAGCCGAGACCCGGAAGCAGTACAATTAATTAGTAGGAACACCAACTAGCAATCACACGGTTGACTTACTGGGCCATCGCGATCGCCTAGACTAGAAGATTACCTACCCCCACATTAGTCGGTCGTATTCTTATTCTATTAACGGTTTACCAAGTAGGTATGTTTTATTATTACCTACCTACTTGTATGACATGATGGAGGTAAATAGTCCGTGAGGTATCTCTACTTGAACCGTTTGCCAAAAAATATGCCTGTAAGCAGGTCACGAGTATTATGTTGTATCTAGGTACTTCTTTGTATTATCCATTCGGGATATAACCTGAAAAACGAGAGGGATGTTCGATAGTTCAGACGTGCTGAATCCCAACCATAAAAATATAACTCGAAAAATCAACGCTATGTTTCATTGGTAGAAACTGCAACAACATCACGCTGTATCATCCTTACCGAAAGCACATTCAATAGTTTTGGATTGTATGGTATAATGAACGGAAATAAATCATCTCTTCATACATAATAACCTATTAATTTGTAATATACGAGTATAATTATATGAGCTCCTCAGGAAGGACCCCAGGAGATCTTCCGTCTTCCATGAGGACCTGATCTTCGATTCACGAAGTGGATGATCACCCAGTTGGAGCGCAATTTATCCTTGCTGTAGTTTCCTCCCAAGCCATGTGCTCGAAGGGGACCTTGTGGTCGTTGACGAAGTCATTGATAATGTCAATGATATGCTACCCGCTGATCCCAGTTAATTACCTGGGTTGGTTCCACATATTACTAAGAAGCGACATGTGTTCGGTTGGCCACCTGGCACCAGGTTTTGAAGATTTCTGGAATAACCGTTCCGGGCTATGATGAATTAGGCCTAATTAAGAATATAACCCTCTAGTCTTTCTTGCCCTTCTTGCACTCAACAAAGAGATTCCGTAACAAGAAGAGAAGAAGGATATCTTAAGTTGAATCATGAATAAGAATAGAAGTAAGTGTGTATACAGTGTTTGTACTAAGAGACCACTGGTATGATTTTTTTTTTTAAATTATAAAAGTGTATGAAGGGTAATGTTGGTTATTGCCTATGTTCCTACATAGAATATTATGATGTTCAGCTTGGCTGATTCGTAGCGTTGTCTTTGTTCTTCGAGGCGATTAGAGAAGAGCCTCATCCTGGCAAGGAGTCAGGAAGCTCTCGGAATGGGGAAAGCCTTCGTTGATATGGGTTCAAAGGTAGTTGCATCTTCCTTTTACGGGGCACGGAGTCACTCGGGAATCCAGCAAGTCTCCTCCACGACAGGTTATTATTCTTATCCGGTTGAGCCTCCGTAATGCACAAACGGAGGTGAGAATAATAGCCGCAGTTTCTTGCTTCCTAACCCGCCATAGTTGAATTCCTTTGAAAACCTGTTGACATTTTTTTAATGCATCCCGTTCCTGATGTGCAGCTGCATAGCTGCTTCCAATTGAATAATCAAATTAAAAGATCCATCGTGCCACAAAGGCCCGCTGTTTTTCACTTTCATGCGATCTTAATGTATTGATCCATTCCGTCCATGGGTTTATTAGAACATTGTGTTTTTGTGTCGAAATTTCCTGTTCCTATTGATTCCTGTTCCTATTCCTATTCCTATTAATTTCCTGTAAAAATTGATTGAATTGGAAACTAACTACGTTGGAACATGAACGCAATCTATATTAGGATTCTAAACATATAAATTATAAGGTAGTTTATCCAAATCAAATTGAAAATTGAAGGGTGGTCTGCCATAAGAGGGCGAATAACTATTATTTAGTAAAGTAAAAATTGGTTTTTAAAGCGTTTCTTAGGTTACAAAAACGTCAAAAAAGGAGTTACACCCTTATTTTTGCACACCTCTCAAAAACCATTCAAATTGTTACATTCCCAGTCCATGGCATAAACACACCTGAAAGTTAAAGTTAGTCATTAATCCTACAGTGAATTTGACCACTCTGGATGAATGAACATTACCTAGCGGAAGTTAATACAAAACCGCATTTTCTAAAAGAACAAAATGATGTTTTCGTCATACCTAATAAATAAAGTAGGTAATAAATGAGACTAGTTCGGCAGATGAACGGCTATCCTTAATCTCAGAGAATTTCATCTTTTCCAAGTTGCTCGGGCCGAGGAATTCAGCACTGACCGACGTACAGCAAACCGAAATTATTGAGATAGCTGTAAAACACAAAATTCCAACTAGTGGAAATTTTAATTTTAGCGGACACATATTTTCTGACTTCTTGTAAGAATATAATTGGCACCTAATATTCCCCTAGTGAGGAAGCAAAAAGTATTGATTTGCGTGAGAAATATTACAAAAACAAATCAACAGTGCGACTGTGTAACTCTTATTTTTATTCAATAAATCGCAAAGTGCTAGTAGGTAAAATGATCATTTCCTAGAAATGTTGGTTTCAGTTCTTCAATAACTACATCATCCTTACTCCTCGATATCCCATACACCCAAGGGGAAATGAAGTTATGACGCTGACAGGAAGAATTACCGTCAATCAGCAAATGAAGGAGTTTGAAGCGATTTTCCATCAAACCACCTTCCTATATCTTGACAGGCGCCTTGCAGCAGCTGTCAGCGTAGATAACTTCGTTCAGCTGTTTTATTGAATCGATCACGAACCTCATACTTCCCAAAGGACCATTCTTATTTCCACCTCCAAATTACGGTGGAGGAAGGGGTAATAGCTGTAACATCCCAGATCGTACAGAGGCATAATGTTTACCATCTCTATTACTTATTATTTACGGAATAATAAAATCACATTAGAGGTACCTATGTGAATAACAGATTGTACATTGAATTCCTTTAGATAAAAATAAATGTTTCTTCAACTTTTGGGAATCATAACGCAGAACAATATAGTTAATAATACAGTACTGGTACACTGTATGTACACGGCAATACTACACTTTTACACGTGTGGGATATAAGAAGCAATTTTCGAACTTTTATCTCATGAGCTAGTCAGGTCACAAAAGTCCGTCGATTATAAATTATAGAAAGGGTTGCAGCCTACAACCTGGCCATGAACATAGCCACTGTTTCACTGAAAACCTGATGGAAATGGGAGTAGCCTTTCGAGCTTGATTGAGACACCAAATAAACAGACACTTACGCGATAATGTGGGGTCATTATACAGCTCTGATAGTAAGCAGTTAGGGACAAGTAGACATAGGTAGGGACATAGGTTCCCGCTTGATTTTGAAGAGATTTCAGAATGAATAACAAGCTAAACCTGATTTCGTTAGTATCTAGGTATCTATTCATGTCAAAACCAAAAGTTCGAGATAGGCTCCTACCTACCTGAATAAAATGTTAGCCTGTTACATTAAGGAAATAGTAGTCTCTACTCACCGCAGCACAAACAATGGGTAGATCACAGTTTTTAATACCTGTAACAAAGGAGAAAAAATGTTACTTAATATATCTACCTTTTTTAAATAATTTTAGGATTTTTCGTGTCTTGAAACGAAAACATTTCGAGGTGGTTGTGATTCGAATAGATATTTTTTCATCGTTTCATATTTTCCTCATGTCCATTATTGAAAATAATAAATACAGGGTAAATCAACGAAAACTGAACTTTTTCGTCCCAACATGATAATATCTAGGCTAGTAATAAGGATAATGAAAAAATTATCCTCCCTTCATCTTGAGAAGTACAGCCTCTATCTCTGGTGTGCCCTAGTGTTTGACTTTTGGTCGTCATTCATCTGGATTGTCAACATTTTGACGACCAGATGATAGTGGCGGCTTGTCAGGGTAGACAAAGTAGCACAGGCACTGCCTAGCATGTAATGGGCTAATTTAAGGATAATGAATTGAGAGATAATTTCGTATCAACCTACCTAATTCATTTTTTAGGGCCATTTCATAATTTTATTTTTTGAACAGTAGGGGTTAGCAACAAAACAGAGAAGTTGAGCTGCGTATTTGAATGTTAATTTTCATTTAGCAGCTAGGTGAGCATGATGTGAAACTCGAATCCAACAATTGTCTTCACACAAGTGTCTTCAATTGAAAAGAATTATAAATAAATGAGGATGCAAGAATTACATTTTCCGAAATCATTTTATGTGTTGTACCTACGTAAGGTCAATACGTCATCATTTTACGTATTGTTGTTTTGAACTGAATTTTGTTATTCTTAGAGTGAGCGATGGCTCCAAGAAGTGAAGTCTACCGAGTTAAGAAAAATTGAAGAGCTATCCACACTTATTTCCGCTACGGTTGGCAGACCTAGTGATTGATGAAAAACTCAAATTCGTAAATCAAAAATAGATGTTCCTAATTATTACAGTGATAAGGTGTGATTAGTGGTTAATAATAATATATAGGTATATAATTGATATACTCGTATTTTGAAGTAGGTAGGTATAAGAATATAGCTACTGCATATATGAAATCTACCTACTACATAACCAGAGCTGAAAGTTAACCACAAACTTCCTTGATTTGTACCTACCTACTATCTCTAAATTGGCTAGAAAATGTAGGTATTTGAGTGTTTGCAAAAATGTATTAAAATGTTTATTTTGTTGACGAATCTATCATCCAGGCCTGTTGCACCTGAGCCATGAGAGTTCCTGCACTGCCACTTACATAACATATTAGTCAGCAGGCCAACTCTGGTTGAATCCACAAAAAAATTATTGAACAATTTCATTATTGGATGTTGAGGAAAAGTGCAATCAAAAATGTAATTTTCGGAGATCCACCCATTTTTAAAATTCTATATATTTCTGGAATTCTATATTCATCTTCGAGCTGAAAATGAGGAATTGAGTTATCGACATTAGGAGGTGATCCGGTTGGTGTAGGCCAATAAAGGTAGGTATTCATATTCGGACAAACTAAATTAATAACTACTGCAATCCTAATTATTGTCGCGTGATGTCATCCAACATTGTACTTTCATTGTATACAACCAGAGAAATGAATATAGTAATATTATATTAATTTATGTATACGAGTAATTCCTATAATGATGAAGAAATTATTTGGCCATCATCAGCCTTATTACGAGTATATGGCTGTGCCGAATTCATACAAGACTTACTCTAAATTTGTAAAGTTTTTCCATACAAACCACCATTTTTAAGACAATCAGGGAGGTTTTATGTTCAGTTCCTTCGAGTTTTGCGAAGAAGTGCAGGTTACCCTGGTACCTAATGACAAAAATATTGTTTGTCTGCATCGTTCGTATGGTTTGAGTAACATCATTCCACCACAATGAATCATCAAGACGAAACTAGAAATAAATTCTGGGCGCCCAATGTTTCTTCCGAGGGAGACGTACATGAACGCACCGCCGCTATCAGCGGATCAGCGCTTGTTCATCCCGCGGTACGTGTAAGAGGCGCAGGGCGGATTGAGTCCGGGAGCTCTTTCTTTCTCTGGGGCTCTTGGGAAAAAGATGGTACGCAGTTCTGAGTAGACAAACTCCCGCAGTGTTCGAGAGACACGAAATCCCGCGATTCTCAGGTTCAGATAACGAGAACACATTTTTGGGTTTAGGCGTTAAATTCAAAACACGTTGTTCATCCTTGAAGGGGAATTTGTTGCAGTCTCTCTGTGACGTACTACAGTTTCATAATCAACATTAAGCGATGAGCGGCGAGTCAAACAAAATGAAGAAAACAACACTCTGATTTTTTATGGTTTTGATAATATTAAATAGCTTAGTTTTGTGTGGGAAGAAAATCATTAGATCGATCTCGCAACACTGCAATAAGGTGCATTATCTTACTCGAATCACTCGACGTTTGTTAGCATCAGTTGTAACCATTCGCAATCCTGTAGACGATTTTGGTTAGTTGTGTTACCTATGTGACTTTTTCACAATCCTCCCCTCCGCTTTTGGAGTTTTTGAAG
>JAEMON010000002.1:14003794-14019847 GCA_030264115.1 Lygus lineolaris | reverse complement strand
ACACACACACACACACACACACACACACAAACACACACACACGCGCGCGCGCCCGCGCGCGCGCACACACACACACACACACATATAAAATATATATATTTTTTGTTGGAAGCATCAAAACGGGTGTACTTTATTAAGTTATTCATTTAAGTACATCCTTGGATGGCTTAGACTTATCGGCCCAAATGACCTAATCCCATTCCCGCATGACATAGTAAAGTGACCACGTGGGTTCTATGATCATTTGGTAGGTGTTCTAAGTAGATTGTACCAAAAGTAGTTTGCTCATTCATACTTTTTGATTTTGTTTCTTCACCAGCGAGGGCAGGAAGCTATGAAGGTATTGATGCAAGAAGTAAAACAAAATTGGCCTTCCAAAATCAATACTTCCACTTGCTTATTGCGTTTCAAAGCTTTTTGAACAATATTGATTCTGTTCTGCGAGTCTGTCGGTCTTTCTGAGGTCAGTTTCCTATCCCAGGTAAAACTATAAGAAAATATGTTCCGATTTCAGAAATTAATTCCCCTCTTAGTTTTTATGGTTGTTTTGTTCGGAGAGGCACTTTATATGGACATGTACATGTACATTGGATCTGACATAAGAGGTGGAGAACACAACATGGAATCAACACATGGGAAAATTCTTATTGAAAAAGTTCTCTGGTAGCCGTTACATCTCAGCGTAGGTGTGAAGTTTAGTGAAGTTTAGGATATCTTTTCAGACATTGTTGTTGAAAACTAACCTGAAATTTGGGATTGCTTAGAGTATGGGTAGATGCATGACAGACATCGAGAATTTCAAAATTATTCCCTTTGTTTTGTTTCTCCTGGTTTTGTGGACTGATTATCACACCAACTAGGTAGACCACAAAACTACGCTAGGCGTAGAAGCTTATCACAAACATCCCAAAGTAAAACATGGTTGGCCTCTATATACTATATTTCCATTACATTCCTCGCCTTATCATCAAGTCACGGAGTCTTATTATGCCATCAGATGCATTTCCTCGCACTTTCATCCCGGTCATAGCGGCTCGTTTGACCAACATGTGGTGGCGTTGTTGTCCTCTACCAACCTCAACATTTTTACACACTCATCAAGACAGAATTTTATAACAAATAATGTGACGATGTTGCACGGGCCAGAATGCTCAACCCTGCAAGATTGGACTTGTGCCCCTAGTTTATTGCAATAGCTGACAACATTCAGGGCATGGGGGATCATCAATTCAGTTGGTCCTCTCGAACCCATCTGGAGTCATCGGCAATATTTCTTTCATCAGGAAAAAACACGTTTCGTCGTAGTCCATACAAACCCACGAATTTCCCCTTGACAGGAGCAATTGCCCCACAAGCCCCTAAAGGGCCCTAAAGAGCTTCGCCTCACTTATTGACCGGAAGGTACTTAAGCGCTCAAGGAGAACTAATGTCGATCGATGATTTATAATTAGGAAAACATTTCTCTCCCCACACCTTCCTTCACTGAGATGAGTATTAGCCATAATTTCCCCTTCCTGCGGCACCACCTTGAGTCGTTTCCTTGTCTGCCAGCCGTAACGCATCAGTAGGGTCACCTTTACCCTGGCAACACTTTTTTTTACATACTCACCTGCTACGTTAAACGGTACTAATGTTAAGACATTAAAAGCTCTACCATAACTTTGTAGAATCATTCATTGTTATCCACCAGTACCTAGGTACCTGTAACGTGGTAAGCAATGACGGTCTAATTTGACGGAAGCTATAAAATAGCCCATAATAATCATTGGGTTAAGGGGCAGGCAGTAAAACTCAAAAATGTAAGGTTTGGTGATGTTCCATTAGGTAATTTGAATGCTTCTCATGAACGTCCAAAAATACTCATCGATTGTGTCAAATCATCCTCCTTTGAAAAATTTGACGACTTCAAGCTCACCATTTCGTTCATAGCAGAGTACCTACATAATGAGAATCTATTCTTTCGGGATACTAAAAAAAAAAAAAACGATATCGTGATACTTTATGTAATCGAAATTATGTTTCCATGATGCCTACTCAAGATCGGGAGATGTTAGAATGCATCAGAGTTATCCATGCACAGAACACGTAAAAGAGTGGTCAATCCAAAGACACTAAAATCATCCTCCTTCGATGCTGATTCAATGGTGGACACACTAAGTATTGTCGGGACATTTGAGAATATACTGATCGTTAAAGTATTCTCAAATGTCCCGACAATACTTAGTGTGTCCACCTAGTTAACACTTAGCTATTCAGGACTTTGTTCTATAAGGATGGATTGTTCATTCTGGAGTAATTTCCCATACCTACCTATTGCTACTGAGATTGAAAATAAGTAGGTAAGAGTAGGATTTTGATGAACACCTGCCAGGTAAGCTATTTTGGTTTATTATTTTCAATACCTAATGAACCTTTGGAATAAAGCACGGACGAATTTTTTAACCCCCCTCTCAAACTTTGCTGTTTTAAGCGGCCCATACACACTCAATATTATTGTACAATATTTTGGTTTGTGCAATAAAATTGATCGTATTCGGCCGATATTGAAATGTTGAGCAATATATTGTGTGATTTTCAAAATCTTGAAAATATATATTGTGCAAAAGGGTAAATATTTTGCCGTCTGTTGGTAAATATCCTGTCACTTGGTCTGTCAGCTTTAACTCGTCCTCTCAACTACGCACCATCATGGGTGACAAGAACTCCGAAAAAAATTTATTATAGAATTTATTGAGGTGTATCGTGGTCTTCCGGCTCTGTGGGATGTCAAACGCGAAGATTATAGTAACCGTGCCAACAAGGGGGAGCAGTACGATGTGTTGACAGGAAAATACCGCGAAAACTACCCGGACGCTGAGAAACAAGATGTTGTAAAAAAGATAAATTCTTTGCGTACAAACTTCTGGAAAGAATTACAAACTGGAAAGGGTTGAGGGTGAAGAAATAAATAAAATATGCCTACTACGGCACTACTCACCAATATACAAACTGGTTGTACTGTTTTTACTGTTTGCACAAACTGGTTGTACTTCTGCGCGAGCGATTGCCCAATATTGCACAATCGTCATCATCGCCTCCATACGATACAATGCTTTGCACAAACTAACATAATTTGTACAATAATATTGACCTTCTAGGGACCGCTGTCAATATATTGTGCAACCCACATTGCACAATAATATTGAGCTTTACGTTTTAAGATATTTGGGGGTTTTGTGGGTTATTTATTTACTGAGCTGATCTGAATAACCACGCGATATCCACACTCTCCTGGACTTGTGACACGGCTTCTTCTTGTTTAACCTATAGTAAAAAAAGGTCAAGGGTTACAACGTTGCACTATCCTCAGAGGGGACCGACATGTCTGTTCCCCTTACCAAACCAGCTCGTCAGTAGCACAAGACCACATCGCCTCTGCCTCACCCACAACCTTTAAGGCTTACGGCAGCAGTCATCACGATAGGATGATGGAACAGCGGGCAGACCAAAAAACGTCAGTTCAACGATCCTATCGTGTTTAAAGATACGTGGAATCCAAAAATCGAATAAACGTATGCTTCGCCGTACGTTCGCCGTACGAAGCACTTTGCTCAGTTAACATGTAGGTACCAAAATTACTAATGAACCCTGATGATGATTACTGATGATGTGTTTGCCTCGAAGCTTGTTGTTACCACCCAGGCTTGGTTGAGCTTGGTGTCACTCTTTTCTAAGGGGTAGAAAATAGGGGATGGGAGTGGTGAGCAAATCGCAAACCTTCCGAGTAACCAAATTCCTATTCGAAGATCAGCTGACCAAATTTCTTGTTCCCATTGAGAAGCTTCCTCCATACCTGAATCTCCTAATGTAGCAGCTCCTCATATTAGATAAAGAAATTTATTTTAATATGCATGCTCCTAACTCCGAAGCTATTCTATCGATTTCGTTGAAATATTCACTAACTTATTCTATACGTCCATGTTACAAAAGTGAGGAAGCTATACTGCCCACCCAACTTCGCAGACTTTTTTTCTAATTTTGGTATCAGATTATTATTATAGAAAATTTTGCGCTGATTCCGAATTCACACCACAAGTTTCTATGAGAAGCAGTCAGCAAAAAAAAAAAAAACTCCTAATACGGTTTTTTACCCTTAAATGAAAAAAAACAACATGTCCCTTCCAAAAACTAAGCTCTGCCCCCAATTTATAGAAAATTATGTGTTGATTCCGAATATACCCTATGTCCCTATACCGAAAAATAACTAATAACCGGCAAAATCATCAAACACCTAGAAAATGCACGTTCGCGACCATTGTAACAGCACAAAATTGTTGTTATGTAAAACAATAGTTGACGAACTGAAAATTCTGTGTCGAACAAGACCAAAGCAAGCTCACCATCAAAGTAGCCACGATTTTTGAACAAAAAAAAAAAAAAAAAAATCAAAAAAGAAACGAAAACATTGGAATAAACCTAAAAATCATGGTGACTGTTTAAGCGTTCGTCCTCCATTATTAAGACAACCTGCTGTTCTGCACCATACTACTCGCAGGACATGGATATTTGCCCGAATATTTTACTCTATGCGAGACGATCAAAATGCGATAATCAAATCACGCGCGTGTGTGTCAAGCTGATCGGTGTTCGCCAAATAGCGAGCAACTTGGCTGGTTACTTGGCGAACAATCGCCACTAAGCGCATACCGCAAGTGTGTGCCCACCCTAAAAGCTGAAGCCGTTTCAGATACAATCCTGAACCCGGCTCCTTCGCCCATTGCTCTGTTGCAATTTTCTTGGATCTAAAATTTGTTTCTGATTCAAGATGCATCAAAATGCAGGTAGTAATCACGAGTAGAACTCGTTGTTTATCTTTATAACGCCATAACTTTCGAACGAGTCATCGCAGATCGCAGGTTCTAATAGTAATCTATTAAAAGTCCATACTAATCTAACCATTTCGTTATCAAGCATTAACTCTACGGGTACTTGGATGGGAAATAGTGCAGCTCTTGGGGAGGGACGATTCATGAACTCATAAAATAATACTCGTAATCAACAGTTTATGAGTGTTGAAAGAGAATTAAAGTACGTTGGTTTCCAATAGTCGAACGTTGAAGTGGAAATTAGCCTTATAACCGCAGTTTCGCTTCGTCAAACATTGATTAGAAGGTGCTTAGCCTCAAGACCTCTCTCACAGCATTTTATCATGGTTTACTCTTAATATCATATAGTTACCTACCGGTACCTGAAGCTAATGAAAGAAATGAAGCATAATATTATTATAATGTTTATTGCGGACGTCGTTATGCACCTACGTATCTACAAGAACATTGCAAGATTAGGTACAGTGAAGTTGGAAAGTGCAAGATAACGTCCAGAAGAGATGGAGCACTTCTTGTCAAAATCATTACAATACCTACTCCGAGTCATTGGTTTTAAACTTAAAAACGCGGAGATTTTCATAAGGCGTTATGAACAATTCATAACGAAATTCAGCAGTAACTATGTTCAATAAGTGACTAAGCTTATATGCATAAACAAGAAACTCGATAGAGAAAAGATAGATAGAGATAGAGCAGAATTTAGGTAACTCCAAGCTTCGGGCACGGCTAGACCCCAGATAACTCAACGCCAAAATAAATAAAAATCAAATTCGTAATGATTGGCGGTCCGCTAGTTCCATGACCAGGTATTGCAGAAACAGTTTACATCTGGTTGTATTGTAGTAGTAACAGGACTCGGTCGCTATGATAGTTTAATCATGCTTCCAGAGAGGTTGTGAAACGCAAATTGCGGCATACATGTTCCTATTCGCTATTCCAATTCACGTTGAGTGCTACGGAGAGTTCCGAACATAATGCATACGGATAACACTGTGGAGTGCATAAGTTATTCATAATAGGTAGACTATTATTAAACTGACCGTAGAATAGTTAACGAACGGAGGGTTTCATAACTTGATATTCAATACCAACGACGATACTGTACGAAAATTTTATGAATATATTAGTGAGTCATAGCGGCAAGTTGATAAAATAATTTTTGTCTGAAGGGAGGACAGTTTTTTTCTGTTTTTCCCTCTTAGATTGGAGTTGATTTTTGTGGTGGACACCTTCCCGATTATTCCACGTGACCAAGTGTATAATTAGAAGTGCCTTTTCGGGCATTTCTAGAACTTGTCACGGGGTCTAACGACCCCACCACATCACTCAAGGTTCCAGGATCTCTAAACTGGTGACCCCCGACGTGATATCGGTGAGGCAGCATGTGGTACACACTTGCTCCTGACCCATGATCACTTGATCAGACAGACTTGGGCTAGGGGACACCATGCTATGCTGACCATAGTCCCAGGAGTAAAAGGCAGAGGATTCCTGTCCTCTTTGGTGAGCCACATACTTCCTCACTGGTACCCGCCAAAATCGGAGAATCCTGGGAAGGCGAGTCCTGTGGTGGACACATTCCCGATTATTCCACGTGACCAAGTTTAGAATAATTGGAAGTGCCTTTTCGGGCATTTCTAGAACTTGTAACGGGGTCAACGACTCTACCACATCACTCAAGGTTCCAGGATCTCTAAAATTTCATCAATAATTCATATCGAAATTTCAGCTATCCCCTATATACCTATTATGCTATAATATTGCAGAATACCGTCCCAATGCATTTTCATTCATATTTTCTTTAGAACTATAGCAATCATAATAATAATCGTCGATTGTTTACAATTCCGAACAGCTTGGTCATATGTCTCTACTTACAATTTATTGGCACATTATGTTGAACATCTGAAAAGTAATTCAAAGTTGGACAAATTAGTTTGAACCCTGGGCAAACTAATTTAGACGAGGGATTCATCTAATATATAAAATTCTCGTGTAACAGTTTTCGTTGCCATACTCCTCCGAAACGGCTTGACCGATTTTGATGAAATTTTTTGTGCTTATCCGGTATCTATGAGAATCGGCCAACATCTATTTTTCATCCCCCTAAATGTTAGGGGTAGTCCACCCCTAAAATGTTTTTTTATTTTTTAGGCAAAATTTTTAATTTCTATTTTTTTATGATACAACATACAAAAATACATACAATCCTCAATTTTCACCCTTCTACGACCAACCATTATTTTTTAATAAGGGCTCTGTCCCACTGTCACGCGAGCGATGCGAGCGTTTGGGATCTGGACAACCAACCGTCTAGAAATCCGGCCGTCTAGAAGTAACCGGCTAGAGATCATTTATATACATGGCAAAACAACGTTTGCCGGGTCAGTTAGTCTACAGTATAGATATGTTGGTGTCTCAATTAAAGTGGTAAGTTTCATGACGGTCAGTACCAAACAGAAAATTTTTGCGGGTCTAGCGAGCCCAAATTGTCACTGACTACCATTAAATTTTCTGTCCTGCGGAATTTGGTGCGTTAAGGTTGTTTAAAAACAATAATCGATTCATATTTAGCCATCATAATCACAATATCAGAGAAAAAATAAACATTATTTGAACCCATTGAAATTCTAAATTACAAATTGGCATGAAAGCTTCGCCTGTTGTTTATCTCCCTCTAGAAATGTTGACGTGGGATTGAAGCGTGATTCAAACGACCGCTGGACTGTGTGAGACCTAATAAAGTCTGAAAAGTCGACGCCAATGAATAGCTGGAAAGGGGAAAGCGGATATGACTGGAGGAAAATGATTGGGAAAAGCGATCGGTGTTTTGAAGAGCGATGTCGAGCTCTAAATCAAACGGCTCGCGTGAAAATTTACGGTCGTCGCAAGCGGCGAACAATTATTGAGGGCACCGGCTGAACATCGAAGCGAAGCTACAGAGAAAGGAAGTTCATCGCAGAAAAAAGAGCAAAACCATGGAAAATAAAAGTGAATAAGAGAGAGGGGAATACGCAGGAAGAGGCGAGGGCAAGAAAGCGGACAAGAAAAAACGAAAAAAAATCGGCGCGGTTAGTGTCAAGTTAGAACCTTCGCCATCGGGGTAAAACTGAAACGAGGACAATATATGGGCCCCTTGGTACACTTTTAGGACCTCTCGAAAAGGCGGTTTCGGTACCCAATGTTACCAAAAACACAATGAGTGTGCCCAAATCCGGACACAGGGATTCTGGGGTCTGGTGTCGTCTAAGGGAATATTGTCTTTTGATATAATAAATCAAGTTTCGACGGGGATAATGAGGGTCCTAAAACAACAAGACTTCTCCTCCTTCGCTCCTCCGAGGCATTTTGTTCTCTCTTTGGAGCAAATACTTAATTTCCTTTACTCCTTAAAAAGGGAGGACCCGTTTCCCAATTAATCTGGACCGGGTGATAACAATGAGATACACTTATTTCGGGGACCGTTGCACGAAACACGGCTACGTTCGATTGGAACTTTGCTCCAGTCTATTCCAGCGTACCTGCCGCTTATTATGATAAATTGGAAATTCAGTATTTAGTAAGGTATTAAGCCAAAAGCATTGAATACTTCAATCGGAGAATACACAAACTTCTACCAATCGGAAACAGTAATTGGATCCAAGAAATTAGCAATAGCAACGGTTAGTTCAGTCATAGCAGATCGCACTGATAAAATGAACAGTCAATATAGATTCAGGTTTAACCTTGCTGTATAACTTATAACTGAAATAAAATAATTTAGTTAACCATTGTTCATTAGAGCGTCGCAGTAGCGAATCACTTCAAGGATCTTATCGCTGTAATAGAATGAAATTGACACTTTCGGGCCACTTCTTCATTATTTAGAACCATCAATATAAACTTCTGGATCACGTGAGAATTCTGTCCAATAAAATGATGGCTAAGTGTGATTTTAATTATTAGTTTTCAATTTAATAAATTAGGGGTTTTAGATGTTAATTCGTTTTATCCTCATATAAAGCTGTTGTAACGAAAAATAACATCATCAAGGGAGTCTAAATTTACATTTGAAAACATGATTAATATAAGATATGATTAATAAGAATATAAGATCTCTAAAAGTTCGGTACTATAAGACTATCGACTAAATTGGATTTATGTTGCTAACATTGTTCACTCACATTGGGCTGCTTTCGCATGCACCGTGACTCCTACTGATTCAATCGAAAATCGAAAACGTACTCGAGATCTAGACATCACTAACATTTTATAAGAACTGGACGAACTGCATGAATGAGACAAGGAACTCCCACGTATTCCACACATAGGAATCCAAAGATAGGAGCGGTATCGAAATGAATTTGTTCAGAACGCCATGATTTTTATCCTGGGGAACAAGATTTTTGAAATACAAGAACATAGTGAGAAAGCAATAAGAGACACCAACTAACGAGATGCATGATGTAAAATTATCAGTTGGCTAACTGAAAATGGCTCGGCCAACATAAAGTAGTCATTAAATTAATACCTACCTCAATCATGTCGACTGCGAAGTGGAAAACCGTTACATTTCTATGGAGAATTATATGCGTTATTTTAAAAATAATAATTATATTACAATATTTGATAATTACAATATATACAATACCTATATATTTGATATATTACAATATTTGATAATAGTGTTCAAATATTGTAATATACCTATATATTTGATACAATGCCTATATATTTGATATATTACAATATTTGATAACTATTATCAAATATTGTACTACGGCTATTTATATAAATATGCGGCTATTTATATTGACTACCGTATCGTACATTATAATGTAGGTAGGTACCGCTACTGAACCCCATTAAAAATACTCTGCCAAGTGGAAATGGCACATTGCTTCACCGCGCCTGAGAAAATTTGAAATAAAAACGCTGCAAATTATTGCACAACGGTTTATTATTTTCTGTATAGATCGCCCATCTACAAAGATCCTATTGACATAAAATACCAACCTACCGCGAGGTTCACAATCATCTCTTGGCGACAATGCGTAGGTACCTTCTTGTAATTAATATTATCGGAGAGTTGTATCATTCATTCCTAATGAAATTGAGTAACTAAGGAAGCTTCTGTAAGTAAACAACAAACTTGGTTCGGTGGAATCGAAGGTTGCATTTGAACAGCTGATATTTGAACGGAGATTTTGCCTACTCCTGAAGAATTGCGATTCACACTCATGGTTTCTGCTCTTTTGGTTTATTATTTTCAATAATGAACCTTTGGAATCGAGCACGAAAAAAAAATTTTTAACCCCACCTCAAAATTTGAGGTTTTGCGTTTCAAGATACGTAGAATCCAAGAAGCGAATAAAAAAAAATCCGTCCGTCCTCCGTTACCACTTTCCTTAGTTACCATGGTCCAAAATTAATGCAATTTGGTGAACCGGCCCCATTCGGGGTCTAGTTGTGCCGCGAAGCTTGGCGTTACCGTCAGTCTTCTCTAAAGGGTAGAAAATAGGGGGTGAAATTTTCAAAACGCCCTAGCTCGAAAATGTCAAATAGGAAGTTAATATATTTTTTCCATCGATTTAAAATAGAACACAATTTCTAGCGTCGAATGAGACCTTGCGGAGCGTTTTAGGACCAACCGTTCGCTCCCTGTAAGGACTTAAGGGTTGAAGGACAGAAAGATCAGAAACACGAGTGTGAATCGCAATGTTTGAGGTACTACTCTCTGAATCGAAAATGGCGCTCTCAGATCAGCTTAGTCGAAAATGGAGCACCCATACAGCGATCTATACAGAAAATAATAAACCGTTGTGTAATAATTTGCAGCGTTTTTTATTCGATTTTTGGATTCTACGTATCTTGAAACGTAAAACCTCAAATTTTGAGAGGGTTAAAATTTTTTTTCGTGCTCGATTCTAAAGGTTCATTATTGAAAATGATAAACCAAAATCGACCAGACCTCCGTTTAAGAGTGATTGTTGTATATTATGAAAAAGGTGAGATATATATTACATCAACGTCCGCTGCTCGTTAGCAGCATAGTAAGTAAGGGGTCACCAACCAAATTGCGAATGACTTGGCTAGCATTAACTCGAAAAGAGAGTCGGGAGCTGGAATAGCCCCCAGGTTCAGGACGGGATCACGATACTGGCCAGCCTTCCCCGAGGCGGACGTAGTAACCCCACTGTGTCGTAACATTTAATCATTTGGATAACCTAAAATATCTCTGGAAACACCGAGTTACCCCTCCGGTTCGCTCTGCTCTCTCCCAGAGTGACCCTGATTGTTCGAGCCTGGCCAGATCAAGGTGGGGCAATTTTCGTTATAATTGTGACCACTTTAGCTGTAAACGGCGTTGCCCACGGGTCCAGTAATCGGTGCCGAGCTCTCGTTTCTAAAACAAACTCAATGAAAGTGTAGTTTTTTTCATCGTTCGAACACCGAGCAAATGAGTTTGATGAAAGGAAATTACCTCTTCATCCGCCTCAAAATTACATTATATCAAGTTGAATTAGCTTTATGTAGTTAGCGCGGAGGCGCAGTTGCGTTGAGTGCCCCACAGCAATGAAAACGTACGTCCATATCTCGACATAACTCTCAATCTGTTTGCTGACACTTGTAGGACGGATTTTCATCGCTTGTTCCAGTCCATCCACATCGTAATGGGCAATAACCCTAAGGGCAAATTTTAAGCTTGGAAAACATCGAATAATCGTAACACTATCAACAATAATAATACCCCTCAAACTGTAACTATATATGCTGCCAAGATGAACCAGAAAAAATGCAATTATTTAAGGAGGTATATAATTATCTGTTATTAGTTATTCCCCGTCGCCGTAGTGTGACATGAATCACAAATATAAACTACCAATGTAGTATCTTAGGAGGTGGTGTAAAATCGAAATAATTTTTCAGAAGTATTTTTACAATGATCGATCAACTATATTGCCTCATACGGTAATAAATCATGTTTATCATTTTACATTATATTACATAGGAAAAGTGGAAACAGGGGTGAAAACCACATCTGTTCACTTAAATGGTTTTCTACTACATTTTCTGTTCACATCCTGGGCTTCATTTCCGATCTACCGAAAGGTATAAATATGGCACCAATTGAAATAGTTACTATTTTTTCAAATTATTCGGGATACGGCCAGGCAGGAAGGAGGTCAATACGTACTTTTCAGTTCATCATCCCTTTAATTCGACGTAACGGACTCACTTTACGTCCAACGTCAAGATAAAAGCTACAAACAAGCAACCAAGGAAAGTCATCGGAAGGAGTAAAACTTCTGAGAGAGTCCAGTCGAATGAGGAAGATCAGGAAGAATGTTTCTAGAGAATCGAGTAGGTAGGTGCAAAAAACTGTTGTGAGGAAATAAGGAGATTGAAAAATACGCGAGTATATCAAGATTCTATATGGGGAGAGAACATACATCTTAACAGCCGACTAATTCACAAAAATAACATTATACCTAATAGGCTGTTCGCATTTGCTATTGCACCCGTAAAATACGATTAGTATTCATTTGTCTTGATTGAATATGAATAGCAAGACACATATGAAAAAGTGTGATACCTTTGGGCTGACCATCTGTAACAATCTATGCCATGTCATGGCCCCTGTGGCTCTCTAGAAATCCTAAGGTTGTAGATTCGAGACCCACATTATTTTTCAACTGTTTCCACCTTTCTTATTGGAAATTTCCTAATCACTCAGTAGTCACTCTCTGGCATTATTTCCGATCTACCGAGAGATAAATATTATTAAAGGTAATTATTTATTTGAAAGTAGTTCTATCATGATTCCTGTAGTTGTTTAATTTACGTAGAAGTGTCGATTCATTTTCAGTCTTGACAGCTTTATTTGACATACTAATAATAAAACGATGCAAATTATTTCACAACGGTTTATTATTTTCTGTATAGATCGCCCGTCTACAAAGATCCTATTGACATAAAATAACCACCTACCGCGAGGTTCACAATCATCTCTTGGCGAAAATGAGAGGTACCTTCTTGTAATTATTATTATCGGAGAGCTGTATCATTCATTCTTAATGAAATTCATTAACTAAGGAAGCTTCTGAAAGTAAACAACAAACTTGGTTCGGTAGACAGAAAGTTGCATTTGAACAGCTGATATTTTAAACGGAGATTTAGCCTACTCGGGAAGAATTGCGATTCACACTCGCGTTTCTGCTCTTTTTTTCGTTCAACCATTAAGTCATTTCAGGGAGCGAACGCTTGGCCTAAAATGCTCCACGAGGTCTCATTCGACGCTAAAAATTGTGTTCTATTCGAAATTGATGGAAATAATATACCTTCCTATTAGAAATGTTTGAGCTAGGGCGTTTTGAAAATTCCATCCCCTATTTTCTACCCCTCAGAGAAGACTGACGGTAACGCCAAGCTTCACGGCACAACTGGATCCCGAATGGGTACACCAAATTTCATTAATTTTGGACCATGGTAACTAAGGAAAGTGCCGCGTACGGTGGACGGACGGATTTTTTTTTAAATTCGATTCTTGGATTTTACGTATCTTAAAACGTAAAACCTCAAATTTTTAGGGGGTTATTATTATTTTTTTTTTTCGTGCTCGATTCCAAAGGTTCATTTTTGAAAATAATAAACCAATAACCTTCTGTACCCTAGGTACTAGGTGAGGGGGTTAAACTCTCCTAATTCCCAATTAGGAATTTATGAAAACCTACTATAAATTATTACCGATTAAAATAATGATTTGAACCAGTATATTATTGGTAGTTTTTCTACCTACCTAAACCAATAGAAATCAGGCTAAATTGGCAAACTCCTATGTTGACAGCAACGTGGAGAAAAAAGAATAAAAAAGTTCCATTCATGCAGCATGAGTTGATGAGCGGATTCTCAAAAGAATAATTTTAACTGATTTTGTGGGTGATTCTTATAGGAAATTTCACGCTGATTCCGAATATACCATATATGTTTCTATGTTAAGGATGGTAATTTGCACCAAAAACCTCAAAAAAACTCGTTTTTTTAAAGCGATTCTTGACTCTAAGTTTCAAAATTCGACCCCTTGGAGTACTCCGAAAATTCTGGCCAACGAACTCATCCTTCCTTTTGATATTAGTGACATTTTAAAAATATTTTGGATTTTGTATCTCGATTTCACGGTCAGATATTCTGGAGTGAGAGACACACACACACGCACACGGAAACATATATATATTGGTAAATTTCGGAACGGAATTCGCATGAATGAAATTTTGAAGCCATTGCAATTAATCGCTCAATTTTCTTCCAAAATTGGCTAAAAGTAGGTATTGCGTGAATATCTACTATGTATAATTTACTAATAATGAATTATAATAATTGATAATATGGACCAGTGTAGGGTTGGATGTACCGAATAACCAATAAAAATCTGGCTAAGTTGGCAATCTCCTAAGCTGGGCGTAGTGAGATCAGTGTTGGTTATAGAAGATGAAAGATCCTCGATTGACTAATCAGTCTCCAAGAATATTACCGCAGCCCTTGACCTATAAGAAAACTGACACCATCTCATAACCAACTCAATCAATCATTACAAACTTGGTTCGTATCCAATTAAAACTCGGGAGTCGATCTTGATTATGAGTGAGGAAGGTTTCTCGATCTTATACTGATGTCTTGCGTAGGAAGCAGGGAGAAAAACAATACGTAATATAGATATGTACGCAATATTATAATATATTATAAAACATGATTGATTGTTCGATGTGTATCTAGAAAGTAGTACACTGACACTGCATTTTTACTTAACCAAAATCCAATATTTCATACGAATGTTTATTTCGACGATTATTCCACCCATCGATATGGAACTACATCGTAGTTCTATATCGATGATTACACCAGATAATGCCGTCGTATTTAAAAGCTTTATAGGTGACAACAATGTTTCGTCAGTTATCGATACAGAACCTATTAAATATACCATATCACGTCATCTCTAACAGGAGAATGAACAGTGTAGTTTCTCGTAGATGTAGGCTTCTTATAGTGAAGCGAGTATCATTTCTTATGCGTTCGTGTCGAAATGATAGCAATCTTTCAAACTACTGGAGCGTAATATGGGCTTGACATCTAAGTTAACCCGCAGTCTGTTCCAATGCAACAGATTGATTCCCGTATATAATTTGGACTGCAGCAGCTTATTATGTGTTTTTTCTTTTGGTTGAGGTCACAGAATGATACCATCTCTGCTTACTTGCCTATCACCTACCCCGTTCGCTATCCGTCCGCATTATTTAAGATGCTGGGCGGGGCTCTAGATTTCCTTGGGAAATAATGGCACGTCTCGTCTCCAACTTTATCGAGAGTGGATCGGTCAGACCTCTCGAAATGTTGTTGAGAAGGGTTTCCGAACGCCCTTATTAAGGCGGCAAACAAGGTGTCCATTGGCAATCAGCTCTTAGAGCTCTGGTTTACACGATGTAACGGATCACCGGCTTAACGTAGTAATCTTCAAACTTTCAAGGTTCACACCAACGATCTCCTCAAGGTTCATAATAATGAGGTGGCCAACTGACCTCAGGACGTGCCAATAGACGACGAACGCACAACACTTCCTAATATTACGGTTTGAACTTTTCGCTTATAAAGTCGATTAGCACCTCACCAACTTACCTACCTACTTATTACACACTTAATTATATACCATTCGACTAACTTTCCACACTTGCTGTGCTGATGATTTCCCTGAGGAGAAGTAGGTACCTAGCTATAATAGAAACAAGCCCGACTCAAAGCACATGTTTTACCTATATACTTACCTTACCTCGAACCTATACATTCTATCTATTGCAATATAAAATGGAATACACGTTAAATCCATACAATCGTACGTTTGTTTTTCCGTCGATTTCTAATAGCTTCAAATTTCTAGAATCAAACGCGTGGTCGCACTTTGAGACCAACTGTTCGCTCATAACAAGGGTTGAACGAAAAAAAAAAAAAAAAAAAAAAAAAATTCCATTCATGCAGCATGAGTTGATGAGCGAATTTTCAAAGAATAATTGTACCCGATTCGGTGGGTTATTCCTATAGGAAATTTCACGCTGATTCCGAATATACCATATATGTTCCTATGTTTAAGATAGTAATACACACCAACAACCTTAAAAAACACGTTTTTTTCAGCGATTTTTGAAACTAAATTTTC
>JAEMON010000002.1:13980074-13990904 GCA_030264115.1 Lygus lineolaris | reverse complement strand
TAATAATAATAATAATAAAAAAATAAACAATAATAATAAGTGTAGCTATGTGGGGTCAAAAGAGTCTTCTGTTTGAAAATTCAGGGTAGGCCACTGCACCACTTCCCTCTGCACCTGCTTTGTGATGTGGCACCTTCTTTTTTCACGGATTTGAATTCAGTTAAGGTCACAGGTCAGTTTGACCTGTTCCGACCCGGAACTTAAGAACGGACTGAATTGCGAAATGCAATATTATTACCTATGGATAGTCTATGCCTTCACGTATTCTAACACTAAGGTTTTTATCTCAGAAAGACATTACGAGGAATTCAACAAAGTTCGCATTCATATGATTTTTTGGCGATTCTTACCATTTTTCCTTCAGGTAATTTTAACACCAGTTCAATTTGCATGAAAAATATTAAAATAATTAGATTTGAATAGAGAGAGCTTTACAGCTTGGTAGAACAATGTCAAAAGAAAAAGGAAATATCAGAAGAAAAAGCCAAGAAGGAAAAAACTTCATTTGCCTCCGGCTACAAGACCAGTGTGGCAGCCATCTTGAATTATTAATCGTTTTATTAATAACTTGCTTTAATTCCAGGCTCTCTCTTACTAATTGCATTCTTTGGGACTCTGGTAGTTGAAGAAAAGTACCGTTCTACGATCTTCCGCGAGACTCCAAAGACTTTAATAAAATAACTCGAGGGGGCTCCGCTATAAGAGCTTATTAAATTGCAAGCCGAACGATTTAGTTTGGTTAATCAATAAGCAATATGTGAAATTTATTGTTTGAAGGCAGTCGGGTTACGCCTTCCCAAGTCGTCGATGGGAAACCAGTTTTTCTCTTCGTAGTAGTTTACCTAATGGAAACACCTGAAATAAATTGATCGTTTCCTCCTCCTTTGGATGTATCGTGTTGGTGTTATCGTAGACTCTTGGAAAACAACAAACATCTTTCATACCTATCTTATCGATTGAATTTAGCTAGTTTTGTTTTGAAACATGAGTGAAGGTAAAACAATATTTCAAGTACACGTTAATTTGTGAGTGAAGATTGACGGTCGTCAATCTAATAGTTTCAAACAGTTTCAGTTGTTTCAGTCTTTAGTTATTTTGGTTTCAGCTTTTGATGGTACCTGATCTAAGTTCATTACCTGATTGTTAATATTATTTAAGAGTTTTGGGCAAGTTCGAGGCTTTACTGTATGCAACATTATTTGATGATACAACCACAACCAGCCCCTCATTTCTACAAGATTCATGATTAACTTTTAGTTTCTATCAACCCATCTTTGATTCGCCTTTTCAACTAGGCCGGAAAGAGCTCAAGATTTCCTTGGCATTCTTATCTCTTCATTCGATTTAATATCCCCATTGCTGCGCCATAAAGGTGTCATACTGTTTTGTAGAATTCTACAGAAATTCGTCATGGGATACAAACAAATCCTCAGGGACTCGTAGAAGGAAAAATGATGGAACAATAATTTATATTGGTAACCTTACTCTCCTAGAAATGGACTAAACGATTTTGGGTACAAATTCTTGAACACACGTGGAGGATGACATTCCAATATCTAGGTATGTCGAAAGAAATCGCATGATATCCCCTTCCAGGAAAAAGTGGGCAGATATGTTATGTTTTGAGCAACACAAGGATCAAATTTGAATCCATAGGCCCAGAGATTTGGGATTTATTAAAGCGAAAATGATTGTCTTGAAGGCTAAATACTAGTTTTGTGGAGGGGCTCATCTTTGCACCGCTATTTTTGAGGCGGCATTTTGTAAGGTTTTTCAAAATCGTTCTTTCAGAGTTGCTGTTTAGCTGGTTTTTTTATCATTTGGTTAAAATGTAAAGTTCGAGTACCTACCTAGTTTTACATGTTTCGGTTTGGTAATAAATCACGAGTTTTTGGGTACAAAAGAAAGTACTTCCAAGTCTAAAACTAAAGTGGGCGCACATATTTGAACCTTTCTCATCTACTGAAATGGAGTGAATCTCACGAAGATCACTCAACATTCGGTCACCTATAATGCTCTTCAAATTCCCAATAAATATGGGTTTTTATGAATGGAGAAATGAAGCTCATTCAAACGGGTAAGGATCAGGAAGGAGTAGTTAGGTACCTAAGGTTTCACAACGGTTCCAATCAGGTCGAAAAAACCCCGATTCTGCTTTGGTATCGGTAGGATGTAGGTATTGAGAAAATAAATCTTTGATCAAAACTGAAAGAAGAAATTACTGGAAAAGGGGGTCCTAACAAAAGGAGGAAACTTTTAAATGAAGACCAGGTAAAGAAAAGGAAAAATAATAGGGGATCGAACATTGCTAAAGAGACAGAAAAGTACAGAGGACAAAGCGATTTTCCACTTGGAACATTACGTCTAAACTGAAGCTGAAGGAAAGAAATTGGAAATTCTACTGTAAACCTATATTTTAATGAGATGAATCTCAAATAATGAGAACTTAAAAGTGAGATGGAAATAGTAATTTTTTAAATTTTATTATATAATTACGTAGTATAGAAGCAGATTTTTGGCTCTCAAGGATCTATAACTGTAACACAGTCTACTGAGTGTACACTGCATAACATAATACGAACCCAAAGTACAGTAAACAGTGCGAAACACATCAACAGTTTATTGAGAAATTCCTAAATTAAACTATAGTATACCCCTGCCATTCAAACTTTTCAGGTCATTGAATTTTCTGGACCAGTTGTGTTGAACCTCCTAGTCGAAATTTAGCGGCAAATTGATTGATGATGACCTTAGTTTTACGGTTGGCAGCTTTGAAGTGCCAGAAAAACGTAAATAAACAACACTCATCAAGAGTTTGTCTACAACAAGTAGTACCTAACGATAAGACCTAAAAGGCCATTTCGTTTCTAAAGATCGGTGGTGCATGTGGAGGCCAAACTAAGTATGTGTAATAGTAAGCATGTATTTAATGGAACGACGCTGATGAATTAGTATTGCTGAAATTTCTCTGGATCTAGCGAATTTATTCTTTTCTTTTCGTACTCTGAATTAGTGTTAACTTGCTCAAGTCAGTTGAAGGTTTTTTCAATCTTTGGAGGAGGATAAGTATACAAAACGTACATAATTAGGTACGGCGACTGATCTCTAGTTAATATGATTTTTTCTGATCTGGAGGGATGATGTTATTAAGGACGTAGGTACCCGCAGTCTGGAAAGGCCGTATTAGCAAAATATTGATTCTATTAAGGAGGTACCCCAAAGATGGGATCTTCTGTAAACTCCCAGAGTTTTCATTATATTCGTAGAATGTCCCACAAGCGAGTTGCTACTCCACAAAAATATAGACTTCGAAGCATTATTTGACGGCATAATCTGCCTAGTAGTTATCGACTACTCTACGAAGTGGGTCGACATACTGCCAATGAAGATCAAGAGCACAGAGAAGACTATTCAAGCCCATGGAGAAATTTTCGCAAGGTTTGGCTTACCCAGAATGATCGAGTCCGATAATGGTCCACAGTAGTTAGTCCCACTACAGTTTGAAACCTACTGAAAAGAACAAGGTCAAACGCGTAATGTCAATTCTTTACCACCCTAAAAACAAAAAAATAATGGGCTCCCTAAGACAGCTGTGCAGATATTCAAACGAAGTTTGATAATGAGCCCGGCTGGCTCAGTACCTATAGCTATGAGACCATATGATGAAGGGGGTTGTGCGACCTATGTGAGCTAAAATAGGAGAGTAGGAAAAATAGTAGGAACAAAAGGAAGGACCAATACCTACCCCAAAAGAGTTGTTCAAAATTAGATTTCAATAATATTGTCGAGTCATGTGACCAATACAAAAATATAACATGATCTATATTGGTCAAAATACAAGTAGGTAAATAAATACTTACGTAATTTTGAAAAAATTAGTAAATGAATTATTATGGTCCTCTTCATTAATCTTTCCAAAATTTAGTCTGCGAATACGAGGGACAAAACTAACATGGTGGTACCAGGATGGTGTTGAACAGTTTTTCGAACTTTTCTCAGCCAATAATTTAGCTATTTTATTTCTGTTTCCGTAATTCTTCTCCCTTTTAAATCCCGAGGGCAATGAACTATCCACATTTAAAATTTCGAAAATTCAACAATAATTTTGAGATTTGAAATTCCAATACCTAGTTGACGGTATATGAAGTTGATCGATCATTGAAGGAGAAAAGTTTGAAAAATGTTTAAAGGCTAAAATGGTTAAGTGGAGGGGAGGTTATCCTTTTTTTAAACCTTAGTAGTCCCAAGAAGTAATCAGGTTATAGTAGCAGTAGGTACCTAACTTATGATAGCCGAAATTTAGGCATTTTTTATTACGATTCGGGCAGTGTCTAGTACCACCTTGATGAAAGGGAGTGATGTACCTAAGAAAGTTTTTCCCATTTTACTCAGCCACTTTTGCACATTTTGATGAGGTTTGCGGCATTCTCCTAGTTATTCAATTCTTAAGGACTATCAACTTCGTGTTATTTTAATTTCAAAATTTTGCATGTTTTAACTCATAATATATTATATTCACACAAAAACATAATTTGATAGGTATGAAGGCACCTAGATAATGACGGATTGGGATGGACTCCGTTGAAAATTGTCTGAGAAAAATGGGAAAAACTGTTCTACGTTCAGATGGCAGTAATAAAGTTATAGTAAATTTATGAAAAATGAAGGCATTTTTAGTAACTTCTGGGCCTACTCCCTCGGTACCTTCAAATTAAAACAGGTACTCTTGAATTACCCACAATTTGTGTGGTTCTGGGGGAATCCGACCAGTGGACTCCATTGGTTTCCCAAGTCGACATGTTCACATTGTTCACATCGTTAGCCTTTCCGTTTGTCAAGTTCCCGAGCAACTTACGACCGCGCCTCTGACTCAGAGGAAATGAAAAACCTTTTGATAGGTCCATCCCTCTACTATTAGACGATATCATTGGGTATTGTGACTGTGAAGGGGTTCACGACTTTGCAGCGACTCCCATGGTCTCCCGAGCGAAACCGCGAACCCGTCGTTTATCCAGAGGGGCGTCGATCGGTACCTACCTCAGAAAGGAGAAGCTATAGCCACCTTCAACACTACAATAAGAAAAAAAGATGAAGAGATGTTTTCAGAGGTTCCAGCGTCGTGCTAGGAATGGAATCGTGGATCCAACACTTTCCCTGGCATTTCACGCACAATTAGCTGGTGCTGCGCTTGCAATCGTGCTCAGTCTCCGATTGGGAAACTGAGAATGATGCACATAAGAGCAACAGTTTCTGGTAATAAAGATCATGAGACGGATTTCACGTAACACAATACGTGCGGAGATCTGATGATGTTTTTTCTTGTTTTACGTGGAAAGGAGAACGATTCCTACCTACTAACACACATCGCAAGTTACATTTCGGTGCAGATTGTTCAGTGTCTAACCATACAAATATGAGTGAGCAATGAATACCGTAATGAGCAGGTCTTATAACCTCAAAAAAGAATAGATTCATTCCAAAGTAAGAATAACGTCTGCCAAGTTGGGTGGGCAGAAAAGCGTTTATTTATGGCTTTTCATGCACATTTTTGACTGACCTACAGCCATGAATACAGAGCATGGAGAAATAACAATATTACCTATTACCCAATTTAACATGTTACACATTCAGCACCTCAATGTATAATATTTTTACCTTTGCTTTCAATGTTTTGTTTCCCATTTTTAGGGCAAGTGCGAAATTCATTTATAACTGTATCCCGCTTATTATACATTTCATTTATTTCCAGATTGGTAGGTACCTACGTTATTACGATGAACCATTCCATTTCTTCTTCGTTATGAATGATGCTTAACTATTTATTTATATATTATTAAAGTTCATTCATAATAGCTGGTAACCCTCATGGGGAGATCCACACATAGTTTCAACAGATGGACGGTTCCAACAGCGGACGTGATTAAAATAGAAACCCCCTATCCATTATTATTTCCCAACGAAAGAATTAAACCAAATTAACTCAACATAGGTACATTTGAAATCAAAGACGGCTATTTTGAGACGAAAACCAATTAATCGTCGTACCGATCAAAAGTAGACACCGTATGTCTACTTTTAAAATAGTATACAGTTTGTACCTACTTTTTAAGTGGACGTAAGGCCCAAGAAAATCAAAATCAATCTTTACAAAATATTTTAACATAATATTATACAAAAATACCAGGCGACGTCTATCAATTTGCTAAGTAGCTACCACTTTTGTCCTCATCCATGATGCTCTGACGTATCGGTATAGTTGTTTTATTCATTACCTACCACGTCTATGAATTTCCACGTCATGGCGCCATTCGCAGTCATGCAACCAAGGGCCCATTATTGGGTCAGTGTCGACTTTATTCCCTTCTCCCTTAACATAGTACACTATTTTCAGTATAAACTATTCACCTTGTACTAAACTTTTGCGTTGTCAAAGGTATGCACGATATTTTTCATAGGAATGGAATACTGAACACCATTATAGCAGGGTACTATTTTCTATAAACTTTGGTGACCTTTGACGTCTTCGTGGGGCACGCTACATTTCGTAACATAATATCTTTATATTTCATTTCGACAGTCCGCTACAACAAAAATCCAACGTTCTGGACAAAGGGGTAAAATATTATTTGTGATACGCCCAAACGATTCAAAGCTCGCGTACAGCGATCATTTCGTCTGAAGAAAGAGCGAAAAGCCACTAGACCGCCGCGAGCGGTTTCCTTGTCAGTTTCAATATTCACGCGAAGAACGGACAGTTCCTAACCGCATCTTCTACGGGAATGATGTAATAAACACGAAAGCCCGCAGAACTGACTTTCATCATAGATCTAAGTGACTTTTGGGGTTTTACGTCAATCTTCAAGGTTTTTCACCATTTAGTGAATAATAGTTCAAGTGAAAGTCATCATCTATTGAGAGTATTTTGAACTTGGAAGAATGTTTACATCATAATATCAATATCTGATCCATTTCGACACTCTTATCGTTCAATTGATGTTCTGCATTTGGACAACTTGCAACGTAGGCTTGCAGTCCAACCGTGAAAGAATGTCTTCAATAGAAAAACAAAGCAGGACCTTCAGGGACCTCAAAGAGGCTCTGGACAATGGATCCTATTATACCAGGCTGCACGGTCACTGTTCTAATTGGATGTATATCATTCAACTCGATCCACTTCCTGAGTTATTTATAACATATTAATATCCCAAATGGTATAAGTACGTCAGGATCGTAACGGATCTGGAACTTGACTGCGCCATTTGACGCAACTCAAAGGCCTTCTGCAATGGGCTCAAGGGTGACTTAGCAATATCCTCTAGGGCTGTTGCGCGGCCAGTAATTGTACTTCAAGTGTGGCGAATGCATATATGAGTTCCTCTACAGAGGAGGCTTCTCATTAGTCCTGGACATCCGCTCTTTCATATTCGCTATTCATTCGTAGAGTAATAAAACTGAATTGGGTCCCCAAGCCCTGTGCGTAACTCTTCATAGAAGCGAAACGTAACATAATAAAAACCAAGTTAATAGATTGGTATATTGGCATAAGACATGTAGTAGCTCTGCTGATCAAGTGTCAACTAGTCACGATTCACAAACACTGAATCATCAACAACTGTTAGTTGAAAGATTAGGAATTGGGATGCCACATTTTGTAATAACCATATTGATGTATACTGACAAAACCCAAAACCTGAAATCATAAAAATTCATTAGCAATTATATACCGATTACCTATGAATTATGGGGGAATGGGCAGAGTGTGCACCTAGTCCCACAGACATGTCGCAAGTCGTCAGATTTCGAGGGGGCCTTGGATCCATGATGAAGGGATCAGTCCTGATTACAGAAACGACCAACTCTCCGAGCTGGCATTTTTATGGGGAAGTGTTAATAGTGTTTATCGTTCAAACCCCCTTTCATACGAACATCCAACAGCGGAGAACTGGGGACAGAATAACCAAGGTACTGGAAACTATGGGGAACATGCATGGTTATGTTGTTATTTTGTTATTTGAAAGATCTTAGTGAGGGCTTTCTCAAAAGGTGCTATATGAGGGGTATCCGACGATTGAAAGTTACCAAAAATGGGTCTTTTAAATTGAACTGAACTGACGCTACCCCCTTTTGCGGAACTTAAATGACGTCACGAGCTCCCTTTCAACCCACTGGGCAATCCAGCCGTAATTCCAAGTGGAAAATTGGCACTAGGGGGTTTCGAAGGGCGATGAATAAGATTTTGAGGTTAATGCAAAATTCCTACCCATGCAAGTTCCCCATTCCAGAAATGCTGCAGAGCGTGAGACCAAGTCTTGATAGGTAACAGATTTTCATCGTTCGTGTCACTAGATGAGGCCATAATGCATTATATTTATGTATTATGGGTAATTACTCTTCTTGTCACTAGTTAAGGCCTTAATGCATTATATTTATGTATTATGGGTAAGTACTCTTCTTAAATTTACTTAATGCATTTCTGAACAAAACTCCGTAACTGTGCTTTCTCGCGACTGTCTAATTTATTCTAACAGTCAGGATCTTAGGTAAACCGCTATTCACACTGGTATTATGACTTTGTAAATATTCTGTGTTATTGTCGCACTTTACATCCGAGAATGTTTGAAATATGTCTTTAACAATCTATCTAAGTATGATAAGCGTTTACATACGTATGCTACCAGAACAGCTGATAATATTGTAATTCCCATTCACAGAATAAAATCAGCCAGAAATTCATAAAATTGGTGGGGCATAAAATTCTATAATTCTCTCCCCACTGAATTTGGAATCTTTAAATGCTAATGACTTTAGGTCCCAAATTAATAAATTTCTGTATGAACTAGCACCCTACACCTTTGATGAATTTATATATTCTGCTAAGAATTCAACGTTTCTCCCATAAGTTTAGTAATACTAGTCATATTCATATTTTTCTTATTGAACTTAGCTACCGAGGAAATTTTTTGAAAGTACTCGGTAGTTTAATTTTTATTGGTGTATCTGTGATATTAGGTATAGTCTTCAACTGTTTTTGTTTTGGTTTAGGTGTAAGCATGGCTGTTTTAAATTTGTTATCATGTTGCTGGCCGTGGTCTGGTCGGGGGTCTCGGTCGGCCCGGGGGCGGCCCTCGTGGCGGATTTCCTGCGTACCTGTGGTTGCCGGGCATGTGTATATACATGGTTGGTAATTCGGGAGCCGTCATGGTGGGTGGGTCCGGGCTCGGCTGGGTATACCCTGGCTGGGCCACATGGGCAATAGGCGGGCTGCCATGTATTTCTATTTTTACTCTTATTGCATTGTTAGTAAGCCACCAACTTTGACGCACCAAATGAATGTATTGGTGTACATTTAGCATTTTAGAAGATATTATGTATTGTATTTTTTTGACAATTGTCATGCACCCTGTGTTTAGCGACAAATAAAACGGATTGATTGATTGATTACACAACTAGGTACTCGTCCATACTTAAGAAAAGTAGAATGTACCTATCGAGTTGGAGTTGACTCCTCACCTTGACGAATTCGAAGGGGCGAGTAGTAAAAAGAAGCCGAAGTTAATGAAAAAACGTAGTCTATTTCCACGGAAATAATGAGTCACAAAGTTAAATCGATTTCGACGGTTAGGGCATCATCAGCAACAAACAAGAACTACGTAAGTAGTACAATAACAAACAAGAACTGATGTAGTAGTCATCTAGGGGCATGTCAGAGAAGGTTTTACTGTCCTTAGTTTTTGAATGTTAGTTTCTTTGTAACAATAAAAAAACAACCATGAAAAATTGTACTTCGTTAAAGTTTCCTTCGGTGTCTGCCATGGGCAACGATTTATTCCATCTTCACGTAGGTATTCTTCAGTGATGGTTGTAAATCCGTCAATCCTTCCAGCTGTAATCCTTGCATACTATTCAAATTTTGCCAATGCAACAGCTTTCACATGCGAATTCCACATGAACCATAAAAAATTGAATGTCTTGTCCCTACTATTGAGTTTGACATTTAATTGCCTATATTTTTAGCCGTAAACTGTCCAACAAGCTATTATTTATAATATATTCAGATCAGATCTAAACGCTTCAGATGCTTCGTCGCAACTGCCTGATTCCATTTGAAAACTGCCCACTATGTCTGTGACCTGAGATCGGAAGACAATAATAAAACAACGTCATGAACTACGTATAAACACGTCAATCGTAGGACATTGTGATGACTGAAATAATAAAATTTTATATTATGTTTGGGATATCAAGTTAATATGGTTCAGCCACGAATCAGGAACGAAGATGGTTATTATTCATTCTTTTTCTTCTGGTTATAGTATTTATTATTATTTTCATTGTGACCTATACAATGCATAAAGAAAATACATATCTATGATGGTCATTTTTTGCATGCAATAAATTGTAGGTACTACCTACCGTGCACTTGAAACGCATTGAAACGCCCTGTCTATTGTTTTTCTATGTTATTGTTTGTGCAGTAGCCGAACATTTCAGATTAGGTATTTTGTTTTTTTCACTTTTCTATGGAGAAAAGATCACTGTTCTTGGGACAAGGTGACAGATGGTGATCAAAACGTCTGCATAACAATTTAATCATGAAATGAAATAGTTTTATTTTGAAGCCAATACCGGACGATCATACACTAGAAAATCATTCCCTTGCCCAGCCAATCTATCAACCATGCATCTATCGGTTGGTCCATGAATTTGTGTTCAACTTCGTATCAATTATAGGGTGCGCATAGGTCGGAAATTCTCATTTTTTACCTCAAATTCAGGTTCAGCGTTCTTAAAAACCCCGGTGAGCCACTTTTTAACTGAAAATTCCGTCTG
>JAEMON010000002.1:13931309-13962049 GCA_030264115.1 Lygus lineolaris | reverse complement strand
GCACTTTCCTTAGTTACCATGGACCAAAATGAATGAAATTTACCGGCCCCATTCAGGTCTAGGTGTGCCGCAAAGCTTGGCGTTACCGTCAGTCTTCTCTAAGGGTTGGAAAATAGGGGATGAAATTTTCAATACGCCCTAGCTCGAAAATTTCAAATAGGAAGGTATTTTTTTTCCATCGATTTAAAATAGAACACAATTTTTAGAGTCGAATGAGACCTTGCGGAGCGTTTTAGAAGAAACGCGAGTGTGAATCGCAATTCTTCCCGAGTAGGCAAAATCTCCGTTCAAATATCAGCTGTTCAAATGCAACTTTCTTGCGATTCAACCGAACCAAGTTTGTTGTTTACTTTCAGAAGCTTCCTTAGTTACTGAATTTCATTAGGAATGAATGATACAACTCTCCGATAATAATAATTACAAGAAGGTACCTAGGCATTGTCGCTAAGAGATGACTGTGAACCTCGCGGTAGATGGGTATTTTATGTCAATAGGATCTTTGTAGATGGGCGATTTATACAGAAAATAATAAATCGTTGTGTAATAATTTGCAGCGTTTTAAATGGGGATTTGGCCTATTCAGAAAGATTTGCGATTCACATTCGCGTTTCTGTTCTCGTGCCCGTTCGAACCAAGGGGCCAAGGGTCCGTTTGTCCAATGTAGCCTACAATGTTACTATGCCTAAATCCTACAATGCTGGTTGATCCTAAAATGCTCCACTTGGTCTCATTTGGTGCTAAAAATTGTGATTCATCAACCTCGCATCATGAGAATGAAGGAGTCCCAAGTAAGAAAAAAGCAGTTCCCTCGTAATTTTTTTTAATTCGATTACTGGATTATACAAAATGTACCTTGGAAGGTAAAACAATCAATTTAGAGGGAAGGATTAAAAAAATAAAAAAAAATAAAAAAAATTGTATGCATGACTCCAAAGGTTTTTTAATGAAAATAATAAACTAAAATCGATAATCTCGTAATCGGAATCTTCTTCACCTCAAATAATTATGATTGTAGGCTGCAATTGTCTGGACATGTAATGTGTACGTGGGAATATACCTCTGTCTGCAATGAATGAATATGTTTTCTGTTCGAGAATAAAACTTCTTTTTTGTACAGGCACAGCCAATGTTCAGGCCGATTGAAATTATTAATTTTTATTCTGGAGAAGTAGGTATGAATGTTCCAATTCCAAACTATCGAATAGGTAAGTAACATTCAAATACTGTGATGTGTAACACCGATAGCAACGTAGCATCAATAAGAAACATCAATAAGAGAAGATTCAGAAAGAATCTGCGGGTGGGGAGATGCACTTTTAAAGACACACTGGTAGACATGGGTAAGTCTATTCAGATTGTTTCCTTATCAAACCTATTTTCCCGAAGATGAGCCTATTTTTATCGAGTGAGTCTTCTTCTACCAGACATTTATTATTATTTATGTATTCAGATGTTTAATTAATTTGTTCAAAAAGCTTAGGTAGGTACTTTTTATTTTTTCAGGAGAACACCAAAAATCTGACCTGAGAATATTCTGAAGTTGAGCTATTCAGTATGTTTGAAAGGATCAGCTCCCAGCATAATTCGAACATAAAACCTCATCAATGATATGATAGGTGAAATAATTTTGAATAGCAGTTTTACAGTAAAGAAAACGTATAATTAAACGACCTTATTAATTTGACTCATTAACGAGCTCTTTTCATCTTCAACAGGCAGCAAACTGAGCACGATATGAAATTTATTGTCCAAATGATTCAATTTCACCTAAAACTTATAATTAGACCGTTTTAAAGTTAGAAAAACGAGTCGGTACAGACGACAGTCCCGCGGAAGATCGTGTACGCAGAAAATAAATTACGGCCAACTCATGCTAATTAATGGCGTATTCAGGATGTTTCTGTCCTGGTGTTCCCGCGACTGAGTTTTGGAGGGGAAGCGGACCGTTAAAAAAATTAGGTAGGTAGTTATTAATATCTCCTTAAAAGAGATAGGCATACTTGAATCAACCTAGAGAGAAGAAATCTGTATAAAAACATTTCTTTTGGAAGAAGATCTAGGTGAGAGTAGAGACCTACCTAATTATTACGAGTACCTACATCGAAAATTAATTTTCCTGTAATACAATCATATTTTTCGTCATAATGTAGCGTTATATTTTTCTGCACTCGTTTGTGGTTTTACTTACTTTGATCATTGCTTGAGTAGGTACTAAACAATTGACCAGGGAGAGTGGTAATGATCAGAATAATTTATTGGAAAATAGCGATCAAAGTAAATTGTTTTACAGTTTTTTAATTTGTGCATTTATCAGGGGATTGTGGTTTTACCGTGAAGAATTTACGTGTTAGCTGATGATGACTACCTATGTCCAAAATTCCGACTGACAATATGCAACAATGCAAGCTATATCATGTACCTTGTACCTACCGATGGTCTTGTACCTTGTATGCGTTGGTCAAATTTCTCATTCTCCACGATTTTTGACTGAGTATTTCCATAATTACAAAACTGTTTCCTTTCCCTGGAATTCGGTTAATTTTCGCCATTTATTCCACGTGTACATCAGGAACAAGTGAGGGGAGATAAAAAATATTTTATGTCAACATCGGAAATTCCCATGGAGATGCACAAGGGGTTTGTTTGCTAATGCTCATCTTCAACATTCATGTCTTTCAACATTTCATGTTTTTCTACAGCTGGTGAACTATAAAAATGTACAAGTTTTGAAGGGCACAAAAGAAGATTACTCTGAAAATAGGGTATAGGAAAGTTGGATCACTGTTATACGTTGGGTAGTTGTGAGTAGGGTTGTAAAGAATCGGTGGTCTAGAAGTTTTGATATACCCCCCCTTGCACATAAAATGTAGAGCGCCTTCCAGTAACTTGGTAGATTTTATCACCTCAGCCATTTATACAACGTAGACGCGACTCTGATGGGATGCTTTAAAAGGTTGTTTGGAAAATCACGTTCCGTCCATTACGTCTTTGTAGACGGTTATAATTATTTTACTTGAAATTACTGAAGAATTCCATGGTAATTTATTTAAGTTTCGTCGATTGGTGACAATGAAAAATGCCAATCAAGTTGTTCCTGAGGTACCCCGACATTTTGTTGGTGAGAGCTGTACTCTGTACAGATGAACCCATCAGAATAGAGCTGTGTTCCCTACTTTTGTTTCGCTTTCGCCAGTTGAAAATGCGGCTTAGTTACTACATTCGGCGTCCACTCAACTGATAATATGAATTCTAAACATCTGCCGGAGATGAGTTCTAGATAGTCCAAATTTACATTGGGAAGAACCCTTCAGATTGATACCCGACATCCGAAAACTGGAAGTGTCTGTTACGAAATTGGGACGGATCCCCTGGGGCCCCTCTCCCGAAATACATGTTGGGGTCAACTGGATCTCATCAACCCTCCTCTCATCACCATCATCATGGCGGTGAGAGACACGGCATCATCATTACAGTTACCCCACTCGAGGGGCCCAGGCTTTCATTGCTCCTTCATCAGAAAAAGAACGCATCGTCCTGGCCTTAAAAAGCCATTTCTGGTCAATTCCGAGAGCGTTATTCCCCATCTTGGTTTTAAAGTGGCGAATAGATCTTTCCACCGAGTCACTGTGCTGATTTTCAAACACTGTGATTTAATACACGAATCTCTCGTCATATCTCATAAAGATCCTTAGATAAGAAGCTTCAGGGCGTTTTTGGACTAAGAAGGTAGGGACTTGTATTCAATAATCTGGTTTCCCTATATTACCTAGTCAGAAACAATCGAACGTCAATGATAAGCAAGAGTGTGGTTTTAAATCTTTGTAGACTCATTCTGGTAACATTTTAATAATAATCAAGTTAATACTCGTTTTTTGATCTATGAGTGTGATTTTTCATGTGTGTCATTTCATTATAGTATAGGTACGGTTTTCCGACAATGTGTCAAAGAGTCAAAAGGATTGCCAGATATCAATTTTGAGCGGTTCCAATGTCCAAATACGTGATTTTTTTACGATTTCGCGGTTTATGAGTCATTTGACGCGTAGGACACATGATGTATCTACGAGTACGTATATTGGGAATCAGCACAAAACGTTCTATAAAAATCGTTCATAACATCATCATGTTCAGAAAAAAATAAAAACATTTTGCCCTACTATGCCATGTTACGAAAAATACCAGTTAGAAAGATAGATATCCATCACTCTTAAACAGTTCTTGATGTTTCTCCAAATTGACAAACACAATCGAGGAATCGTTCGTTATTATATTGACATTATTTTTCCCACAAGATCCCACTTTTTTTGTGCAGATTCGGATTATATGTGAAATATAACAACAAATGTACGCCCCTACATGATTTTTGCTTCCTCAATATGCCGAAAGAAGGAAGCTACTGTATTCGTGAAAAATGTGGGGGAAAACAATTTGCCCTCAAAAATTGAAAGTTCTAGTTGCTTTCTGCGTTTCAAATCTTCTTGCACAATTTTGGTTCCATGTCTGTCTGTAGGTCTGTCAGTGGTAAATTCCTAGCCCCAGGCAAAGCTATACGAAACGATGGTCCGATTTTGACGAAATTTTCAGCGATTGGTTAGCCTCTCGACAGTCTCCTATTAAATTATCGCCGTCAGACGGCAAGTGCGTAGCGCATACATGTAAACGTGAATTTCCTAAATCTACGGTTCCTCAGGTCCTAATGAAACAATTCATCTCAAATTTGGAGGGTAGTTGGGAGCTGACTCGAAGAACCTACAAATTCCGTTAGAATCCGATCAGTAATAGCTTGCTACTGCGTAGGCTCAAACTTTGTTGTTGTAGGCATAGGTAACTCCGGAACTACTAGAAAAATTTTGGTGGACTTCTCGGAGGTTGGCTAGTCTCTGAACAGTTCCCTAAGAATTTTATCCTCATTGAACCTATGGTAGTGTGTGCGCATGCACAAACGTAGATTTCCTGAAACAATGGTTCATGAATTCCTAATGGACCAGTTTCAAATTCGTAGCAACTTGTTGCAGTAATAGTTTATCAAATTTATTGTAATTAGCATCTATTGGCAACCAAAAGACAGACCGACCAACAGATATGGAACCGAAATAGGTAAGTAGTTCAGAAAGCTTTGAAAGTGGAAATCTTAATGTTGGAGGACAATTCTTATTTTTCACTTCTTGTACGAATACATAGTTTCTCACCTTTGGTGGCGAGGGAGCAAAAAATAGAACTTACGATTCATCCATCAACGTTTCAGGCAGATTCGCTCATTTTCATTGCAAGATAAAAGATCGTTTCTTCTAGGTTTTGTCCGCGAAAGACCGCATATTTGGTTTGAAATTCGGATTTACCAATCAGAAGGAGGTTACCTACTTCAATTTTCGTCCCACAAACAATTTTCCATGAACAATTTCCCATAAGCAATTCCTGATAAATAAGAAAAGGTTACTGCTATTGACCACCTCATACATTCTTTGCATCCAAAATAATTATATCCGTACCAGAGAATGGAAGGGATTTGTTAACGTTTTCCCCATAACCTCGACTTTTGAGAAAGAGTCTAAACAAAACCACAACTCTTGAAAATTCTATGAGAGAATTGGATATCGTTCTCACTCTATTCTTAGTGACCATTCTTTACTTCAGTTTGAATGTTGTTAACCGTCTCCGTTACTGAACCAAAACACGACAAGACAAAAAGAAATGAAATTTCGATGAAGGATCTTGCAAGGTGGTGGGGACTCCCGGCTGTCAAATAATTCTGTTGAAATGCCCCCATCCGTGAAGTACTAACTCGAAAAACTCGGAAACTCGAGAAGGCGGGTGGTTCGGTGGCGATAAAGCGGTCAACTAGTTATATTAAGGGTGTTGCCCTCCTCTCGTAGCTGGCCCGGGCGTTATAAAATCTCCGGACGGATGTCAAGTTGTGCTTCGGGAAGGGAGAAGTTAGTCCTCCCTAAATAATAAAAAAAGGAGGAAGGAATAGAATAAAAAAAGAAGTTTGAAAAATGAGGGGGAGAAAGGAGCCTACAAGTGTGGAGTAGTTGGGTTGGATACATTACGACCCACCTGGGGCCTCATTAAAGTGTCTCTTCCATCTCCTTCCAGCAATAACGAGCAATTCGAGAAAAAAGTTCTCGTTCTGGAGGCGAATATTCAGGAAATCGAAATTGGAGCCTGCAACATTGACATGCTCCCTTTTTCCACATACCGTGACTTGTTAGACTTACGTAATGAGTGGAGTAGGCTTCCTTAATCACATGGTTTATAGAATGGGTAGATAATATAGGTTTCTACAAGTAGGTACGAGCAAGTAATTATGATTTCCCTGTTTTACAGGGCGTCTAAAATTTAATGAACCAGTCATTTATTTCCGTTATTTCCGGTCCTAGGAAAAAAATCCAAACTGTAACTCCGCCTAATTTTTCACAAGAAATTCAAAAATCATACTTTTGCACGCCACTCTGGCGCGCTATTGCGCTTTTACCACACTACACTTTTTTTCAAACTGGAACCACATTTTCTATTGCTCATTCATATTCTACGTAAAATTTCATGATGGAATGACCCCTCACTCGAAAATTTGAGTGCGAAAAAACTTGAGCAATTATGCTCCAAATGTGCTCTAAAAGCAAGAAATCGATGTTTTTTGGTGTTGCAAACTATCAAGTGTGATACATGAAATCAATGTGTTTATCCACGCTGAATAACGTGGTAATGTTGATTTTTGGACTCAAGCCCTAATTTCCAAATTTTCATTAAAACAAATTTTGGAATGCTAAATGTTCTAGACAAATCAAAAAATAAGATCATCACGTCATTCAGTGTAAAAAAATACATAAAAATCATGTATGATACTTGATAGTTTACTACACCCAAGTACCTCAATTTCTTGCTTTTAGAGCACATTTGGAGCGTAATCGCGCACGTTTTTGAGCATTCAAATGTTCGAGTTAGGGGTCATTTCTCTAAGGAATTTTGCGTGGAATTTGAATCCGCAATAAGAAGTGAAGGTTTCCATTTGAAAAAAAAAACCAAGTTAGTGCGTCAAACGCGCAAGTATGGTTCGAGATCACATAGTATAGCATTTGCATCACGCTTTTGGTAAGCTCTCACTGAGGTCTATCATCCGGAAATTAAAAAATAACCATGCATACACCCCGTTCACAACATCCTGATGAATCATTCATACTAATTCTCAGCCAATCACTCATTTGAGGCCAATTTGGGTCTTTTATATTATTTATTTTTATGCCGTCACTCTTATGAGCCCAGTTAGTCCTGCAACACATACGAGTAACAACATGATGAACCAGACATGGATGAATGTACAATGCAATGCTTGGTCCTTGGCTACGTCAACTTTTTACCTGGTTTGGCAATCTCTCCGCCTGGTAAGAATCCATTTAGGTAAGAATCCTAGATACCCACCTATTATCAGCTAAGAATTGGAAACTTGTAAATGAATTACCTACTTTGGTAGGTATATTTCAATGGGAGTCATTTTGTGTTCGTACTTAGTGTTGAAACCAGCTGAACCAAGTGAATAAAAGCCGCGTCAATGAAAGTACAAAGGGAACCGAAGTTAGTCCGCTCTTCATTTCACCGCTCTGGACGCGGAATTCTGGTCGGAGTTGGAACAAAACCATGTAGTTCTGACAACTTTAAGGGAATACCGGAACACTCCCTGTCTCATCCCTGGTGGACCACACTTTGTGAATAAAGAGAAAGGACCCTGACGAGGTGCCATGAGGCCTTGTCCGAAATTTCCGCTTAGGTTCATACAGACCGCCGCTCGTTTCATGGGGGTCTTTCAGGCCATACAAGGAAGGTCGAGGGTTAAATGGGCGGCCAGGCTTTAGGAAGGGTTGGGGAACCGGCTTTTGTGTTCCGTCAACTCTCATTACACTAGTCTTCCTGTCCCTAGAATTAATACAATTAATGGGAGGAGAGAGCACTTCAAAATGCGATCAGATTTTAGGGTGGAGACGGTTCAGGTTCAATCGGGCTCACCCTCAAATTAAATATTCAATGCGACCCATTTAAGGGGGAATACATAATTATTATGTTACAGGATAAAAACGACGAAGACACGAATTGAATTGCATTACCTATTAAATAAAATTCCTTCAGCAATGACCAATACATAGTTACCCAATGTTGGGCCAGTAAACTAAATACCACACGGACACGGATTCCTACGTTTGGTTTTGTGGATAAACCGCATTCGAGGCGCCATAACAATATTGTAATGTGAGGATAGTCTAAAAGACGGTTTAGGCCTCTCCTAGCAGGTTACAAATATGCAATAGGCCTACATACAGATCTCATTATTATGATACTGATTTTATTCTAGCTGTGGCTAAGGTTTTCTCTCGTGACTTACAGAATAACAACCCAGTTGCTTCGAAGGTACTATTTTAATATTCGATATAATATTTATGTTCAACTATTTTAATAGATAACAGAAACATTTCTCGTGTGCATGATACCCAACATCCTTCTCTGTCAGCCCTTCCGTACATCTTATATCTTTAGTGACCTTCGCTTAGACCTGTGCCTTTTTTTCCATAGCAAAACTACCGTCGGAATGATAGTAATTGCTTGGATACAAGGAAATTAGGCCGGATGACCCCGGAGGGCAAATCGTCATAGCTCATGTTTCTAGGCTGCAACCTTTCTACTTCAATATACGCGACCTTCGTTGCAGTTGCTCCAGTTTAAGACCTTGTTACATTGTAATCGTGGAGTCCAATTCGGCTGTTTGTTCCATACACAGGTACCTACCTGAAATGGTAATGTAATTTTCATGTCACTGCGGCTTATACAATTCCTCTCTTGGTTTCACAATAATCTAATAGTTTGTTACTTCTCTATGTCATGAAAGAAACAAGTTTATTGCGGACACCCAAACCAATTTTAGTTCGATATAATTGAGTGGAAGTGGAAATAAGTGACGATTGATTCACTGGGAGACTTGTCCCACCTCCAATTTTCGAGCTCAGGGACATTTTTCCAGGGTGACGGTCATCTTTGGAGGCAGTGGTGAGTCAACAAGTTTTGGCCGTGTAGTGACCATAGATATAGTACTAGTCGTAGTATTTATCTATGGGAATATAATTATCAATGTGATATCACCGCAATACATATTACCAACATAATTCTGCCGTCCTTACAAGAAAAGTCCTATCTGCATTTTGCTCATTTAGAAAAAAAACGAAATTTTAGGTTTTTTGACCTGCAGTCCTTTTTTTTTTTTACCAAAAAAGGTGAAATGTTCACTGTGCATTTCTTCCACATGCTATTATTTTTTTTATACAGTCGCCGGTCATCCAGGTCATTGCTTTCAGTGTTAATTATTATAATCAGTCAGATAGGACGTTTCACCTTTGGATGAACTGTCAGTTAAGACGTTTCATCTTAGGATGGACTGTCGGACTGGATGTTTTTCCTTAGTAAACCTCGATTCATGTAGTGGATTTAGGCTTATGAAATGAGTTTAACAATGTAGATTGATTCAAATTTGAACCCAGAATGTAGGTATTTGCATTGGAGAAGAACATGAGTTGAATCACCCAGCAATATTAAAACGTGTAGTTAAACCGTATTTTCCCACCACCAAAATTCGAATTTTACACAATGACTTTAGCTGAAAAGAGAAAGTAATCAGTAAGAAGTCGAACGTAAATTAAAGTAAGTTCAACATATTTTAATTTTTTCACATAAATCAAATGTCATCAATCTATAAATCATAAACTATAAATCAAATAAATCAAAAGTAGTGTGAAGTGGAACTCAGGGTACTTTTGAATTTAGATAGGTTTTCCATCCACACTGGAAACCGACAAATTTTCAGAAAAAGGCAAGCGGTTTTCTGGGAGGATAGCTCTGAGTTTTCGAACTAGGCTCATTTGCCGATCCAAGGCAATGCCGCTCTCTTGAGTTTTTTGGTTTTTCGGGTGTGTACTTGTTGTGTGCAAGGGTCATCATGTTTCTCACTCGATCCGCCATTTCACTTCAGCAGTTGAAGAAAACCCTTCAAATATTATTAAACAATGATAAAAACTTGGAAGGAAACTTGGAAAAACGCGACGCGACAACAGCGAGGTAAATTACAAATTAGGAAGTGAACGCAATCCCATATAATATCTACACTGCGTACGCACGATCCTGTGATTCACAGTTTTATTGGGGAGGGGGTATCAGTTTGAAAATGTGAATAACAGAAAATCAGCAATCACAAGCGGCCTTACGAGATGACTATGAAGATACCAAGGAGAAACATCCTAACTGACAAGAAGAGAAGTCCTTACTGCAAGGTTGCAGTGCACTTCGGACGATTCATCTTAGGAAGGATCGGATAGGTCGTATTTTGTTAGTATACCCCAGGAAACTGTAGCTAGGACAAATCTTTCAAGAGCTCTCGAGAACCGTGTAATTATCGTTGAACGTTCCTAGTTGGCTCAAAAAATAATACATACCATAAGGATTCAAACTGTCAAAGACACGAAAAATCGGCTTTTTGTTGGTTAGGACTTTTCTTGTTAGGTCGTCAGAATTGTCATTGATAATCGATATATTATCAATATCTTATCATCGCGGAGTTAATCATATTTGTCCTCTGAAGTAGTGGTGTAGGTGAAATATGATTCATTCCTTAAGTTTTTAGTTTCCAAAGCTAACTATTGGTGAGGTCGGTAAGTAATAGGCTATACTATAATAAGTACTACTGACACTATACTCAGAAACAATATAACCTCAGTGATCAACCATATAGTTATCTGGCAATCCGTTTGACCCTTTGACACATTGTTGGTGATTTTCATTCTAAGATTCAAAGATTTTCGTTTTCTTGACTTCTATCTAAAAAAAACCTTGAAAAATCAGCAAAAATCATGGCTACTGTGTTTTGGTGAGCTAGCATTTCATATCATTCAACGCAGAATTCTCAGTTCTTCGTCTTATCTTTTGTACAAAAACAATTTTGGACGGTTCCAATGGTCAAAAACGTGTGTTTTCTAATATAGATTTTTCGATGATTTAGCAGCTAGCTATCTTAGGTATTAGGGACATTGTATATTCAGTGTGGTGCCAAACATAACGAACTTAGTTTGAGGTATTAAGGAAAATTTCACGATGATCACGAATATACCACATATTAAGGGTCCCTGAATGAATATTCACCACTTTTCCCGCAAAAAAACTTTTTCGGGGTTTTTTGAGTGTTTTTGGGCAAAAAACACGGAAATTATCTAGAAAACCGAAAAAAACCTGGGAATAAACGTTGCAGGAAATAAAATTCTGCGTTGAATGAGGCCAACTCCAGCTTTTAAGATTGTACCTTCGATTTTTGGCGAATTTTAGACGTTTTAATCTAATGATAAACTGCTTGATAGGAGCAGGAAGGTGGGCAGGTACTATGAACATAAAATGAAGGTTTAAATGTTTTATTGGAGCTTCGAAAACAGCATTATTTGAGAGTCTTAAAAAATGTAGGTATTACTTACATTGTAGGTATTATTGCGAAATCTCAAAGAGCCCACCGCCAGCATCGAACACTTTGATGAGCCAGTGAAAGATATTGTTTATTCTTCCGCAATACAGTTGGAAGAACATTTTTTAATCAACCGCATACAAATTTCGTTTGATGAACTGTCTCTGGAACTCAACAAGTGTTCAATGCATTAATTCTGGACTAATACAGTTTTTAAGACTCTCAAATAAAGCTGTTTTCGAAGCTCCAATAAAAACATTTTTTTAAACCTACATTTTAAGTACATACTACCTGTCTACCTTCCTGCTCCTATCAAGCAGTTTATCAACAGATCAATACTTCTAAAATTCGCCAAAAATCGTAGGTACGATCTTAAGAACTGGAGTTGGCCTCATTCGACGCGGATTTTATTTCCTGCAACGTTTATTCCCAGGTTTTTTCCAGTTTTGTAGATAATTTCCGTGTTTTTTGCCCAAAAACACTTGACAAAAATTCGAAAAAAGTGGTTTTCTTGCGGAAAAAGTGGTCAAGATTTATTCAGGGACCCTTAATATGGTATATACGGAATCAGCGTCAAATTTCCTATAAGAATCCTTTATAACAATCGTCATGTCCAGAATCTCCATTTCACTCCATTGTGCGTGGGTTGCACTAGAATAGGAACTTGATCCCCGGCAGGCCGTATTTTATAATTTTATCGTATGAAGCTATTTTGATGGATTCTCCGCAAAACGTTTAAAGTTTGTCCGGCTCAACGGAAGTGTATCCAATTCATGTAAGATGGGTGGAACCATTTCGCTGGGAGTGCCTCTTTTATGGCCTTCGGAATCATTTCACGGATTCCACCTCTAATCGGATGTGGGTCACGTAAAAGTCATCCAGAACTCCCCGTTTTATCGTCTAGGCCTTTGATCCATCGATATAGCGGTCTCTCAGACGCGAGGGTCCCACAGACCTCCGAGAGACGGTCTGAGAGACCGATCCAAGAACATGCCCCGATGCGGCCGAGTATCCTCCTAATGCACTTGTAATTGGAGTTCTCGGTCCCGCTCTGGGACGTCGGTTTTGAACCCGTATCAAGTTTCCCACTTGCCCTTCTCAAGGGGAATCTCATCATAATTGGCGGCCGTCGAGGATAGTTGCGATGTAACGGAGCCCGTTAGTAGTGCACACGCTGACGGACGTAACTCGAATATTAACGCGTCTATTTATATTAATATAGTCGGCCTTTCCACCAAATTGACCCATTGACATTTCTCCGGAAGGTCCCGGACTTTACGCTGGTTCTCTGACCGTTAAAGCAATTCTACGCACCGCTTCTTACCTCTCTAATCAGTAGTAGTATGTAAGTGATTCTGCCGAAACACTGACGTCCCGTGCCATTCGTCACACTTCGAGTTTTTAACACAGAATGTGTTTTAGCCTTGGACTAACTAACCGAAAAACGTTACGCGGAATGGGTGACGTGGATGGGTGACAAAATTTTCTTATGATTTTCACGTACAACCGAGCCGTTGATAGGGAAATTGAGCTCGCAGCTCAGCTGAGTCGAAAATGGAGCTCCCAGATCAGCGGAGTCGAAAATGGAGCTCCCAGATCAGCTGAGTCGAAAATGGAGCTCTCAGATCAGCTGAGTCGAAAATGGAGCTCCCAGATCAGCTGAGTTGAAAATGGAGCTCTCAGATCAGCTGAGTCGAAAATGAAGCTCCCAAATCAGCTGAGTCGAAAATTGAAGATTGAAGAGGGGTTTATGTGAAACGCATGATCTACAACACATTCTGTGTTTCAATAATTTCGTCCGAAGTATGTAAATAGAGGTAACCGGGGGTCCAGGGGGCTCGCACCCAGGCGAGGCGCGGGACGCCGAGTTTGTTACAGTTCTTTTCGTTTGGCCAAAAATCGCTCAGTAAAGAACACCAAATATACTGAGAGCATGTTTTATAATAATGGCCATTTATTTTTTAGCGAATTTTCGAAGAAGATGAAGCTATTTTTTAGGGAATAATGAGTTCTTCTATTAGGAAATTTAGTCTTAATACACCTAGAAGGGTTCAAAACCTTAACGATTCGTCTTTCAAAAGAACGAAAAAAAACTTATTTACCAATAAACGTCGCAAATCTGGGAAGATGGATATTGCGTGGTTGTGCGGCCCATTGGATCAGCTCAGAAAATAAAAAATAAACCTTTAAACCAGATTGGTTAGGCCACTTCTATTTTGAAATATGGCAGCCCAAATAACTCCAGTTCCATCATCTCTTTGTGATGAATATATTAGTGTACATACCTACTTACGTTTACGTCTCCTGAAGGAAAATTGAAAATTGTGAAAATCGGAAATTTGAAATTTTTGTAGCGTACCTATTGTTTATCCAAATAGAGACGTAGACAAAGAGAAACAATCTGATCTTCAGATTTTAACATTTTCACATTTTCAGAATATTGTAAGAAGATTTTGTTGTTGCACGACAGACGCGCGAGTAATGGAAGATATCTTGTCTCTCCTGATGTTGTAACCTTGTTCCCCAGAACTGCACTACCTCAAATTTGCAAGACCTCCTGACTGATTTATTATACAAATATGTAGGCTAGGATAAGATGAGTTTGAAAATACTTTACACAACTACTCAGCAGAACTGGACCTGATGGGTAAGCGTGTAATGGATGATGTCTTGCCATGATTTTCTTATGTTGTAACCGCACTACAATAAACCTGATATTATTTTTTTTAAAGTAAAAATTAAAGTAAGAAACCATTTCAGGCTGGATTTTCGTCCGTCTGCCACTCTCGGCGTCGCGGATGTCATCAGCTGTCCTCCAATGGGAGGATCAAATTTTTTTTAACCTTGGATTTGGCTCACTTGAGCATATACTGGGGGGATTATATATTTAATTGTTTCAGCTCAACTTTTGGACTCTAGTCCCCAAGATAGACTTCACGTGATTAGATCAGAGGTGAAGAGCTATGAAGCTGGTCGGATGAGCACTTACACACTTTTTAAGAATCGTATCCAGCAAGACGTGAGCCAGGGACCTTGTGATCTTTCATCCCCATGGGGATGTAAAGATCACACGCCCTAGCCAGCTCGTACACTCCGGCCCCGAGGATCAGAATTCGATGATTGCGCCCATGGCTGCTCATTGCCTCACCCCCTTGAGTGGAGAGGGGATTGCCGACGGCCCGACGCGAAAATACTGAGATGTGTGGTCCCAGCCAGGTGGTCACCCATCCAAGTACTAACCACGCCGCTGACAGCTTTAACTTCGGTGATCTCACGGGAACCGGTTTATTCTATCAGATAAGGCCGTCGGCAGTTTGATATTACTTCGTAGGGCAATAGAATTTCAATAATCTTGCGAAAAACCTCTCATGGAAATTCTGGCGGTCGTTTGATCCAAGAACCGTCACAAACAGAAGAACCTAGCATTTAATGGTGATGATATTATATAATATTTATTGAATTAGAGAGACATAGACAATGGGATACAACCCAATTTTCACAAAACCATAGAATTTTCAGAACATTGTAAGATGAGTTTGCAAGCACCACTACAGTAGCTATTCTCAGCAGAACTGAACTTGAAAGGTACGCGTGTAATGGACGATGTCCTGTCATGTTCTCCTTATGTTGTACCCCTGTACTCCAAAACCGCATGTCATGGTCAACCCTTTCCCAAGGGCCTTCCCCCGGCCTAAAGGGCCCTTATTATTTGACAAGTAACCCTAATAAACAACTCAAACTGTCGTAGTCATGCTATGTTTGTTATCTGTTGCTCCGTTCCTGACCCTCTCGGTTATAAACACTAATTGCTTTCCTAAGGAGGGGGCGGCTATGATTGGAACATTGTAAGTTCGCTATCTGGTTGAACTCGGAGTTGCCTCCCTTCGCCGTTCGAAGTCTCCACTATTCACCAGCACGTCTCTCGTCCCACCGGGGGAGGGATGAGGGGGAGGAGGAGGAGGATGAGACGGAGGAGGAAGAGGAAATCGATCCTCCAGTGGGTGAGCCCTTCCCAGCCCTTCGAAAACCACCCCCGAAACCGCTCGGCTCTCAAGCTTCAAGCCAAATAATAACAAAAGTGAGCCAAAAACTCTTCATCAGACGATATCAAACCTTCGATAATCTGAAGATCAACCGTCGGGGATCTAGCTTTTGATTAGATTCAATTCAATTCAGTTACTTTATAATGTAGGAAATCATACAGGATAAATACAGAAATTGCACATTCCACAGTTATCACTGAACGACTGCACTTATTGCACTTCCGTCTCAAAGGTTATGGACCCGTCCAGGGACTTGTTGACCTTCTATAGGGTCGAATTCTTTGATAGAGCTGATGATGGTGGCTGCGCAGATCACAAGGGCGCAGCTTGTCTAGCAACGCAGTTTCGTAAAGTTGCATTGAAGTCCTGAGCAGGGATGGTTGAAGATGATGCCTCTGATGGTTGATGGTGGTGCCATAGTGATCAGTGGGGCACGAGGGTCTTGGTTCACAGGAGCCCCTGATGACTTGAATTTGAATATCGATTAACCTTCATGCTTTCGCGCCAACATGAGTCACACCAGCGCTCGCGCCGCTGTCAGTTGACCGACCACGTTTTTAATGATTATCATTCTGGTTTCTCTACTCTCCATTGGAGTAAATACAAAGGAACTAGAATACAACTCAGAAAACACATTTTTCTTTAAAAACATTCTTTATTAGGTATTCAAAAAATAACATAGCCAAACATAAAAATAAACTCTTGCTTCCGAAAAAACGCAATTGGCTTCAAAAGGCCACTTGACAACTACCTAATTATTTTGCTTCAACTTTTTTGTTTGTGGAAAAACTAGATTATTTTTATTTCAATCAAACCAGATAATAAGGAACTAGAATCACAGTCATATATTTAAACTCATGTATGAATGTTACATTAAATAGGTAGGTACTTGACTACAAAAAGGCCTCTTGGACAGTAATTCTTTCTCCAACTTGTTGTTGTTGTAATTTTTGTTAATGTAATGTAATAATTTGTTAATGTAATTTTTTCAGTCATACTAGATGGAAACTAGAAGACAAAAACCTCAGCCATTAGGTCGTTCCAAAATTACCCTACACAAAACAATTATAAAATAAAAAATTACAAAATACTAAAAAAATTACAAAACGACAGAATACAAAAGAAATTACAAAATAGGTACATGACAATTATTTCAGTCTCGCAGGATTGTTTAAATGTTCAGTCTGTCTGGCTACCCTCGATCTCAAGCAACTGGCAATCATTGCACTTCACGGAAGTAGTTGAGTGTTTCAGGCCAACGGGCGAGAGAGGCAAGGTAGGCAAATGAAGTCGCAACACTACAGAAAAAAATGTGATTTACTAGATAGGTACCCACTTATTTTTGAATGAAATTGATTTTAGTGATATAGGTACTATTAACCTCTAACTATCAACTCATCATTACCAATTTTTTTCCTTTTTCCTTCTTTTGTGTTGTCAAAAACGCTGCAAATTATTACACAACGGTTTATTATTTTCTGTATAGATCGCCCATCTCCAAAGATCCTATTGACATAGAATACCCACCTACCGCGAGGTTCACAATCATCTCTTGGCGACAATGAGTAGGTACCTTCTTGTAATTATTATTATCGGAGAGTTGTATCATTCATTCTTAAGACCCAAAAACAGTGAGAATTAGAAACCAAATGTGGAGTAACTTTGAAATCTCTCCCTTGATGGGAAAAACAATAGATTATGGATATGTCTAGCGGCATTAGGAGCCACTCAGCTGATCTGAGAGCTCCATTTTCGACTCAGCTGATCTGGGAGCTACAATTTCGATGCAGAGAGTAGTACCTCAAACATCCTACTCGGGAAGAGTTGCGATTCACACTCGTGTTCCTGCTCTTTTTTTCGTTCAACCCTTAAGTCCTTACAGGGAGTGAACTGTTGGTCCTAAAACGCTCCGCAAGGTCTCATTCGACGCTAAAAATTGTGTTCTATTTTAAATCGATGGAAAAAATATACCTTCCTATTTGAAATTTTCGAGCTAGGGCGTTTTGAAAATTTCAACCTCTAATTTTGTAACCCTCAGAGAAGACTGACGGTAACGCCAAGCTTCGCGGCACAACTAGACCCCGAACGGGGCAGGTATACAGAATTTCATTAAGGTCCATGGTAACTAAGGAAAGTGCCGCGTACGGCGGACGGACAGATTTGTTTTTATTCGATTCTTGGATTCTACATATCTTGACACGTAAAACCTCAAATTTTGAGGGGGGTTAATTTTTTTTTTCGTGCTCGATTCCAAAGGTTTAATAGTAAATAATAAACCAAAATTCGAAAAACTACGTTCGTTTGAAATTGCGGTTGTGAATGAGATCTTAGATACCTATTATCTTTTCAAAAGTGAATCCACTGTGTAATATATCCGCCCAGAAACGTTCGTATTCCAAAAAGAAAAAAAATAGGAGGGAAAAAATAACATTTCAGTTCCTAATTAGACAAACTACTAACTTCAAATTTGTAAGATAAATAAATTTGTATTCCTAGAAGTTTATATATTTAGTTGTAATTATTTTTATATAATTTAGATTTTATAATAACCTTACCCACTTATATTGTGATTATACGGTGATTATACGTTCTGAGTTGACCGTTCGGCTGTGAAATTTAATAAATTATGTAGATGCCTTCTACATTACATAACTGCGACCAGATACCTCACCGACTTGATGAAAATTATATTTAGAGTGGTATACAATACAGTACACACAACGTCGTTTTTTCATATAGCATACAGGTACCTATTGAGTTCCGTATTCCTAGAAAAAGTAATTGGTAACCCTAACCCCATTGTAAAGAGTTAAAACCTTATTAAACTAAAGGAAATTCCAGTGTCGAGGTTGGGTTTCTACACTCAAGACGAAGAAACTCACTAAGTGTAAGAAGTACAAAACCTATGCCCTCAAATATAAAAATGTCCATTTGCTTCTTGTATTTCAGAGGTTATTGAACAATTATTTTAGTTCTGTGTCTGTCCGCCAGTTTGTCTGTCTGTGGTCAATTCCTTGTCCCAGACAAAACTACCTACACGAAAATTATGTCCAATATTTATGAAATTTTCAGGGATTGTGCAAGTCAGCTTCGCGACGGGTCCAGTACAATGCAACCTGCCTGATTCAAATGAACTATGTGTACTCTTAGAATCTACGCAGGTTACTTTGCAGATTGCTGATTTTCTTATTTTAAGCTTTGATATTCGCCAAGTTCTCATTAAATGATCCTCATACAAAACAAAGCAAAATCCATCCGTCGGAATAGTTTTGATATAATAATATATTATATTTTCCGTGCACGAGAAACTCACAAGTATATACCAGAAAGATCACATTGGATGTTTGCCCACTTTAATTTGATCAAATTTCAGCTAAGGGGGGAGAATTCCCAGGGAAGGAATTCGGGTCATCTGTTTTGCACTATTTAGTAGCACCGAATGCGGATACCAGCCGATCACTATACTACCCTCTGCAACGCACAGGTTAACCAACAGATAACACAAGTTTGTTGAAATTTAGTAGGGTACTTCTTGTAAACTACATGATATGCTTAAAATGTATCATTTGCATATTTGAGGTCTTAGACCTAATATTGATCGTACAAGGTATTATGATTTTCTCAGTTTACTGGGATCGTAATTCGTGGTCTGAAAGTGTCGTCGTTTGTGGGCGCGATGCCCTATCTGTTGAAGGCCTACGTTTTTTGCGTGGGGCCTGGGATTTCAGATCCCTTTTTCCCTGTACAGTTTCAGTTTCCAAGCGCTCTTTCCCCTCCTTTCCACCTTATAATTTCCCCTTCTCAACGGTCTCTCCGTTTCACCCTAACCACCTTCCTGGTCGCCTCCTGCCGTCCTGAAAGATGCGGGTATAACCGCAAGTCGTACGACTCCCTTTAAGGCCCCTTGGGAGAAAATCCAGTGGAAGGGAGCCACAGTTTCCCCTTTCTTCCGGGCCTAGGATGGTGGTTCTTGGATGGGGGCTAAAGGTTCCAACAGGGCTAGGGTGAGGGGCACTACCCCCAAGGGTCCTGGTTGATTTACAGCGAGGGGAAGGAACTGAGCCTCATTTTCCCCTCCACCTCACGACGCCAGAATCGAGTGTTTTTGAGCCAAGAAAGTGAAGAATATAGAGTAACACTACCTACCTGTTTTAGATTATAATTATCCCGAAATGAGATCAGATCCAATGTAATAGACAGGAACATCATGAGCGATACTCACATGTTTGTTTTATATTATTTAAATGGAAGTAGATAGAGAATCTCCCTAAGAATCATTCTTCCCTAGGATTTCGACACCAACCGCACTCCTCCTACGTCCAGTAGTTTTATTTCTATGATTTTTCAATGGTTGCTTCCTGCCCTGTTACGTCATTGTACACCCCTCGCACAGTAATTTTTTTACAGTAAAAAAATCTATTTTCGTTCAGAAAAATTAAAATACCTTCTTCTGAACTATAATGATCCTTAATTACCAGAAAAAGAGGAATGGGGAACTTGCATGCGGTTATTTTCTATTTTTTTATTTGAATTATCTTAAAGAGGGCTTTCCAAAAATGTACTATGTTAGGGGTATCCGAGATTGAAAATGATCGAAAATGGGACCTGCCTGGGTGGGTCCCACAGCACCCATCTTTTGCGGAACCGAAATGACGTCACGTGCTCCCTTTATACCCATTTTCTGGGCGTATCAGCCGTAATTTCAAGCTGAAAATTGGCACCAGGGGGTTTTGAAGGGCGGTGAATCAGATTTTGAGGTTCAAAATGCCAAATTCCTACCCATGCAAGTTCCCCATTCTGTTGAAGATACACTCGGGCAAAGAAGTTCAATGAAAATTCATTGTAGTATACTGAATCCGGTTTTGCATTCACAAAAATCTGTTTACGTTTTTTCGTTTCAATTTCCGAATTCAAAATCGGATTAGTGTCCTTCAATGAAGTTACAGCTCGTAATTCCACGGCGTGTGGATATTATATTTTCTCAAATAATACAGAAAGATCTCAGTGAGAGTTTTCCAAAAAGGTGCAACATGAGAGGTATCCTATGAGGGGGAAGAGTCGAGAAATTATTACTCATGACGTCACCAACCATCCTTCCGGCAGGGGGGCGAACTTCAGCTCCAAAATAATCTTGACCTCAAGCGCCTCATTGTAACCATTTTCTGGCTTAACCCAAATTTGAGGTGAAATTGCTAATTTCCGAACCTTGCGCACACCCTATACGTGTTTTGGGGTATGAATTATTGAATGATGAATTAACAATGGAATGCCGGAACGATAATATAGGTAGGTATTCACGGGACCGGGTTTCATCAGATTGCAATTATCGGGTACCCCGATATTGCGTCTTTGAGAAAACAATGACAGAGATCTTTTCATTCAGAGATCAAAAATAGCTGGGAGTTGGGTAGTTGAAATTAAGCATTCCAGTAAATGAGACTTCTCCTGTGAAGCATACATCACTAAACAATATTCAGTTTAGAGTGAAAGAAACCACAAGAAGTTATTTTTCGATGCCTAGTTATGTGAATAATACTGCGTGTAACAACAAACTGATTTATAGTTACCTACTTTCAATAACAGTAATTTTGTTCCCCTTATTTCGTACTATTTACATAGGTACCTATCTAACTACCTGATTAAATACGTTCTTAAAAAAAAAGGTACCTACCAGATAAAATATGTAATAAAATAAATACCCACATTGAATAATAAATATCAAATGAAATACGTCAATTTATGTTGCTTATTGTCCATTATTGCTCATTCAATCGTATTCTGTCAAACAAAAAATGTCAACATGTAATTTTTACGTATGGTTCCTCATAAGCATAATGTTACTTGGCTAGGTTCTAGTTCTAGGGCAGTATTCATCGGACGAGTATAGTTACTACCTAAGTCTAGTTACTACCTTATAGGTATACATGATTTCAACGGGACCTTTTAGGACGGGTCGAGAGTGTGCAAAGTTTTGAATTCAGATTCCCGTAATTCAAGCGAGAAACATTTTCATGGATCATCGTTTGACGCAGAGCGAGAGAAGGGGTTGGAGAGCGCAAATGTTGCCACCATCCGAATATGTAAAGTCACCCCCTCAACACCTGTCATTTTCAGGAAGAAACATCTCTCTTGTAATGGTGGTTGTCATTTTGACTGGTTTTTGAGGGCGACGAACTGCGTTGTTGAGTGCCCATGGACACTATTTAATTCAGCATGCATATCTTCTATTTTAGTTGAAATATCCAAAGATGTCTGGATGTTTTCTAGCATAGCATAAAAATGGTACCGATAGGATTCATGGATAATACTATCCATAATCTGTTTCACCAAGAGTATACGAGTATTGAGGGTATGAATATATTACCATCATGAAATGGTGACGGTTTGTACTTACTATCAGTAATTTCCAAGTGGTGGAAAAACTACCTTTTTGAAACTCTCCATAGTGAACCATTTGAGTCGAGCAAGACAATTCGTTTGCCCGCCAACCCAACACGCTGCAAATTATTACACACCGGTTTATTGTTTTCTATTATATCATGCATCCGTAAAGATCCTATGGGTAAATAGTCAGTACTTTCCGTAATTATAATCGCGAGGTGCTCAATTCGACGAGTGCAATGAGTTGTATGTAGGTATTTCATAACGGAATTCAGTGACTAAGGAAGTATAATAAAAGTGAACAATAAACATGAATCGGTGAAGTGGAAAAAGTTCAATTTCAGCTCAAGATCAGCTGATCTTTGAGGGGTGATTTGGCCTTCTCCGGAAGATTTGCGATTCACTCTCATGTTTCTACTGCTTTTTCCGTTCAACTCTTAAGTCCTTACAGGGATCCTAAAATGCTCAACGAGGTCTCGTTGGAGGCTAAAAATTGGGTCCTTTCGAAATCGATGGGATAATATAACTTCCTGTTTGAAGATTTCGAGCTAGGGCGTTTTGAAATTGTATCCCCTATTTCTACTTCTGAAGACTGACGGTAACGCCAAGCTTCGCAGCACAACTAGACCCCAAATGCGGCAGGTAAACCAAATTTCATTATTTCGGTCCATGGTAACTGAGTAAAGTGCCGTGTTCGGACGACGGAAGGATTTTATTCAATTCGATTTTTGGAATCTACGTATTTTTAAACGTACATAAACTATTGAATTTTCGTAAACCATAATCTCAGGTTTAGTTATGTAGTTATCTGTCTCAAATGATAAAATATTAGTTAGGAATCAATTAGTTATTCCTTACAGTAAATCATCTAATGCAGAAGGGTTAGTTATCAGGGTTATCATAATAGAAGTTCGTAATCCAATTACGAATAACATCATTCCTAATAATAATTCTTTGTTAAAGTGATTATTCAACATTTATAAATTAAAAGTTAACATTTTGGTTAGCACTCAAAGATACCACACGTTGCTCGTGCAGATATAGCTATTCAAATCGATGAGAAGAGGAATTTAACAAAAAAATGTTCATGTATTCGTAATTCCATATTTATACTGTTCGTATTGATCATATTTACATATTCCGTTTAGAGCCAGTACTGGATGGTACTTTCCTATACCTACGTACGTATATAGCTTCGGGAAGGGGAATATCCTAAACTAGTTCTGGTTCTTAAAGATTGTCTATCAGAGCACCTTTTAGGGTTCGACTCTACAGCAACCAAAAATCAACCCCGCCCCCACTTAACTATTGACGAGCGTATAAATTTTATGACTTCATATTGGCTAATATTTCCTCGGAGGTCGGCACTAAAACGAACCGTCAACGATAAAGCGAGGTATCCACCCCCACAGCGATCATCATTGATTTCTTTGTCCGACCTCTTTCCTCCCCTTTTCATCAGGGATGGGTCCCACCCCGCTTGTCTCATGAAAGCCCTTTTTTTCGTGAGAGCGTAAGTGCTACCGGGTTTATGAGTTATGGCTCTATACCTCCCCATAGGGTTTATTATTCCAGTGGATTGACGTTGATATCAAAAAGTTGTAATCTACGAGGAAGTGGTCATTTTACGTGAGGAAATCGACTCAAGCTATTCAAACACGTGCCGGCTTCTGGGGGTTGTAGCATTACATTGAGCATAATGTAGGACCCGATAATGTATACCAATTTCACTATATTAATGTCAACCCACCAAACCCAACCAACTTCTATTTTAATAAGGGATAGTCCAAAATAATGTTCTTTAGATCAACACATTCCTCACTCACAATGATACACCAGCAAACATAGACATGGGGCATAATAGACACACACTGACGATAATATCTCATCTACAGATACAGTGCAATAAGTAGTATAGCAAAGAAGACCGTGACAGACATTGGTTTCAACCAAGGTTGATGAAATTTATACGTAAGTCTCTGCATAGTTGCAAACATGATCGAAAGTGGCAAAATGATACATGCGGGTTTTAGTCAAGACCTAATTGCCAGAAAACGACCCAACATTTCTCAATGATTTTCACTTACAACCATTCCGTTGCTAAGAGAGTGTACCAAAATCCCTTAATTGCCCTCTCACAAAAATTGTTGGTAAGCTCTTAATATTTCTCTCGACATCTCCTGCTGCCTAGCATAGCTGGAGATGGTCAGACAATCAGGCTGAAGCATAATCCATGTTTTTACAATTTTAGCCATTATTTTTTGATTAGGTAACTATTACTTTTTCACCATCTAGATCTAATAGAAAAAGTTTATTGTGGTGAATCCCAAACAGCTCGGGAAACTCATCGAGAACGGACAATAAACAACGAGCCTCCGTTAAGAATAGCCTCGATCACGATGCAAGAGGAAGTTTGGGAGACTCTCCTCCTACTCAATGTGTTACTCCCTGGCGCTTGCTGATCGTTTTCCGACCGTCTTCTTCGCAATCGACCCTTCAATTTCACCGAGATGGAGCAACTAACAATCACAAATAAGGATATTACAATGACGAATTTAGGTAGATTCACGTGTGGTGTAGTAGTATACTAGTTATTGTCGTTATAATACAGAAAACACAGATTGATTTATGAATGATGACATTTCACATAGATGAGGTAGTACCTAAAGGTGGGGATAGCTAAATGCAGGGTTGTACCTATATTTTTCCAATGAGATCGCAGATCACCTGAGATTGTAAGTGCAGTTGAAGTGACCCAAGGGTTTAACTTTGAAGGTGTGCGCTAATCATCTGTCTTACTATCAATAACAGGAAGCAGGTAATATATTACAAACAGTAACCAATACAGTTTTTACAGGTTACAGTAACCTGATGATCGGGAATCATTGGTCTCTTCTTCCTCCACCCTGGATCCCACCAAGTCTCCCTCTTCGTTCGAACTCATCCAGTGTGAAGGACACCGACGGAAAATAGGAGCATTTGACGCGGACTCGGGAGAGGGGAAAAGGCAACAAAAAAACTTACCTAAAACGTTTTTGGGAATTGAAGCGAAAGACTGCTCTTGGGGCAAGAGATGGTCGGTCGGATACGGCGAGCCGGATCGATGGAGCGTTCAAAGGCGTAGGCTGCAGAGCTCGGAAAAGTATCTTGGGTTACACAAGGACAGCTCCACAAGCCCTGCCTTCATTAACATATGACACGGTTCCCCTCGGCCAATGATTCAATCATATGCGTCTTGTCCAACGTAGGAATCATCCCTGGCATGGGAAGCTGCTCATGTATTAATCAAACTCTTTCACGACAAGTTACACGGCGTTTCTGAAGACCTATCGACGGCCGTGCAACGAAGAAGTCAGTCTGCCAAGGCTCCGAACCATAACTTGTCACATAAAAGAATCTCAATACCGATTGAATTCGGAATATTATTACTTCATCCCCACAGCGAATTTAATCCAGAAAATTGAAGAAAAAATTTCGCTAAAAAGAAATGAAACAACACTGTAGTTCAATAAATAATCCTACCTTGAGTAGGTATACCAACCACCATTCGAAATGGCACTCAGCGAAACACCCTACACACCGTCTCAAACAAGAAGATAAAAATATCCGTTTACGGCTCGTATAAACAAATTTTTCGATAAACCTCATTATTGATCCTCAAAGCAGAGAAAAATGAGGATGGAAGAAGGGAAAAAAAACTACCTACCTACTTTTTGTACAGCACAAACTCAAACATGGAGTTTTCAAGAAGTTTGCATAATATTATAGGAGGTCTCTTGATTTACGCAGCCCCGAGCACGAAAAGCTGGCCGAGAGAGGGCAAAAACACTCTAATCGATTATTCCACAAAAGCGACCAATCAAGTGACCTTAAGTGAGACGTGATTGATGATGTGGAATAATTATGCTAAATAACAAGATTTCCCTGTGGTAGGTCGTGTAATGGTTTCGGTAACGGTACTGCTGAAGAAATTGATTCTAGTAATAAGGTGGAATTCGCTTTTCATGTGAAGTTCTATTTGTTTATGAATGTTCAAATTTATTAGGTAGGTACCCAACTACCTACATACGTTAAGAAACAGAGACAGAAAATGATTTCATTATTGTCAGCGGATGAAACCACAACCTATATCACTCCAGCAGCTATCTCTGAAACAGATTTTACGTCACATACATGGGAATGATCTATTATAAATCAACCTGGTTCAGCCAACTTGTTGATGAACACTTCAACTTTTTCGTTGCATCCCTCTCAAATGAGGTAGGTACCTGTTGTTATGGTGTATCTTCTCACCATAAAAAAAACATATTCAAAACTGGGGCAAAAAAGTTATAATGTACCGATTTATATAAGAAGAGTTGCTCACTTATATAGAACGTTTTTGAAAATCGGTTAACAAATCTGTACATTTTTCTTACATTCACTAGCTCACGTCCCATAATTGTCTCTTTAAATTTGTATTCTACGATTCTTCTTTTAAACTAAAAAAGCGATTGAAACTCGGTATGTACTTAGGTAGAAACCAAATAATCTGGTAGAGTTGGCCACCCAAACTGATTTAAATCGGGGAAAATTTGGAAGTGTTCCTCTTACTTACATACCTACTTGCTTCAGATTTCTTTGATCGGAAAAGATCTTCGATATCATAAACATCGTAATAACAAGGATCAGTTCGGTTGTGTGGCTCTGTCGCAAGAAGCAACATGCGCGAACTTCGATCGCGCGACTCAACTAAAAGGTGCGGTCCCTAACTACTAAGTCAACCACTAGGGTGCAGTGGGCTGCTGAGAACTATCGTCATAATCTTCATTTGAGACACTGCCCTTTAGTCAAGCGTCAAGAAGCGTGTCGTTAGTCAAGTTTTGTTCGATTTGTTCAGCCAAGAAAAGATAAATATGATTACAACTGATATAAAGAGGTCACTTGTCATAGTCTTCCCAATGTCTAACAAATCGAACAAAATATTGACCAGTCCAGCGCCAACATACATTCAAACCAATACGTCCAAAAAGTGAAGAAAGATAGTGAAAGGACTCGAACTGTATAACTCTTATGATAGTGTGACTTGCTGCTGCTACACCACTATGGAAGTTGAGAGATACTTCTCTGTGCTAGTTCCAAAACTAAGGAAAAACGCTGCAAATTATTACACAACGGTTTATTATTTTCTGTATAGATCACCGATCTACAAAGATTCTACTGACATAGAATAGGTACCCACCTACCGCTAGGTTCACAATCATCTCTTGGCGACAATGAGTAGGTACCTTCTTGTCATTATTATTATCGGAGTGTTGTATCATTCATTCTTAATGAAATTCAGTAACTAAGGAATCTTCTGAAAGTAAACAACAAACTTGGTTCGGTGGAATCTAAAGAAAGTTGCATTTTGAACAACTGATATTTGAACGGGGATTTTGCCTACTCGGGAAGAATTGCGATTCGCACTCGTGTTTCGGCTCTTCTTTTCGTTCAACCCTTAAGTCCTTACAGGGAGCGAACGGTTGGTCCTAAAACGCTCCGCAAGGTCTCATTCGATGGTAAAAATTGTGTTCTATTTTATATCGATGGAAAAAAATATACGTTCCTATTTGAAATTTTCGAGCTAGGGCGTTTTGAAAATTCCATCCCCTATTTTCTACCCCTTAGAGAAGACTGACTGTAACGCCAAGCTCTGCGGCACTACTAGACCCCGAATGGGGCCGGTATACCGAATTTCATTAATTTTGGACCATGGTTACTAAGGAAAGTGCGTACGGCGTACGGCGGACGGACGGATTTTTTTTAATTCGATTTTTGGATTCGACATACCTATCTTGAAAAATAAAAACCTCAAATTTTGAGGGGGTGTTAATTTTTTTTTTTTTCGTGCTCGATTCCAAAGGTTCATTATTTAAAATAATAAACCAATACAGAAATAAAAATCGACTATGGTTACAAATAGTTATGCGAGTGATAACATGAAGATAGGTGAGGCACTTCACTATTCGCATTCGAACCCATGATAACTCTCGCGGCGGAAGCGTACCTACCACAGAGACACTCCTGTAATAATATCATTATCATAATAAATTCATTGATGGTTCGACACGTGTTCGCATTGTTGGAGTTGGAAATTAACAAAAAACGGACTAGCATGTATGATGAAAACCTGGAGTGATGAAAATTGGTATTCGAACGAATTATTCTTCGATCTGCCTCATTTTTCTAAGCTCGAAAAACGGCTGTTTTTTCAGTGAATCTTATTCGTTTACTTGATCAACCTGATCTTTCTAGAATTCTGTCGAAACGGTGAACCGGCTAGTATTATTATATTTGAGACAGCTGGTTCACAGTGTGAATAATTATGAGAGGGAACGTATACGAATCAAAGGAGATACCTGAAACAATAAGATGCTCCGAGCGGAAAAGAAACCAACCGTTTATGTTGCACAGGGAGCGGAACCCGTAATTATCTTCCGACACTATCTTCCTCATTTCCGAGTTTTTGTCAAGTTGTTAAACTGGTTGGAAATTAAACGTTCCTTCGGAACCTTCAGGGCTCAGCCGGCGCTTCTGTTGTGACTGCGGTAACGGGGGCGGAGTTGGGGAGTGGTGCTAAGTCGGATAGGATCCCTTCTTCCCTTTGTCAGAGGGAGCTAATGGCGATTGTAATTAGTGATAACGAACGAAACCATGGGGTTGGAGGAGACTACTGGAGAAAGAAAAGTGCGGTGGGGTGAGGGGGCACGTGTGTTGGCTTCGTGGGAGACACCGATCTACCTCCGTATATCTGGGACTTGGCCTCCGACCTGTGGAATCGGCCGCGGTCATGATTCTTCCTGTGTGACCTGCGGGATGACTATACCTATAATCTATTATGTAGAAAATTAATATGTTCCTTAATTAAAAATGAAATCAAGAATGAGGCAATCGGGTTCCGAGGAGCTTTTCTAGGATGGGCTTCATGACGAACTTTGATTGGCAGTAGGTTCGAATTACTTACTTACTCCTCAAAGCCTTCGAATCAACCCTCAAAGTCTCACGACAATTTATATGGATGAGAGGAATTCTCCAATCAACCGTCGGTGATAATTATTCTCTTAGTATAAAACTGCAAGGAATTTAGGGCGTAAAATAACAACGTAAAATGTGAATTTTATTTCAGAATAAACACATCTATATAAAACCGTTACCATTATGTGAGCTTTCCGATTGTTCGCTATCGATTCTCAGAATATAGTTACTATTTTTCTTGGGAAAAATTTAAAGTCTGGGGAGTTTCAGCTAGGCAATAAGTACCTTATACCGATGTAAAATTTAAAAATAATGTAAACGCGGTAGGTAAGTAAGATCTCCCAATAAACTTGACCAAGTGTCAGTACTGATCAATTTTAATTGCTGAATCGCGAGGGAGATGATTATTTGAATTTGATTGAGCTTGATTTATTTGAAAAATAAATTTTTTTTTCGCAAAGCTGTTACTCAGGTTAAATCGAAGTAGTTCTACTGATGGTCTGTTTTCATTCTAAGGGAACGATTTGAGAAATTTTCCACCCAAATATTTATCCTGTATGGTTATTTCTACATTACAAATAAACTACCTGAACACTAACTGAACTAACGGGATTTATGTGGAAAATTGTCAGTCGGGTTCTTTGTGAACCAAAAATTCCAGAACAAAATAACAACTTCATACATACGTAACCTACATAAAACTATTCTGTCCCATTGTGCTGACGTCTCAAAAATTAGGCAAGATGACTTGTATTATAAAAACCTTCTCGTTTCATTATGTCGCCGCCTAGGTAGGTACCACCAACCTATTGACTAGGTATTAAAGATCGATCAAAAATAATTTTGCTATACTATCAAATCGATAATGACTGCCCACCTGTATTATTATTATTTCACTATCCCCATAACGCCCATTACCTACTGCCCGTTTGGTTTGGCAACGAATGTTTCCCTTCAACCCAGTGTTGAAGTGAAGCAATTAACGCCCATAAATCTGAAAGGGCGAAGCGAGTTTTCATCGGCAATCTCCGTCGAATCGTGAATCGCGAACAATAGAACAAAAGCAACGAAAAAGAGGAAAAATGAACGTAAACGAACGATCATTCTTTTTTCGGTGGCTTATTGTAGCGCTGTATTGCAGTCTTCCAACATCCGCACCGAGTAACTCACTCCTGGGCTCCACCTTTTTTCTGCTTCCCCGAGGGTCCCAAACCTACTAAATTGCCTTTTCCTCTTCTTTTCACTTCCGTTTCTTCAAGGCCCTGCCTCTCCGAGTCTCGGAAGCACCGAAAGAATAAATATATATATCCCTTCCCCCCAATACATATGTATGTATATCGGGGGAAAACGGATATATCCTTTCCTCCCTCACACCTGGGCCAATAAAGGGGCTAATGCGGGAGGAGGGTGACTTAGAATGGGAAATCCTCTAGACCGAAATATGGAGATCTGGGAACGCCGTGTTGGAAGATTCTATTGACAGCACTTATTCGAATGGGGAGGGAGGTTGTAACAAGATATAAAAGCGTTACTCAACGCCAGTGTTGTTAGTGACGGTAATTGAGCAAACAAGATGGTAAAAAGTGAAATTTTTCAGAACTTTTATCGTGAAAATCGGTCGTAATTGGGGCCAGCGATAAGAACATTATTTAGTAATGAATTCAACAACACCAATACCCAGACCCGATCGGGTTTCGTTGATCGAAATAAATCGGTATTAGAATGAAGACGCAATATAAATTTGCAAACGAAATTATACCTAGGTCCTCAGACGATTTTCAAGCACATTGGCTGGTGGTTACGATAATGACACATCAATGTTTTCTTTATTTTGGTTT
>JAEMON010000002.1:13899927-13916702 GCA_030264115.1 Lygus lineolaris | reverse complement strand
GCACTTTCCTTAGTTACCATGGACAAAAATTAATGAAATTTGATATACCGCCACCGTTTGGGGTCTAGTTGTGCCGCGAAACTTGGCATTCCCTTCAGTCTTCTCTAAGGGTTAGAAAATAGGGGATGACATTTTCAAAACGCCCTAGCTCGAAAATTTCAAATAGGAAGGTATATTTTTTCGATCGATTTAAAATAGAACACAATTTTTAGCGTCGAATGAGACCTTGCGGAGCGTTTTAGGACCAACCGTTCGCTCCCTGTAAGCACGTAAGGGTTGAACGAAAAATAGAGCAGAAACGTGAGCGTGAATCGCAATTCTTCCCGAGTAGGGAAAATCTCCGTTCAAATATCAGCTAGGTATTCAAAAATGAAACTTTCTTTCGATTCCACCAAACCAAGTTTGTTTGTTGTTCAGAAGCTTCCTTAGTTACTGAAATTCATTGAGAATGAATGATACAACTCTCCGATAATAATAATTACAAGAAGGTACCTACTCATTGTCGCCAAGAGATGATTGTGAACCTCGTGGTAGGTGGGTATTTTATGTCAATAGGATCTTCGTAGATGGGCGATCTATACAGAAAATAATAAACCGTTGTGTAATAATTTGCAGCGTTTTTTCCTAATTCGATGAGAATGTAATAATTTATGTTATGAAAGAAAGCGTGGCATTGAGTAATCATGCTTTTTGAATTCGTTCAAAAAAAGGGATTTAAAAATCAAAAAATTGTGTGTATTCGAGGAGCATGCAACGAAAATCATCCTTAAAGGAATATTATTGTTGACTCCCCTAACCCAAACATTGCTCATAAAATACCTTTGGAAATATCTTGGTGTGGTATTTCTCCTACAAGGTTTTCAGCACCTGGCCCGAAGTAGATGTTGCGGTAACGAGTGGATTAACGGTAGGCAAGCTGCGTCCCTGACTAAATTGCGGGCATTCCTTTGTTGAACCTTACGAAGTGAAGCCAATTCCATTTGAAACAGATGTTGCGGGGATGCTGAATTATCCAGTACTCCACGGAAGGGTCATTCGGAATGGTGACCTATTCCTTCCCGAAGGGAATAAGAGTAACTTTTTCCGAACATAGACTGCACCAAATAGCTATCTCTCAGTGAGTATTAGATGTGATGAATATTAACGTGTGATTGAGGTAATTTGGTTGTTTCACATCGTTGCTAATAACATACCTACCACTCATCAAAGGAAAACATCACAGTGCAACGACCGTAAAGCGTAGGAAGGTACCTCCACGTTTCCAAACAAGTCGATGAAGATTGTGTTGTACCCATTCACCATGAATAAACATGAAAATATAAATCAACATAAAATCATAAATGAGTGGGTAAGTAGGTATGTCCATTTGTTTTATACAACATAGTCATTACAATGTAAGTACATTATAAGTAAGGTATATTTTGCATTTCTTTTCGTTTGCAACAACTATGAACTCGATGAAGATTTTTGCAAAACGATGAAACACTTCCCCGCCAGGTTATAGGCTGTACCTAATAGGGGTAATAAATTGATCATCACTCATAATGTTATTCTTATCTTTACACAATTTTGTTGTAATTTACTTTAACTCTACTATACCACTTTCAAGCCATTCAGATTGAAATCTTTGTATAATAAACACTATCCCTAACTATTACCTACCTACTAAGAAGAACTCAGAAAATAACAGTTCAAAAATATTGTGGAAACTGAATGTTACCTGACAAACGTATATTTCTTTATAGTGATTAGTTGTTTTGTTATTCTGTACCAAATTGACGTGAAGTTTAAAAAGCAGGAGATGATTGACTCTTAAACTGTCCGTTCTTACACAGAAAATCGGTCAGTTATTATTACATAATAACACCTTCCTCGCGGCTTCCATTGTGTTAACGTTCTAACTGGACCAAAAACGGCAGTTCGGGAGGTTCAACAAAAGGTAAAATCCAGTGGAAAGTGTGTTATTCATTGGACAACTCTTTCGTTAGGTACTGAAATGCCTCGTTAAGTTTTCCCATCACAACAATAATTTGTTTAGCTTTAGGGATTCCGAGAACAGTAATAAAATATATATGTTCGTTGTGTTATTGCCTTCCTGTTAACAATACTTTCTCAAAATAGTTTTATCGCTACAACAATCATGGGTATTTCAACACAGCAGTACTTTTACCATTAAGAGTCGAATGGGCGTACCAATAATGAAGAAAATGCCGAGAGTACCTACCTAGTTAGTACCTAACTAATTGCGAGTATACGCCGAGCATGACGGAACGACTTGGAGAAATGAGGAAACTGCTACCTAAACTATCCTACGATTATTTTCCTGCTTCATAAAAGATGAAAATGAGTTCGCCCAATTCAGAATAATTTTCTTTTGAACTCGTCATAATTATAAACAAGGCCATCAACCAGCTTTTCTGTTACTACGTTATCACATTTCTTTCTCTCAAATTATTAAAAAAATAATCCCCCTAGAGAGTTTGAGGTATTGATTGCGCTAAGGTCGGCACCTAATTCGATGTAGGAGAATAAATAATGTATCACCAAGGACGAGGACAAGAAGTAATGTGAGATCAACAAATGAGCAATATCTACAATGAAAACCTGCCTCAACAAGGTTGCTTTGTTTTCTCACACATCTTCCGAATCCCACGTGTGGCCAAGCGATAAAATATTGCAAGCTCATGGAGAACCCGCCGCAGGTCATCATTAAACCCGAGTGAAGACATGCGGAACCGCTTTGCCCTTACTGTTATTTATCCAGCATGGAGAGTTTCATTAAAATGGCCCAATAAACACACAATAAGACTGAGACCCTTCTCATTCTGGATATATTCACTTTAAATTGCTCCTAAGAGGGATGGACGTATTCATGAAAATGAGAGGTTTACGCACCTGAACCATCCCACTTATTTATCGATAAAACATGAGTTATGCCCCCTTTTAGAATAGTAAGAACGGTACCACCCTTCTGCTTGGATCAGCGCATTGTGAGAATGTTGTCACCTACATACAATCATTATGTACTTAATCCTTGATGTGTGATTTCGTAGTTAGTGTTGCACAGGATTTAGGTCAGAAAAATAGATCTTGTTCCACATTCGTGTGTTTTTTTTTTTTTTTTTTTTTTTTTTTTTTCCATCCCCTTTCCGGCCATGTGGGCCCATCTTCAGGATATTATTGGGAGAATTGAAACTTGCAACATGCTCTGGCGGTTGTCAACGTAGACCAGTGGGCAATATTTTCAAGTTAGGCGGGCAAAGATCAATTTGATCAAAACTGCTATGGGGTATTCACGGTTGAGCTTGCCGAGTTAAACGTGTTAAGTAGTAAACTTCGTCCCCAGAAAAATCATGAGGCACCCTACGCTGGCCCTGGGTAACGTGTTCAGTGTCATCACGAATCTCCGGATGAAAATGTAAAGGAGAAGAAAGAGTTGACATAAAATAGATATAAAAATGTAAAAAAAAAACAAAAAAAAACAACAACAACGTCCTCCGTATTTTGCTGCCTTCTCACCTAGGTTATTATTTCGGACTTTCGTTTACTTTTGTGAGTTTTTATTTACGAAAATGCCGAAGAAGAGCCAAAAACAAGAAAATTTTGACGAAATTGTGACGAAAACAATCAACACCGAATTTACTGACGAGGAGGAGGAAATCTGGGAGTAAAGTCTCCAAGATCTTGAATAAGTTGTTTTGATGTCCAGGTACCTTGTTTATTTCAAACCAGGTTGGTAAACTTCTTCCTCTTTCCTCCTGACTAAATTTCCATCCGTCAAACAGGGCACAACGAAATTTAAACTAATAAAAACTTCAAACTCGTTTCAACTTCAAAATCGTTTGTATACCACCATTTTGAAACTTCGCCAGAGAGCTGGTGACACAGATTTATAACATGGTTGCTGTAGACGATCACCACACCTCGGACTCAGTCACTTAACACAGCTGATAACGCACTTTGATAACAATCTTTGCGACCGATTTTCTCCACTTTTCACCACTTTAACACATTTAACTCGTTTACACGTCGACAACGGCCCAACCATCAATACCCCTAATATATTTTCCCGTATTTCATATACCCTTACTTTTTTCTCAAGGTCCGTTCGCTTCAACAATATAAAAACACTGTCCCAGGAATAGAAATATATACAAAACGTGTTTTTTGAGGTTTAGGGGGATAACCACCATCTTCACTATAGAAATATAACATTGATGTATGGTATATTCGGAATCCCCCAAATATTTCATAAAATCTGAAATTTCGAATAGGAAGGTCTACCACATTTCCATAGGTACCTAGCTAGTTCAAGAACAGCTAAAAATTATTTGAAATGTTTCCTCGAAAATTCGTTCATTGGAACATTGAGTTGTTTTAATATCATTTTATGTAGTCAATACCGAAAAATGTACAATCAAATATTTTTTTTTCCGATTCACAATTACACTGAAGTGGATTTCATTGGTGAAAGTTTATTACATTATCATTATTTTTTTTCTATCTTGGGGTTTCCTCATATTTTTTTCTCCCATGGCCGCATCCTCCCGACAACTTCTGAGAGAGCACACATTTTTAGAATAAGAAGCTAATACGCAAAAAACGTGTTATTTGAAAACTACATTAAATTTCCCTTATAACCACGCACTACTCATTGCGCCACATCTCGTCACTCATGTAGTTTTAGCGAATTTACGAAGAAAATGAAGCTATTGAGATGGCTTCAAAATTTGAATAATGCAAGTTCTTGAACATTTTCTTCATGGAAATCCGTTTTAGACCATTCTAAAACGATTCCTGAAATGTAACACTTTTGTATATGTGTATATATATTATATATTCATACATTTTATTTAAATATTTATATTTTTATGTGTCATTCCAGACTATATCTGACCGTGGAATCCAGCAAAATTTCAATAATATCAAAAGAAGTTATGAGTTCGTTGGCCAGAATTTTCGGAGTCAAAAATCACTAGAAAAAAACGCGGTTTTGAGGTTTTTGGTGTGAATTACCATAATGAACATAGGAACATAATGAGGTATATTCGGAATCAGCGTGAAATTTCCTGTGAGAATCACCCACCAAATTGGTTAAAATCATTCTCCGAAAATTCGCTCATCAATTCATGCTGCATGGATGGGACTTTTTCTCTTCTGATGTTAGGAAACTGGGTCTTTGCGTTATGACAATATGATGACGAAGTCTGTTCCGTCACAAGACAATGATAATTATTAGTTAATATTTCCATAGGTATTATTAATCAGTCACCATCATCAGCCATCAGTCATCAGCCATTTATCAGTCACCTTGTATGGGAGCATCCATTTCACTCGAGTCCCATAGCAGCGAACTGATGAATGAAAAAGACCATAATATAAATATAATGCGTACTTGTTCAATCATGACTTGAAACCTTCATATATAGGCACCACTTATAAAAAATCTCAGGCCACGCTGTTTCTAGCTTTCGAAACTATCGTAGTAAACAATTAGCATTCAAAGGAGGACAATTAGGAGACTGCCTTTTGCCCATCCAACATTTTGCCCATTGTGCTTATAGGTGCAAAAACTGTCATAATGATTCACTACCACTGCTGAATACTTGCAAGCTCCTTTCATATTAGACTATGTAGGTATTTTCCTATACCTGCTCAGAGAATAATTTTGCAGGTTTCGGAGTGGATGAGAAAAACTGACGAGCAAGAGGTGGTTCGGAAACTGAGCACAGACAAGAACATTCAAAGTGAAAAACAAAAACAAAAACAAAAAAACTGAGAAATCTCAATCCCAAATGGTCGATGAGACAACGGCGTGAATCACGTAGGTTCCCCTTTCCCGTAGGTTTATCAAAATGGTCATTACTTATTCACCAAGTAAAATTTATGGCTGATGCTCCCCAATTATCCACCCGTCCTTTCCCTCTTGATCATCTCGTTCTTGTCTAATTATCGTACGATCGCTCTTTTGTGAAGCAGTCCATCTCTCCCGAGACTTCAACATCTGGTGTTTATTGGTGGAATAATTGATGAATAACTCATTTACTCGCTGAGATCCTTATCCGGGGGCCGATAAAACTAGTGGATAACCCAAGGAAAGATTCATTGGCCTGAATCTTCTTCTCCACCAGCTCTAATTAATTGACGTAATTTGATACGAGAACTAATAAAAGATTTCTCAATTTTTTCTCACGTTGGGTGCGGGCACAAGATTGAGAGGCGTCTGTGTAATTCAACTCACTCTCCCTGCTAGATTTATTATATTTTCGTAATTCATATTTTCGTATTATATTTCGTAATTCTATTTTCGTAATTTTTCTTAATTACAGTATAGAAAATAATGCACACATGAACCATGATTATCATACGCCTTACATTTTACTACCTATGAACTATCTGTATCCATACCCCAGTTTCTAGGATAAATGTTTGGGGTGAAAACACCCTATATATTTGTGTGTTATATACCAAGAACTGTAAACACTCTTCGTTAATTTTACTGTTATTGGATGAATGGTATTTTAACCGAATGTTTGGAAGTTGAATCCTACACAACATACTCACATCCTAATTTTTTCGAAGGTGAATATGCGGGAAAATAGCCATTGTCCATTGTGATTTTTTGATCAACATTTTCATTCTCGTGATATTTCACATTACACTGGTACATTTGTCTTGTAATAATATTTGTTAGTCCGTCCATTATTTTGCACAATATCACCCATTTTACGATGGGGCTCACAACCACCTGTAGTATTTCGACAGAAGCTGCCTTGAGCGCTAATGGCAGGTGGTGTTGAAGTGACCATTTCTGACATCTCTAACGATCAGAAGATTGGTTGAAGGATGGAGAAGCGGCGTCCTCATTTTTTAAAAGAGATTACCAACCCCACTCCAAAATCGCTGAGTCATCTGAAACAGTTGCTCCTGATTGCTGGACAAGGCTTTAGGATCATCATGCTTCCCCCGAACTCAAATCCTAATAATGTTTTCAGGGACTTGGATCTTTTGTTTTTTTCTCAAAAAAATCAAGTGTAGTCCATTCCATTGTGAAACTATGTAGTTACCTTCTATGTACCGTACTGACGATAAATTTGTTCCGAGATTAAACTGGAAAACGCCTTTTCTACTAATTTCTTCATTACAGGTACAGGGACCTATCAAAATATATTTTGACCTACAGAAAAGTTGAAGATTATTTATTTAGATCAAGAGAAGATAATGAAGAGAATCAAGACAAGAGAACAGAATTAAGATTAACTAAAATAATTAAATTCTGCCTCGGGGAAATTTTCCTGAATTCAGCACTTGATGAGGGCCATAATTTTCTTGAATTCGAGCCGTTAATGGTACCGACTAACTCGAAAATCGAACAGGTTTTCAACTTTATAGGAATCCACAGGTTATCGAAGTAGATTGGGAAATCAATATTGGAAAACAGGCCTCACTTCGTAAAACAGAGTCACAAAATGAACAGACCATTTAGCTTCAAAGTACCCAAGCTGTGTAGCGTTTTCCTAGATAGATAGGTATTGTAAAACAGTGTTCGAGGATATTACTATTACATGCAAGTATATGTTGGTTCGTATTTATGAACCAACTCCAAAGATCCAAAGATATTTTTGGAAAACGAGAAGATTGGTAGGAACGTAGAATCATTACCAATAATTACCTTATACTTTTCTACCCCAAATATTTAGTAATTTCCTAGTTCGATAAAATATCGTTTCCCCAATTTTCATGATCATAATCAACCTAGATGCATGATAACCCATTGTGCTAGTTACCTAAAATTATTATTATAGCAAGCGTCCAGCCTCGCGTCTGATTTTTATCCGGCGAGAATCTCGTGATTTTTATCTCTCGGATACCTTGATTCCTTCTGGAGATGCCCGCTGGCTCGAGCTCTCAGAGGGCCAAGGTTAGCAGAGGTTGAAAGTAAAGCCGGGGAGTCACCCGGCACAGCGAGCCCTCAGCGACTGGTCCTCAGTGGCCCCCAGACCGGTTCCCTTCTAATCGTCATCCACCACCGCCATAATTGGAGCGCGATACTCAGTTTATAAACATTTTTTTCTCCTTTTTCTTTCTGCCTTCTTCAAAAAGTTCCTTTTCTCTTTCGAGCTATTCCCTCCTCCATCGCTCGACTTATTTATTGCTTATATATCCCAGCGATACCTACCCAGTTTTTTTCGTCATACTCGCGAACTTCCAGTTTTACCCCTCTTTTCAATCCTATAAACTCCAATACCAACGGTGGTATTCCTCAGGGCTTCATCGCATATCGAACTTGATTTTTCTTTGTGACGACGCGAGTCTGGTATTCTTGCACATTGCTTCGCTGTTGGTTACCCCGACTGTAATTCCTCAACAATGAGCTTAATGATTCGAAGAAATGTCGAATTAATCTTCTTTCGTGTTTGGGGTTTCGAGTATCCCAGTTGATGGAATTTATGGACCACTCAACTCCACCGCAGAATTGCAATTCATATTATCTTGCCTTCATAGTAGCGGTATGAATTACCTTCAGAAGCAACACAACGGAAGCCTTTGATTAAGATAGATCTTCAGATTTTTCGTCGTATGGACCGCTTATAGCGGCTAAGTAATTTATTATCTGGTTAGTTTATGCGAAAATTAGGAATGACTAGGAAAGTTCCAATGATGATAGGGAACAATGTTTGAGGTAGATAGTTGATCGAAATTTTTACTACCCATTTAGTGGGTAGTAACTCTCTACCTCAAACATTGTTCCCTATCGTCATTGGAACTTTCCTCGTCATTACTAATTTTTGCAATGGGTAGTAAAACCTGCTGTTCACACAAACTTATGTGATACCATGACTGATGAGGTATCGTCATAGTACCTAGATCCAGAGCTCTAGTTATCTGATGTTCTTAACTAGAGAAGGAAATATTTCCGTGAAGATTGAACTATCAAAGCTTAATAATTATATTTGTGGTTATTTAATTGATTGGGTTGGTTTTACAGAACTGATTCATGGTATTGGCTATTTTTAACGCGTAGAGACACAAGGCGTACAATATTAATCCAGATTGCCAGTCACTGGATGGTCAGTACCTTCTTGATTTCTGATACACCCCCCCCCCCCCCCCCCCCCCCCCCCCCCCCCCCCCACCTCAACCGTTTCTGATCGCTCGATTCAGAGTACCGAACGGTACCTTCCACCGGTGCATCAGTGTCAGGGCCTGTTCCTCTGACCGCGTACCTAACTGACCCTGTAGGAAAAGGCCTTCCCAACCGGTGATCGGAGCCGTGGAGGGCTCTCTGTAGTCACTTACAACTTCCTAGATCCACCAAACAAGTTCCATTGGCGTAATGAAAGGAACACGGTAGTGTGGATGCCGTGGCTGTCCTGCCCGGCTGCCACCCTAACGACCTCCGCGGGATGTAACCGCCGTAAATGGAGAGAGCCCAGGGGAGATGCGGAGATACGCCGCGACACCACGTGGGAGACCTTACCCTCCTGTAATTGGTGTCCAAGTCCTCCCTCTGCTCTCTGGGTTCTTTCAGGAAAATATCTGTACCGATGCTTTGTCAGACGACAAGGCCGGGAAATGAGGCTTCAATGCTTTCAATTCATCACAATAGAGAAGATTCTGGCAGCCTCGAGATTCTCGCACCTATCCATACATTGCCGGATGAGCAGTCTTTGGATATAATGATACGAGGTTTCTGCTCTACATAAAATATATGGTTAAATAACCATCATGCATTCAAGCCTTTAACAACCATGCTGTTGCAAAATCGGACTGGGTAAGAGTACCCATGAGAATGAAGTGAATATAATTGTTCTTAAAACAAAACAATATTCACTCGACTTTGAACAGAGTTCACTCCTGAATTGCATTACTTAGACCAGAAAAATAATAGTCGTAAGATGCACACAACATCGGCGAGTTGTGACAGGACAAAAGTCGTTCCCTGAAGAGAGGCCTGAAGAAGAAAATGGCTATTGGCTGAAAATGGAGGCAACTCTGAATTTTTCGAAAAAAAAAACCTAGAGCTAAGAAATGGATGGGCTGTCGATCTAGGTGAAAGAGGAGGGTGAGAGTATTATGATATATAGCCTGAGTATTCTGAGAGCTACATAACCTGTCCTGAAACTCACCCATAATTCTACATAAAATCCCATGAAAATCGGTGTTCGAACGGGGTGAGCGTTCGAACGTGATGAGTCACAAACAGGAACTCATTTACCGAGTTTAGAGATTTTATTCCGTTCCTGCGAGAAAAAAAAATCCAAATTCTGTAAATACCTCACTAATCAACTTGTCGATTCTTAACCCTCCATAACAAACAGTAGGAAAGCTGTTAGCTACAGACAGTTTCAGCTACTGCAACGGTTAAATAGGTACTCCACCATTTTCATCATTACCTACCATTTTTGCATAATCTCTCTCGGTGAAATAAATCCTCTGCTCGCTTGATTCCCGTCCAGCTACGTATGTTTGACAGCCCTGACGCAAGCTTCCGCTAAACTCGCCTAAGTCCGTTGATCTTCTCCATCATAATAGTGTGCTTGGACCCATCTTATCACGCGCATGATGAATGTGACTTTGTCACTCTTAGCTTAGTATCAGCTTACGTTTTAGGCAGTTTAGCTGAAGGATGTAATCATTATGGAGTCTGGCAGTCCAGGGAATTCTCTGCAGGCGTCGGATCAGCCTCATTGCAAAACATTCATGCCGGTTATTTCCCAAGCTCTTAACGTCCAGGTATCTACTTACCTCTACTCCTTACAACAGATTAGAAGATGTAACATTTTTGATAACTCGCCAGCGTAAAGTTAAAAATGTTATTGAATTTCACTTGATCTCGACTCGACAATGTCACTTCTCCTCCAACGGTCACGTCTCCGACAGCCATTGCCCCAAGTTCTTGAATCGTGAATATCACGAAGATTTGTCCATCGGCTGCCAGCCACATGCCATTGTTTGCAGTTATGTTAATTCAATTTTGGCTGGGTATATTAATAGTAAAACCGTTCACTTCCCGCAGGCAATCGCCTTTATACCTGAGATAGCTTGAAATTTAAACTCAGCGATTTGGCCAAGCAAAGAAAGGAATACCGATATCGCAGCCATCCAAGGCTTCCCCAAAAAACATGCTCCAAATTAAAGTTAATACGCAACGATGACAACAACATCCCTGTCTGATCTCTTTGGCAACAGTAACCTTTCCGCCACAACCGGTAGTGGAGTACACGCAACAATATCTGGAGAGCGTTGCTCATCATACTGATGATTCTGTGATCCCCACAACGTCGAGGCATTACCTAGCTTTCATGGGAAGTGCGATGAAGACTGAGTTCAATCCAATTAGTAGAGAGCTGAATGGTCACAGTAAAGAGAAGCTATTTGAGAAGAAGAATTTCTTGACTCCAAGGTGCTCAATTCAACCCTATTAAAAACTCGGCGCTCCACGCCTCGGCAGGGGGCCAGCCCCCTGCACCCCCGTTTAGTTCTACTTCAGCCCTACTTGCTGAAATAAAAAAAACATGGATCATGCTTCTTCTAGTGTGCTTCATATTTATGTTGTGAATGTACCTATTAATAGCGCTTAGATGACTCGCTACTTCTTATCTTATATAATCAGTAATCACCGCGTCATGACAAAATATCGCATAGCAAAAATTCGTGACTCGATACCGTTCCCGAAAAACGTTACACTTTTTGCCAGTTAGGTCAAGGCTAAAGCATGTTCCATGCCAAAAATTCTGATTTGCCACTAAAAGTAGGTGGGAATCTAGTAAATATTATGCCTATGTTGTTCTACGTACCTATAACTATAAAGAAAATAAACTCATAGTGACCACGGCCCGCACCACCAAAGGTTGATGAGAACTCGCTCACCACAACGTTCCCTGATTTTCAAGTTTATTACAGCAATTTAGCTGTTTTTTAAAATTGTCAGTTTGCCCTAGGCAGGAAGTATTTACTCTCGTTTTGCCGTGAAAATTACTCTTGCTTTGAGTACAGAGAGCAATTTATTTTGTAATGGTCAGCAAATACCGGTTCCGCCGGCTTTCCCCTAGGGCGATACTGTCTAGGAGCTTGGCTACTAACTACACTTTCATTGTTCTACTCATCTTCGAGGGACTTTTTCAGATGTAAGACGGCGGCCGGTAAGGAGAAGGTTTTGAGTTTTATCGCCCATCGAGCGTTCAGCGTCTTGCGGCGTTTGCTCCTGCTCGGTCTTCGGCAGCAATTAACCAGCTATCCAGTCTAGTAGTTTTTAATGGTACTCAGTATTATTGCCTTGGAATTAGAGGGCACCCAGACTTTTAATTGACTGCTTTGATACAACCTTTCATAGGCAGGATCGCAAGAAGTTTCTTCAGAAACAACTTAAGAGAAAAACGGAATCCTGTGCAATGAATGGGTTGGGACTGAAATCCAGATTGAAAGTCTCCATCATAAGAGAAATTTCATGAAAAGACATGTCAGTAATACGAGTGATAATTACTACAGTGATAATAATATGTACTTCACCTCATCTTTCCTTACCCTCACGCACAGAATTTACGCTTGATAAAGGAGTCGGTAGAAATAACAAACGTCTGCAAAGTTGGGTGGGCAGTATAGCTTCCTCACTCTTGCAACATGACGTATTGAATAATTTTCGTGAAAATTTCACCGATATTGGTAGAATAGAGTTTCTCCCCCAGTTAACACACTCCTGTGGCATTAGCGTTAATGAATAAAGATGCCTGATGAGACGAAACGTAAAATATACCACACGGTATGATTATTTTGTGTTATAAGCTTCCAAGGGACAATGTTGTGAATAATGGTAAAGAATTATTACCTTCCCCCTTACTACAACACTCTGTTCAAGTTTCGCATCTGACTTGTATATCAAACCACACTTTAGTAATACGACTGCACGAACTTTCCTGAATAAAAGTCAATAGGTAAATAATTAACTATTAACAGTTCGAAAAGTTTGCCAACTTCTAATGGTTGTTGGACTTAATAATTAAAGATTGAGTTCAAGACCCTACTCCCTCAACCACCAACTCAATTGCAATTCATCCACAGGATGGTTAACAAAAAATGTCAATGACTCTACAAGAATCGGAGTTCTTCCGGCCTGCGAATCACATTCGATTGTCTAAAAAGGAGTTTTCCAAACCATTACGCCTTTTATGCGGCTCATATGCAATGACTAATGGGGGTTAGAGACAATAAATTACACTGCCCCGATATTTACGGGCAATTAGAAAGAGAAGCGGCCCCAATCAAGAGAGCCGTAAACCTGGAATCCCTTTCCTAACGAAGAAGAAGGAACGGCCGCCGCATCAATTGATCGTTGAAGCTTTAGTGTCCTGCGCCCAAATTTTTTTGTTGCCCCCAAAAACCCCAACACGTTTGAGCAGTAAATGTGAATACTAATGAATTGGGGTTGGGTTCCAAATTGTCCACCTAAAATTACCTACCCATTCTTCAGAAACTTCCTCGTACCGGATGCGGTTTCGCATTACTTTAGCAGTGCACGTTGTTGAAGCTGCGTCTAAATGATGGACCCTGTACTAAGACCACCTGATTTCTCGTTCGGTGTCGCAGGTTGTCTGCTGAGGTATTGTGTGGTGTATGCGGGTCTTTTCATTTACCTAAAATACCTATTCTAGGTAAATGGGTGTATTACGGATGGTGCTTGCAGTTCTTCGGATAATCATGCGTATAATTCGTACTCCTAGTCATATTTATGTAATGTCTGAGGAACTATAATAGCTGAGTTTGGAAAATGAAAGTTGAAGTTTTGAATCAGGGATCTGGGGAACAATATTTTCCACCTTTCAGAAGTGAACACAATACTTCCGCTAACTACCTCGGAAGGGACGGAAGAAAAAACCAACTAACAAAAAACGTGAGTTGTTGATTGCTCATTGCAGAACTATAGGTATACGTAACTCCTTTATCACTCAGAAAGCATTATCATGGAGTTAAAAACGAAGCATGTTGGTTACGATAACTACTATACCGATAAACATTATTGGCTTCTCAAGAAGGGACCATTAAATAATTTTAAGATGCTATTAATGTAGCAGTCCAAATAGAAAGGGATCCTAATTGACCATGGAGCGCTAAATCGAGTCCCGTAAACCCTTCTTATCCTATCCGTCTGAGTTAGGCGATTGATGCTACAAGGTACAATTCAATTAAAACCCACCCTAGCAAAGGAGATGGATCTGGAGTAGTTTGAAGGAGGTTCTTGCGTTATTAATGGGTCAGAAGAGAGACTAGTAATGGGGCGAAGAGGTTCCACTGGGTGCTGGGATATTCAAGCTACCTGAAGGCGGTAGAAACTTCCTTTCGGCTCTCAGTAATCGATGGAAGGGTATCTACCAGCGTCCGACAGAAGTCGCTCCTGAGCACATATTTCAGGTTACATGGGCGAGAACTACGATTTTGAGCGACGGCCATATAAATCAAACATGAGTTGATAACGATGGATATCAGTCTTTTAAGCTACCGACATCTTGCGATGGGAATAAAACGCCACCTAACATGTCCAGGAAAAAATGAGAGTTTCGTAGGTACATGAGACTTGAATACTTAATCGAGATTCATGAGCGGAATTTTACAAGTTGATGGCTGTAGTAACACTTCTGCTCCCCATGACGGACACTTCCCCAGAGCCCCAACACCTTTCACACAAAAATGTTTTACAGGAGATAACAAACTGTTATGGAATGTATACTCAATTCAAAACGAAAGGGGCCAAGTAAATAGCGAATTCAGATTGTATAGTTCTGTGCATGTATCGTTATTATGCACTCGCGTATGGTGGCAGAAACATTTCATATCATGAGACACAATACTAGATGTTCTCATTTGTATATATTTTCCCATGGAATATGTGGACTCTATACAATAACTATAAACAGACCTAGTGCTCTTAGTATTGTTATTTCGATCCATGGAGGAACACAATAATTCATATGTACGACTATGTAATTATGTTTGCTGAGTTAGGCGCTGATATTCCCAAAACCAATCCAAGTAGATGGTCATGGCATTCAAGTACGGAAATCACATAGAACGCTACGGAAAAAAGTGCATTAATAGCACTAGAATGGGGTCTGCGCATGATTTTTTTTTGAAACAATATTGATGAAATTGAAACAATTTATTGAAAGGGAATCGATTCAAAATGGCCAAAGTGGGGTTATTTCATAATTATGTGGTCTCCCTATTTTTTAATCGACGAAGAGAAATGTGAACGTTTGAAGAAATGCGCGCGGAAATGGAGCGCGCTGATTGGTCGAAGCGCATCCATGCGGAGAATGTCGGAACCATCGGAACGGTTTTAAAGGGACAGCAGGGGGCGGTGACGTACGTACCTCTGGAGGTACCCGCGAAATTCAAAACATTCCATTTTAACTGCTCCCACATTGAGTTTTTTGTCCCGATAAATAGTTTTTACTAGTCATGGCAACTCAAATAACATAATTAATGGGTTTTTTCCAATTTTTATTTCTCATGCGCAGACCCCATTGATGTTGATGTAAGCAGGCCCAGGAAACAATGCACTGTTCCTCAGTATGGAGCCGATTGCGACAGATGGTAACACAATACGGAGCGCAGAACCGAGACTTACGGCCATTGTGAAGCCCAAAGCACTACATGCAAACCGCGGAGGGCTTGACGCGAAGTTCTAACATGGAAGGCACTCGTCTCCCCTTACAGGAGGCGTGGTCTCCAAGAAAAATATATTTGAGCACCCCCGCACGGCCGCGAAAGGGTGTCCTATCTTTGTAGACGACAAAAGCTCCTCTAGGGGAGAGCCCTTCGCCCATCATGGCCCGTCACAACAGGCGCATCCTCCCATGAGTTACTTCAGCAGGGAATGGTGAAGCGAGCGTCAACCCTCTGCTAGTTGTAAGAAGTCCTTGAAAAACCAAGTGGCTGCAGAACCACCCTGTTTAATCTTTCTTACTCTCTTTCTGCAATTCGAACAAAGGAAAATAAACATCATAAAACTGACGGATGTTTTGCAAATCGATGAGAAGTTGTCGCATTCATAATGTGGAATTACAACAATAGGAACCTGGATAATTACTCAAGTACTGTTGGAAAAGCTTGAAGACGTAAAATTACCTACACACGTCATTACATTCCGTACCGGAGTAACTACTAAGACATCTTCATGGCACACGTACACGTAGTACAGGTCAATAAACGAATATAAAAAACACTAATCTCCATATGAATGGTTATTTGCTAGGGGATATTAATTATTAGAATTAAATACTTACTAGGTAATTAAAAAATAAATTATTTGTGGTCATGGATTCGTTATAAATGACTGAGTCATTCTTGCACTTGCTATGTTATAAAATAGTGTAACGATTTTATTTTATATTTTTGTGGAAGACGTTTTTTCCAGCACCTATCTACCTATTAGAAATCGTTACGAAATTGTGTGACAAAATTATATCACGAACGTTGTGGAAAACAATCGGGATCACAGACGTGTTCATAAGATTTCAACTTATAACTAAATAGTTGATTGGCCTTTAACCGAAGTTTGGAGACATAGATTACAAACAACACAGTGTTGTTATCGAAGGGAATTTATAAGAAATACTTAGATATTATCTAACTACCTACCTACCTATTTGAACTTCGTATTGTTGGTAATTTTCGGAGTTGAAGTTTTTAAAGATTAAGCATCCAGAAATTCAGCTAGCACAAGATTCAATCAGAACTCAGTGCACCAGGAGGGAAAGCATGTTTCACTTTTGGTT
>JAEMON010000002.1:13877555-13899917 GCA_030264115.1 Lygus lineolaris | reverse complement strand
GCGTTTTTTATTTATTAGTTTCAATGATGAACCTTTAGGATCGAGCCCGAAAAACTCATGTATAGAATCCAAAAATCGAGATTATAATCATTGCGTCCCCACTGTACGCCGCACAGTCGGATTTCTTTAAAAAGGAAATCCAAATACCATCTCTCCTAATAACCATGGTTAGCGAACCCATAGTAATTTGCTCAGCGGGATCAGGATCTTAACCATTATCTATATTATATACTCGTGTACGCCTCAAGAAGGTACCTTTCTATGTCGACTATGTCAACAATGTGTTTTTGAGCTGAGTTGGAAGTGGTTGAATTTTTCAGGGGTCTTTTCAGGTTACGTAGAGGCTTTGGATCAATAGATTTCAGTCCTCACGTAATCCTGCTCCCAAGTAGAAGCCCACTGTAATTAGGCTGTGGGGATTGGGGAGTTTACACGGGATCGGTAGTTGCTGATGGAATGGGGAACGAGAGGGGGTTTATCCCCGCTGGGCTGACACCTTGATCCAGTTCATTGCTATCAGGGAGGATCACATGACGTCACTAACTGTGATACGATCTTCATTCTGAACCGAGTCAGGATAGGTAATGGTAAAACCCCGAGAAGTAACATCAACCTAGTATTCCCAACTACTGACTAAATAGGTTGAGGAATTCGAAATGGGGAACTTGCATGGTTATTTTTCATTTCGAAATTTGGGAAATCTTAATGAGGGCTTTCCAAAAAGGTGCTATGATAATATGTGTGGTAACCGATGATTGAAAGTTACAAAAAATGGCTCTTGTAATTTGAACCTAATTGACGACACCGACCCCCCGACTGCCTAGGCGGAACCTAAATGACGCCACACTTTCGTAATGGTAATATTAGTTTTAGCGAATTTTCCTAGGAAATTAAGCTAATGCAATGGCTTCAAAATTTTGGTTACCTACATGAAAAAGTTTTTGCAAAAAAATCTGCGTTTCAGACCATTTTAAAACGATTCGTAAAGTGTGATAATTTTCGTATTATGTAGGTAGGTATCAGTACATAATACGTATTATTTATGTAGTGTTTATGTGTCCTGCCAGACGATATCTCAACCTAGGTAGGTACCTACTTCCGTTCTAAAAATCCACAAAAAATTCAAAATCCAGTAATAACAAAAGAAAGGATGAGTTCATTGGCCAGAATTTCTGGAGTACTACCTACCCACTCTTAAGGGTCAAATTTTCGAAGTTTTTGGTGTGAATCACCATCTTCAATATAGGAAGATAAATGGTACCTATCTCCATAATCAGCGCAACATTTCTTACAAGGATCATCTACCAAATCGGTTAAAATGATCCTATGAAAATTCGCTCATCAACTCATGATGCATGACTTGAACGTTAATCAGTAACGTGTTAATGTGCACATCTTGCAACATTATGGCCTATATTGGCTACATAGAGAACAATGTTGAGTGACTTTTATGAGGAAAACGTCACTTCTTTTTAATATCCATCCATCTGCGCGTTATGGAATGTACTTATAGGTCTCCCTCTATCACGCACTAAAGCATTCTTCCTCAAAATAACGTTCTGAAATCCAGCTTTATTATAATTTTTGAGTAGAACTTACAACCAGTCACCTATGTTTCTCTTAAACCACACTCTATAGCAGGTTATGTGAATCCGAAGTTGATTCTATTATTGAGGTTGATTATTATAGACATGCCCTCAAACATCAATTATAAGTAGAGAGTGTTTCTTGCTTCTCTACCACAGGCAGAAATTTGGCTTACCAGACTGAACTGTCAGCATTCCATTTATGTTGTCAAACAATGTACCTACCCAAACATTGATATTGAGAACCAAACGGGACTCATTTTCTTGAAAACATACCTAATTCATGTCTGATGCTTGAAGATATAATATGGTTTCAGTTCAGGTTTTAGCCCGTCTCCTGGCTGATCTCTTTCCTTTTTTTCAAGGCCGATTTCTATTTTAAAAAATATACCTTCCTACTTTCCCTTTACACTGGATCAACTAAATAAAGTAAAAAGTCTCTTTGTGTCTTCAATTCCTCTGTGATGGTGGAGAATCACAACGATTTCAAACCCGTGACATGCAAGAAATTTGAACTATGCGAAAAGTGACAAGTACTCAGTCTGCCCTTTTATGGTCTCCTCGTCAAGGTTTCCAACTCAAGTTGTGCTGCATTGTTGGGGTGAAGTGTCCGGATTTATGAGCCTGAAGTCTTATACGTATGGTACCTTACCATTATTCAAGTCATTGCCTTTATTAGAGAGTTTTTGTTCTTCCCGTTTCCGAAAGCGAGTTCTGATACGCGTGGCTGATAAGGGAAAACTTAATAATGAGCTTGGAGCATCTCTTCTCTTAAACATGTATTTCTTCATGTATACGTGAAGAGCTGCTTCTCTACATACACGGTAAGAACCACACGTTTACGGGAAGAGAATGCTCCAAGCTCATTGTTCCGTTTTCCCCAGCTACCGGTATCGGAACGTGTTTTTGGATACGGGAAGAAGAAAAAAATTCTAGTGTCGCAACAACTTAGACCCAAAAATATTATTTGTATTATTAAGCTGTGTGTACGATTATTATTATTTTGCTTCCACACTACCGAAAGTAGGAAGCAATGTATTCGTGCAAGAAATTAAAACAATTTGTGTACTCTAAAATCAAAATTTCCACTTGCTTTTTACGTTTCAGAGCTTCGGGGATTTTCAGGGATCGTGCGGGTTACAATCCCCTATGAATTTCAACCCCGTCGGACTGTTAGTAGTGTGAGCGCTTGAGCAAACGTAAATTTCCTGAAACTCTTGTATCTCCGTTCCTAATTGACTTTTTTCACTCAAAATTTGAGGGTTGTTTTAGGCTGATTCCAAGACAATCACCTATGGATTTCGTCACGATCGCATCAGTAATAGCTACTGCGCAAAGGAAAATTGAAATTTGTTGTCATAGGCGTAGCTCCGGAACTACTCGACCAATTTCGGTGACATTTTCAGGGATTACGCGATTTAGACCCTAGAGGGTCCCATATGAATTTCATCGCCATCGGACAACCAGTAGTCGCATGCGCACACGATTAATTCCTGAAACTACAATATTTCATTTCCTAATGGATCGATTTCGATCAAACTCGGAGGTTAGTTGGGGGCTGACTCAAAACCCATGGTTTCCATCACGGTTGGATCAGTAATAGCTTCTGCGCAAGCGCAAACTTCAAATTTGTTGTCATAGGGATACCTCTGAACTGTTCTACAAATTTCGCTGAATTATTCACTAACTGATACTACACGTCCATGTTACAACAGTGAGGAAGCTATACTGTCCAACGAACTTGGCAGGATCACACACTAAACCAAAGTTCGTATATTTTCTGATTGTTCCACTTGCAGTTTTCCCAAAAGAGATTGAATCGAAGACGAAAATATATAATAATATTAGATACGATCCCGAGAAGAATACTTCTGGTAAGGTTTGTTATTGCGAAATTTGGAGATTCATATACAGGGTGTCCCAAGTGTAACATTAAAAATAAATAACGACACCGTTGAAAAGAGCGTTAAACATTTTTTAAACGTTTACAACGCATTCTGGGGGTGTTTAAATGGGCTGAATAGGAAGTTTTCTCAAATTTGCAAAATGAATAATTTTTCTAATGTTTAAGTACGAACAGTTTGTTAGAATCTCAGCTTTTATTTATTTTACTCTATTTAATTGATTTTATTTATTCATTGTTTTTATTTATTTTACTTTATTTACCCAGTTCTTATTTCCAGCGGTGTGCATTTTTTAATTTTACTGCTGAAATTGAAGAGAAAATCACGTTTGAATGAAGAAAAGGTGTGGTTTTTTTTCTCTTGAGGATATCAAGTGTTAGGGTGTCTTACGACTAGCCTCCACTTGACCATGGCTAGAGGAGTTAGGTATAATTTTCCACGAAATAATTACGCTGAATCGCATGGCAGCATTCCTGATTCATTTTTATAAATTGAAAATTGATTCTCCGAGAAAATAGTGCATTTAAGAACACACAGCATGAAGCTAATGAATAACGAATAGAGGTAAATCTGATCAATATTTGTTATGTAAAATTAAATTAGCATAGAAAGATTAGCAAAGTAACAGACACAGAAGTGCTGGAATATCCAAAATCTCACTAGGTGTATTTTCGGAAAATCGATTTTTGTCAGTCAAATCAAAAAAGCAATGTCACCGATCAGCGTAATAAATTACGTGGAAAACGATACCTAAATTCCCTTCATAAAATCAAGTTGAGGCTCCTCGAATAACACGCAAGCATTCGATTTCCTCCGAAAAACCCACGGGGTCTTACAACATTTAAACGTGATGTTCTCCCTTAATATCTTCAGAAAAATTAAACACAACCACACCTTTCAAAAGCTGAGACTCTGAAGAAGTTTTTCCCGTTAGACGAACGGTTATCAAGGCCATTCCAAGGCCATAAGGTCGAAAACATGGATAAATCTTCAGAATGAAAATACTTCCAAAAACAATGGGTTACACAAGAAACTCAGGAAACAAGAGTAATTGTTTGTTGCAAATTACTTGTTGAATTGATCCCAGAAGTATCGTGGTTCCGAGAGTGGGGCGCTCCACTTATCTGTAGTATTTATAGCTCTGTGTGTATTATTTTATGTATAGTGTACGTCGAGAATGGGGTGTAAATATAGGAGTTTCAATACATCCCCAATCAAATCAGCACTTTGATACTGAATTGTGCATCAGTAGGTAGGGGTGCGTTCAATAGGGAAATGATAGGTGCTATAAGTTGGACCTGTCTCTATGGTTTCGTTTGATGCATTCCTCCACTAGATTGACATACTTCTATACATCGTAAAGCACCGAGCTGTAATACCACTGAGGACCTGAGCAACTTCAGAAATATTTTTTGGAAGGAAGATTGAAGCAATTTCACTAGCATCTATTTATCAACTTTGTTGAGCGTAAAAGGTACTTCTCAGGTATGTTAGAGAAATAGTCCCCTGACGTTCTAGGAACAAATAAACTCTGGGCGGAGGACTGTAAAAGCCGCCTTCTGGTTCAATTAATATAAGACTTCAATAGCTAATATCGCACTAGTATATGCAAATGGGAATGTCACTCACCTGGAGGTTCCCGCGGGAAGACTTCCGTGGCCACGGAGATACGATTGTTGATAGGTGTAGGCGTTTTGGAATAGGTAGGTATCCTCGATGGTTCTTCTCGAGGGGGGCAGACCGGGGGGCACTTGATTCGACCGACACAGTAGACGTACTGACCACGAGCTCCCTTCCGAACGGGGTAGGCGGGGGGAGGGGGGTTATCAAAGGTAACATTCCCTACCAGTGCGATAAAGAGTTTCAGGTTCAATGTGCATGAACAAACTTATTTGATAACGCCATACAGTCAATCTCCCATATTGCATAAAACAGGCTGAATATTCATTGCATGGTAAAGTTCACTGCTTTGGACAGGCAAGCTTGTCTTGAAGAGTCGAGCACGCGACGGGTTTCGAAAGAGCTTGAAGAGTTTTATCTGTAATTGTAAAAGGCCCGAGGTCTGGGCAACGCCTGCTCCTGCCCACAGAAGCTCTGTTGAAACCGTTTAAAGGCGTACCTAAGGATTTTGAGTAGATTTCTTATGTAATCGAACGTGGGTCAAAACTTTCTCTGCCCCGGGGAAATCGATAAAATACGTTAATTAGTTTCAATTCGATAGGTCATGTTGATGCCACTGAGTAGGTATATAGGTCAACCAACTACCCCCGTGCGTGAATTTTTAATTTGTCCGAATCATTATTGAACCCAATAGTACCTACCCATGTTATTTTCAGTACCTATTCCACAAAACATGAAATAAATTACCTATACTCTCAATAAAGAAGTCCTCTGGGCGGAACTGACGCATGAACAAGATAAAGAGACCTGTTCGGATTAACCCAGTTTCTTGATTATGTGAATAAATTCGAATACCTCCACCACCCACGAGTTAGGAACATAAACATACTAGGATAGGGGTTCAAAAAATCTCATTACCTCATTACTAATCTCATAATCTCATTACCAATCTCTTTTTAATATGAGTCTCTCTATTTTACGTGGGAATTTCCTTGTAGGAAGTCCTTGCTATTCATTGCTCTGAACAGTAGGTAAAAAAATACATAATAAAACTACTGCTGAGAGCAAAGAATAACGAATAGGAATGAGGATTTTTTTTAAATAAGTGAACATATTTTGAGAAAATCCTTATTCCAGACAGTAATATATACAAGGCGGCTTTTATTTTTTGTTTAAGCCGCATGTGACTTCACAACTGGCTAAATAGCAACCTGTTTGGTCAATAATTATAATGCACCACTATCTAAAATGCAAAGCAACTTACATTTCTGTAACATTTGGTATTTGGTCGGGTATGGAATGCATTTTGTAGGAAGTTTGTGTGTTTAGTTACCTAGTGCTTCAGTAGCATCAAGGTTGTCAACAGTGAAGAGAAATATCCACCAGTAAATGTCAAATTCAAAACGCTAGAGTCCAAAATGCTCGAGGAAGAACGTACATCAATTTTTAAACAGATTCACATTGAGGAAAGGTCAAAAGTCAGGGCCCGTGAAGAAACTCGAGTTCTTCAAACTTCGCAAGTGACCGCGATTACATCAGTCGGTAAGCTTGTTTTTGTTTGTCAAACGGCGTGTTCAGATTCCAATGTTCCAGCGGGAAGATGAAGTGTTGAGAGGAACTCGCGGAATCCCGGAGGCCAGAAAACCAGAGGGAAAGAAGCGGTAGGGCGAAAACAGGGGAACGATCCAAAGAACTGGTAGACCCCTGCAAGCCTTCAAAGTTCTTTTGCCAAAGTGACCCCTTCGTTTCTCCCGCATCTAAGGATAATTGGGACCCTTCCGAAAAACACAACGCCGAAAAGCCTGAAGGGGATATCCACGTTTTTTGAGGCGGCATGAGATCAACGTGAATTGGGTATGAGCTCTGCCAGGGACTGTAAAACAGTCGCATAAACAACCATCGATGATGGTGGGGGTTGAATCACCGAATATGATCGGAGTGTCAAAGCCGGTGTTAAGTCTCAATTACGAGTGAGAACATTTGCCATTTCGTTCAATGATTTCTTTTCTGAGTTTTCGTTACGATGTACAATGGTTGAAGAAATCTGTTCACAAAACATAGACCAGAATGACAATATAAGGGAAAAATCATCGGTGATTGGAATTAAGGCGTTTCGCTTCTGGAATCTCGAAATTCCCAGATTTATATCCTGGAATTAGAGGATTTTCCGGGAGCAATTTTCACTTTTTGTCCCTAATAATGAAGCGAGCAGGTAGAAATTAGGGTGAAGAGGGATCTGGAAACTCCATGCTCGAATTTTTCGGAAATTAGATGTTTTTTTGGCAGAATAGTTGCTACAGCACAATATATAGGTATACGGTAATCGAGCTCGACTTCAAACCAAGGAAGAATCAACTAAAAATCTGAATGGAATGTATATATAGGTCCATTACGTTATCAAAATATTCAGAAGCATCCAAAAACAACAGTCCTCAACAGTAAATTGGAGTCGTGTTATCAATGAAAAAGATAATGACCCACCAGTGAGGCACGAAAGTCAGAGAGCTATTTTTCAACCAAGTTTTCGGGTATATAGCTGTAATCAGGAGGCTGCTATCAGTTAGATAGCGGAGCGGGGTCAGGTTAGAGTACCGGTGGAAGGGAAGGGGAGGGGAGTCTGTACATACAGCGATACCCCGACGAACCTCATAAACCATATTAATGAACGTTAATTGCCTACAGGCGAGAGAATATTCGGCTTTCCGCTCTCTCGCCCCGCTTTTCCGCATTTCCACTGGTTGGTGGGGGAGCGCTGGAATCGCTTTTTCCTCTTCAGTCCACGGGAGGCCCGTCGCTGGTTTGCAAATGGACTGACGATGTAAAACAAGGGCAAATTCCCTTCGATTGCCGGGAGTTTGAATTCCTTCCCTTCCCCTCCCACTCGGCCATCCCTTTCCCGTAAAACAATAGCGTACGAACTTAGCCAATTAAACCCTCCCTCATTACTGGACTAGTTAATGCGATGTTTATTGCGAGGAACTCAATCCAGATTTTCCGTTCATCCAAATATGCTTTTGGTGGCAAAGATGCCCAACACGAACCTATAAAAAATATAACTAGATAGTTAACTAATTGCATTGCACATAATCTAACAAGGCCCGGTCGACATAACCAGGTAACCCGTTACGATAATATACTAGTTACTGATGAGTAATGTTTTCAAAAAGAAATACATGGGGTTCACAGGTATATAAAAACATGGATACTGGCAAATGAGGAGATCTATACCATAGAGGTTGCCCATTGCATATAGGTACCTAACTTTGTGGGCCAAGCTAACCTAAAATATTCGCTTGTATACAGGGATACCCAACCCCGAATCGACTTTGTCAAACACACCTTTGGGCCTAGCAAACAGAACCACGGGATTAGGTACTAATTTTATTGAATGAGCCCTGGAGGGACCATCATTATCTAGTGGTCCAGAGGGTCCATCATCATCTAGAGGCACCAAATTCCTTTTTTAGTACGCGCAAGAACAACAGCTAGAGGAAACTATAAGAGTAATAAATTAACAGGAACCAGAAGACAGTCCAAACATAACAATGTCCTCACAAAGATTCATACAAAATATTAATGCTATGTACATAAGGTCATCTATCATTATAAAAATCAACAATATTTTTTCCGTACCAGGAACGGATGGGGATTGATTGAAACAAACTGTGTCTGCGTCGGACCAGACGGTAGAAGTTATACTTCTTTGGCCATTCTCATACACCCACTCACGCACACAATGTTTTTGCGTCCCGTTAACACTGTTAACAGCCGTTAAACATTGAAATGTTTAGGTGAACAAGTTACCTACGTGACATGATAGAAATGCTTGCATACGAGTCTGCGACACATTGGGACATTTTATGTCAATATTAACAGTTTCTCATACAACCAAATTTGTTTGGATGTATTATTATTTCAATGAGCTCCATATTCGAATCAGCTGATCTGGGAGCTCAATTTTCGAATCAGCTGATCTAAGACCTCCATTTTCGACTCAGCTGATCTGGGAGCTCCATTTTCGACTCAGCTGATCTGAGAGCTCCATTTTCGACTCAGCTGATCTGGGAGCTCCATTTTCGAATCAGCTGATTTGGGAGCTCCATTATCGACTCAGCTGATCTGAGAGCTCCATTTTCTACTCAGCTGATTCGGGAGCTCTATTATCGACTCAGCTGATCTGAGAGCTCCATTTTCGACTCATTTTCGCCCAATACCAAATCTCAGAATCGTGGGAAAGTAGTCAAAAGCATACAAAACGTACAATCGTCGATTGTTCTTATGAAAAAGTTCTTACGAAAAAGTTCATATGACGTAGTTCTTATGAAAAAGTTCTTATGACGTAGCGTGACGCGATTTCTCGACCAACATCCCATCCCAAGGTGTCTAACGGGCGCAAAGAAGTATAACTTCAAAAATAAATTTTGGGACACATGACAATAATAGGATGCTCAATTTCATAATAAGCAAGTCTGCTCAACGGACATTGATGATACACGTAATTTGTGGGCGAAAACGGGACCCAAAGGAGCTTACCGGATCGTGAGCCAGGGCGAGGGACCAGGAAATTTACTTTTGCCAGGAGTGCTGGTAAATCCACCTTGACCAATACCCGCTTTAGGAAAAACATAGTGTAGGCCAAGTATCTTCGTGTCCCAGAATTCATGCATCTTTCCATTTAGTTCCTCATAATTCAACAAAACCGGAATGTTCAAAACCTCCATTGATACACCAATGTTAAGCCTTCGTTAAGCGTTTGTTAAAAAAATAATTCGACAATTCCTGAGAAATGTGAAGTTTATAGAAGCAAACCATTTAGAATTTATATCGATTTCTATTTCAGTTCGTGTTTGCTTCTATCTTATTCCTTTGACAAGCCCACTCACACTTGAATCCATTCCCAGAAGAAAACAAGAAACCCCTCTTCCTCCCTCGAATGTCTTTCCCTCCTAACGATGAAGGAAGTCTGCTTCGTCTTGAAGCTGGGTGACTTGTGTTCTCCTCGACTGACGTAATATATGCAATCGAATCGTTCATCCCCTCCCTAACCACTAACCTGCCACCTATTTTGACTGAGCCCTCCTTCAAATCGCTCACCCTCCGAAGGGTCCCCGTCCAAGAACATGTGTCAACTTCGGTCTAAATCCGTTGCATCAACACCATTAGGTGACTTTTCTCCCACCCTTCAGTGGCATTTCAGATTATTCTTACTTTTTTCACGTCACCTTCGCCTTTGTATGCGGAGAAAATCCGACTTCTTTTTTCCCCTCAAGTTTGGGGGCCAATCAGGTGAATCGGATTAGCTAAGGGTAAGACCAAATCCTGATCCGTTTTACTTGAACTGGAATCTGCTAACTTAGAGGTTTCTTCAAAGTTCCGAAAAGTAATAGCATCAACAAAAAAGATAACTATTGAAAAGAACAACACATCCCCAATGTGGTTGAAGAAGGAAGTAGGTACCTAAGTAAAAAAATCACAATACAGGAGAGCATTTTAAAGTTTCAAATCGAACCCTCAATTATTCAGGAATCCAAAATATTCTACGCTTTAGTATGAAATCATTCCACCAAAGTAGGTATTTGAAAACGCTGCAAATTATATCTACCTAACACAAAAATTACAGGATTCTTGTAGGTCTCAATCAACACCAAAAACTGCTTGATTGAAATAGTAAGAAAACAATGACCTCGATTGAAAGTCTTCGTACTTGGTGGGGTTTTCTGACTCACAGCAGAGCAATGTGATGCAAAACCAGCCCCAAAACCTTCATAACATGATGTAATTAAGTATAATAATTTTATAATAATTTTGGTCAACCTCAAGTTACCTGGATGTTGGATTGTTTATTCCGACTTCCGGATTCTGTGTAGTTAGTAGGTACCCAAATATCAATGTTTGGGTGGATGGAAAAGAGAATATGGGTATACAAATGTTTTTTATATCTATTTTAAGGATTTAGTATAGGTACTTTTGTAGGTTACCAGTAGAAAAATACGAAAAAAAAGGTAGAATAATATATACTTATTGGGTGATTGAGGGAAAGTAATGCAGATTGTGGGGGATGGATGATCATCTTAAGATGAATTTCGGATGTTTTCTTCCCTAATTGGATGCCTGATTAAATTCCAATGGTGATGTGTCATTCAGATCAAAGCGCGAAAAGTCAGACGCAAAAGTCGCCCAATTCAACTTTTGGACGACAAATAATTCGGGGCGGCCCCAAAAAAGGGTAGTGGGAAGGCCAGCTGGCAAAACGACGAGGAGGCGAGGTGCACAAAAAGGGGAAAGAAAACTGACTCGGACTGACTTGTGGATGACGAGACGGGGGACGAGGAGTTCGGAGGGCCACCCACTAAGACGCAGTAGCTATTAATCCGTGACTACGCACACACACTGACCCACACGAGCCGTGGCCTTTCTTTATAAATGAGCGCTTCGCCAGCACCGGAGGCCCTGAATCGATCAAGAGGCCCCTTCTATCCACCTTCCGCCAAAAGACACCCAATAGGAAAAGGAAAAAAAATCCCGAAACTGGAAAATGATTGCCTTTTGATCCGTTCATCTTCTCTTTCCCTTTGGGGAACGTTAAATTTGTTTAGACGGGGATGAGAGCGCAGTTATTGTTCTGGGCAATTGCGCGCCCTTTTCATTGCTCACAGGATACGGTGACAAAAAACCAGCGTCTTCAATAAAGTTAATACCATGGTGCGTTAGTGGTGCCTACAATATTATTATGATCAAAAAAAGAACTTGAACAGGTTGATGCAGATGACCATGCCTGGTACTACTATATCTAAGTCCTATGCTATTGTATACCTACTTAAGATAAAATCATGGTTTTCTCATGTAATTATTAACTCTATATTTGCGATTGTAATTTATTGTGTTGTTACTTTCATAAATCTTCAGTAAACTTTATAATCTATACCATAACTAATTCAGGAACGCTCATGCTTTCACTGTCGGACAGATCTTCGTGAAGTTTTATAAAAATTCCATGAAATTTCCTTCAAAACGGAGGCAAACTTCCTGTCCCGATTAGGCTTTAAAAAAATACCTACATTCTCCTCTTTCACCGAGATGCCGCGGAAAAGCTTGACTCTGGAACTATCCGTGCCATCTAAGGAAACTCTGTACCTAGTAGGTACCTATCAAAATGAATTTTTATCAATATTTTGACTTCATTCATACAGTGAAAATTTAACAGGATAGGTATGGGTTGACTGATTTATTTGCTGGTAATCGAAAATCCAGAAGAGAATAGAGGAGGAGGACAGAAACGTTGAATTTATTCAAAAATACAAACATAAAAACCATTAAGTGTCTAACTGGCTGAACTAGGAAACCCGACTAGGTCACACACCAATCACAAACCACTTGAATAATATATACCTAGAGGACCGATATATCACCAACGAGAATAGGAGTGGAAAGCCACTATTTGTTATATGAGTTATATGTTACAACTAAAAAATGAAGAATCAGGCACGAATGTCGAAGGTTGTGAGAAGAAGATTTGTTCCTTCACAATATTATGAAAAAAATAATGAACGAGAGGCGTTCTTCTCCGAGACCCACGAACAGCTCCAAAGGTAGTAGAGATGTGTGGTGAACTGCAATAATTAGGTTGGTAGAAGTTTTCATCCTATAGGTACCTAAGTGTCAAATGTAGGTATATGGTTTAGATGATACATAGCCCCAACAGTGTAAATCCGGAATACATCGTCCGAATCGATTGAAGCCTACCATCCCAATAAAACTGGATCTCCTTACACGCATAGCGCTATCCTGGATCGTACAAGAGCACAATCCGCAAGGCTCAGGACGCTGATGGTTATCTCAGAGCTAAATGATCGTTACTCCGTTCCAATCAGTTTCCGGTGCATTTAAATTCCGAGCCAGGCCCTCCGACCGTCCGATTCCACGAAAAACAATTCCGATGTTCACACACGTAATCGGAACGCGGCGCTTGGTACCTACTCAATCTACCGAGAAAGACGCCGTGGCTGAGGAGGTTTCGGAAATCTTAATTACTCAGAGGAGTAAAAAAGCTAAGGAATCCAGATTGACTCGAAAGATCTTCCCGTCCTCTCTAGAGACCTAGCCACCTAATTAGTGACAACTGGAGTGGAGGGGTAGCCCTGTAAGCTCGAACCAAGGACGATATTCGGTGAAGATTGTGAACGAACACGCAACCGAGTTCTTCAATTCCAATCCACTAAGATGGGACCCAGGGATCAGGGCAAGTCGATGTCGTGGTGTAAAAATAAATGAATCCAAATGAAATGAAAAAAACTAAAAATGTTCCAAGGACTTTTCTGCAGTGGTTCAGTTGATTATTTCGTTAGTCAAAGACCTTCTACTTTTTTTCAACTTGATTCCTTACCCCTTTCCTTTTAGTTCGTTGATTTAAATTTTTTTTCTTTGTTGAGAGAGAGAGAGAGAGAGGGAAAGAGAGAGACAGAGAAAGAAAGAGACCATTTTTTTCTTCAACTCAAGACCACCTCACACCACGAGGCATCCACAACCGTGGTCATTAGCGCTCTCCTTCAAACACGAGAAGGCATGTTTAAATGAAGAGGGAGGAACGGTTGTTTCCATTCCGATATCCGAACCCAGAGCGACCCCTCAAAACTAGCAGTAGTTAAGCACTTTCAACTCACAATGCACCTGCATTGATGGTGGTAGGAGCCACCTACAGTTGGATCAGCTTTATTACGTAATGTTTTTGGCGATGGGGAAAGCGTCCAATTCAAAGTGATTTGGCGAAGGTTTCATAGGGTAGATGAACCGGAAGTTCCACTACCTATTCAAGTAATTGTTACATGAGACTCTCAAACTCTCGAAGATAATTGATTGGAACAACTAAATACTTTCGACTGGACGACGTTTTCAAGGCTACAGGATTTTTTGATTCCCTTATAGAATCAAGACGGCCTTGACTAAGTTGATGTCAACTGTTTTGCTCGCACTGAGCTTGTTTCTCACAAGGCCTTCGCCATCGGATGTCAGCTAAATAAGTGAGCTTGAAATTCAGTGCTGTATGCTCTATTGCCATTTTGCTTCTCACTATTGAAAATATGTTTTAGATTAGTCTATAAGAAAATGCCTACAACTAAAGTGGTCTTTTTCCCAATGATAGTTTGGGTAAGTAGCAGGCGGAAGTTAATACTATTGGAGTTTATCCATTTATAATCCCTCCACTGTGTTTTACTATTGAACCACCATTTACCACCAATTTTATAACTCCAAATAGGTAGGTAGATATTATAGGTAGTAATGGAGTTTTTCCGTGTAATCAATTTTTTCGTTATTTTTTGGCGTTCTATTTAAATGAAACAAGTTCATCAGGCACTAAAAAAAATGTTCTTCCACTGGAGTGATTGGAGGGAAGATTGGTCACGCAGTGCTCTGCGAGGTCTCAATCGACGGTAAAAATTGTAATCTACGGACCTATTTGAAATAGATGTAAAGACTATACCAACCTTCCTATTTGAAGCTCGGAGCGCCGAGTTGTATTAGATTTTTGGATTCTCCTACCAATCATGGAACGTAAAACAACCAATTTCGAGAGGGTTAAACAATTGTTTTTCGAGGGCGATTCCAAAGGTTCACTATTGAGAATCGAGTCGAAAGTAACATACCAAATAATATCATAGAATGGATATCAGGTAGTAGAAAAAACGCATTAGAAATACCTCTAGCTACTAAAATGAGAACAATAAATTGGAAATCTCTGTACGTATGTGGAATCCGCATCAGCCGCGGTGTTTGAAAACGGATTAGTCACATTCTTGAATCGACACTAATGTGCCTCATACTTGCACTGCCGTATTTATGAATCTTATCCAGCTTGGCGCCATTAAGCGGATAACAACAGACATCCAGAGTCAACACAATCTTCTGAGAACACACAACTGACCTAAACAATCCAGTTGTTTGAAACTGTTTGGAAAAAATGCTGCATATTATGACACGAAGGTTTACTATTTGTTTGTACGAGTATAACGTTATTAGTCGGGATGCGGCCCAGGAGGTAGAGATACGAGATTTACTGCATGTTCAATGCTGTATTTTGCTTCCTCACTACCGAAGGTAGGAAGCTATGTATTCGTGCAAGAAATTAAAAAAATTGTTGTCCTCCAAAATCAAAATTTCCACTTGCTTTTTACGTTTCAGAGCTTTCTGAACAATTTTGATTCCGTGTCTGTCTGTTTGTCCGTCTGTCTGTCTGTCGGTCTGTGGTCAATTCCTTGTCCCAGGCAAAACTATACGAAGATGTGGTCCGAATTTGATGAAATTTCCAGGGATTGGGCGGGTTAGCTCCGTGACGGTCCCCTATCAATTTCATCGCCATCGGACCACTAGTAGCGTGAGCGCATGCGCAAACGTGAATTTCCTGAAACCCCTGTACCTCAGTTCCTAATCGACCTATCCGCTCAAATTTGGAGGGTAGTTGTGGAATGACTCCAAGACGATAACCTATGAATTTCGTCACGATTGGATCAATAATAGCTACTGCGCAAGCGCAAACTTGATATTTGTTGTCATAGGTTGTCTCCGGAACTGCCCAACCATTTTTGGTGAAATTTCAAGGGGTTACGCGAGTCAGACCAGAGAGGGTCCGCTATAAATTTCATCACCATCGGACCACTAGTAGCTTGTGCGCATGCGCAAACGTAAATTTGCAGAAACTACGATTTCTCTGTTCCTAATGGACCGATTTCGCTCAAAGTCGGAGGGTAGTTGGACGTTGACCATTACCTTCGAATTTCAATTCGATTCTATTACTAATACTTACTGCGCATGCGCTATTTTGAGATGAATTTCAAAGCCATAACTCCGGAACTACCCGACCAATTCTATTGAACTTTTCAGAGATTGTATAGCGTAGCCCCTACTCAGTTCCCTATTAATTTAATAGCCATCGGATCATTAGTAGCGTGTGCGCATGCGCTAACGTAAATTCAGTTCCTAATGGACGGATTTTGCTTAATTTTGAAGGGTAGTTGAGGACTGACTCCAGACAATTACCTATGAATTTCGCCCCAATTGGGTAAGTGATGGCTACTGAGCATGCCCAAACTTGAAAGTTATTGTCATAGGCATGCTCCCAAATCCAAAACTATTCTACAAATTCGTTGAAATGTTTTATAACTGATTCTATACGTCCATGTTACTAAAGTGAGGAAGCTATACTGCCCACCCAACTTGGCAGACGTTTTTTCTTTAACGTTTCGTACAACCACTGCGTACATTCTCAAAAACTTATATTTGGAACTGGAGTTGTGCCGCCGCTCCGGATTTTTTCAGTTTAATGGCAAGTTTTATGGCCAGTTGGAAGGCTTAAGTATGGGGTTAAGTTTGTGTCCAGATATTCCAATTTAACGTTATTAGTCGGGATGCGGCCCAGGAGGTAGAGATACGAGATTTACTGCATGTTCAATGCTGTATTTTTTCTTTAACTTTCGTACAATGAGAATGTACGCAGTGGTTGTACGAAACGTTAAAAAAAATACAGCATTGAACATGCAGTAAATCTCGTATCTCTACCTCCTGGGCCGCATCCCGACTAATAACGTTAAATTAACGACACACGGCCGACCATACTACCCATATTTGTTTCTATAGATCACCATCTTCAAGGATCCCATTTGTTATTACAATAATATTAATATCCTATTACTACACCAATATAATATAAAATATTCATAATAATAAACTATGAGCCCAATACACCTTCCATTGAGGTCAAAGAGTTTATAGTAAGTCCCTACCTTCCGTGATTCATTATATCACGAGGTTTACTACTATTTTCATCTCTTTTGTACAACGAGTACCTACCTGTAATAAATTTAATTATTATTATCGGAGAGTAGAAAGAGGTCGTTCTCAACTTGATTCGGCAACCTATAAAAGGAAGCTTACAAAAGTAAACGAGTAACTCGATTCGGTGAACAAGTAGAAGAGTTACATAATTATTTAATCAGCTGATCTTAGCAAGGGGATTATGACAACATACTCAGGAAGAATTGCAATTCACACTCGTGTTCTGCTCTTCTTTCTGTCCAATACTTGCGTCCTTACAGGAGGCGTTCGACACTAAAATTTGTGATCTAGGTATTTAAAATCGAATGAAAAAATATACCTTCCTATTTGAAGTTTTCGAGCTAGAACGTTTTCAAAATGTCATCCCCTGCGGTTTTTACCCCTTCAGAGAAGAATAGCGGCAACGCCAAGCTTCGAAGCACAACTAGACCTCAAATGGGGCCGGTAAACCAAATACCATTAGTTTAGGGTGGAAGAATACGAATAGAAGACAAACTTAGGTAGGTAAATATAATAGCTATCACTAGAATGAAGTGGCTGATCACGCCTTTGATAATCATAATTTTGATGTGGAATATCTAATGGGTAAGTTGGTCGCTCGGTCTCTACAAGTATTTCTATCCTCGAAACTGCTTCAAGCGTCTCCAACTAACCTAAAGACGTTTCTGTGTGCTAAATCACCTAAAAAAATCTGAATTGCAACCCTATTGTTATAGAATAACTTCAAACAGAATGAAAACGCTAACCTATTGTATATGCGCATAAATGCTTATTTATCGATCAATTTTGAAATTTTTCAATATATTTGGGAGTATTTATGACCTACTCAATTATCATCTTCTAAATCACTAAGTATGTATCTATTAACAGCTAATTACCTACCAATATTATTATCATATTATTGAAATTGGGCAAATTCCCCGTGTTCTTCTCACATAAACAAATGAGATTACCGTCATCACTTCGTGAGGACTTAGTAATAATAGCCCATTCGATGTGAAATGGATCATTCGAGGTCGCTGGAGGGACAGCATGGATTATCCACTAACATGGGCCTTAGACGGCATTACACATCAATAAACCCAAATCAGTAGTCTAACTGTTGTTGCAGTCAATCTGTGGAAACAATAGGCATGTCAAAGCTAGTCATCTGTTAACCTCAGGATTAGTTCAATATCACACCAGCATATTCATGTCCTACTCACCATAATGTACTCCTGGTTAACCAGAGTTATATGGTTGAATCAACGTCGCATGGGCCTACAAAAACAACAAGAATTTTTGTGTACTTGGGATGGAGTCCGGAAGTATTTCTGATAGAGTTTAGGGAACGAATTAAGTGCATTGAATGCACAAGAAGCCTTCCAGTCGTTATTCATGTAGGTAATAAGGATTTGGCAGAATAATGGATGTTCTTATCTGGGTCGGTAATGAACAAAAATATTAGTCCCAAAACAAAAAAATAATAAAACCATTTTTGTAAATTCCAAACATTTTTGATCATCTCAACATTTCCCCTCAACTTTGGTCCGTTCAGGAATGTTGTCTGCTTTCACTCTACAGTTGAAACAGATTTGTTTTTTCCCTTTATAAAAATGCTTCGATTGTAAACCTCACCGTGATGCTCCAACAAGTTATGGCTATTATAATAATTATAATTATTATGTATTATCAACTATCAATTCTTATCATAATTATTATGATGGTTGCCCGATTTCATCTCATTCAACGCTATTCAAGGAAAAACAAACAATTCGCATCCATCATGGACTATAATAGAGAAAAGGAAAGAAACCATCAATCTACTTCATTATTTTACCTTGCTCCCCGCTTAAAGCTGAAAAGCTCCCTGTTCAATGAAGAAAAGCTACGGCAATAAAGGAATGCAAGACGTATGGAAGGGGGGATCTAAAACAAATGGAAATTACTGAATCAATCGACCCCCACCCATTTAATATCGCCTTAATTAGGTTTCGATTTTTGCATAATTCATCAGTACAGAAAGTGAGGGTGAGGTGACGGAGTGGTGTAGTAGCTGAGGGTAAGGGGTGGAGTGGGGGGTCTTAATTAGACTGTAGGGATGATGAACGGCCTGCGAAATTGGAACTTGACTCTTTAGAGATTCATGATAATATCGGAGTTGGTCGGGATTTCCTTGGAGATCCCAGATTATTTCCTTGGAGAGCTTTTGGAGCCGACTCCGAAGAATGCATATCAGAAAGCAAGAAAAATGCTCCAGTCATCCCATTCCTCCTATTTATTACCTAGGTATCACGAGTTATTGATCTCAAAATAATTATAGGCAATCAATTTGTGTGTGCAATGGATTCAAAACGACCAAAAATAGGTACCTAGATACTTCAGCTATTATCAAACCACGTAACATTCATATATATGTTGATGAAAAAGACTCACAATTTTCGGTTTATTATTTACAATACCTAATAAACCTTTGGAATCGAGCATGAAACCAATTTTTAACCCCCCTCTCACAAAATTAAAAAAAAATCATATAATCCGTCCGTCCGAAATACGCCTGTCGTACGCCCCCTGCGTCGGACGCCGTCCGCCGAGTCGAAAACACCTTGCGGAGCACTATAGTTCGCTCCCTGGAAGCAGGGACACAAGTGTGAATCGCAAATCTTCTCGAGTAGACCAAATTCGCGTTCAAAGATCAGTAGATCAAATGCAACTTTTGGTTTCTTATTCTCAATATTGATACTTTGGAATCGAGCATGAAAACAATTGTCTTGACCCCCCTCAAAATTTGATGAAAAATGCATGCAACTAGACACAAACATGCAACATGCAAATAGGAGAAAGAGGAAGAAAGATCTGATTTAAAACGCTGTAAGTAAACACAAAGGTTTATTATTCTATGAATAGATCACCAATCTGCAATCATCCAATTAGTTTATGGTAAGTAGGTATTAACGGTAAATTATGATATCACGAGGGTCACAATCATTATTTCTCCTGTAAAATGAGTATCTAGGTACCTGAAATAATTATTATTTCCAAGAGTACCTACCTAGTAGTTGCAGGTCTCTAATAACGTAATTCAGAAACTAAAAAAGCATAAAATTAATATTAAACAAGTATGCAAATAGCAAAAAATAATATAGTAAATAAATATTTAAAAAATAAAAAATATACCTACTTAATAGTAAACTACTCGATCCGGTAAGAACGAAAAAATTTGCATTTGATCAGATGATATTTCAAAGAGGATTGGACGGACGTAGAATGATTTGATGTTTACTCTTGTGTTTCTGCTCTTCCTTTCGTTCAACCCCAAACCCCCTGTTGGGCGCGAACGGTTGGTACTACAGTGCTCTGCAAGGTCTCTTTTGTCGCCAAAAATTGTGATCTGATCTGAATCGATGGAAAAATATCTGCCAAGTTAAGTGGACAGTCAGTAGAGCTTCCTTACTTTATTAACATGGACTAATAGAGAGAACCAGTTTCAGCGAAATTGGTAAAATGGTTTCGAAGTTATCCCAAACAAGTTTCAAGTTTCGCATGCCCAGTAATAGCTAATATGAGAAAAATCGGTCCATTACCTAGTCAGGAATCATTGTTTCAAGAATTTCACGTTTGCGCATGCGCACACGTTACTAGACGAAACTATTAGGGGATCCTATATGGGCTTATCCGTGCAATCTACTGGAATTTTACCGAAATTGGTCCATCAGTTCCGGAGTTAGGGCAATGACAACACATTCCAAATTCGCGCTTGCGCAGTAACTATAAACTGATCCAATCATGACGAAATCCTTAGGTATTTGTCTTAGAGTCCCCCCCCCCCCCCCCCCCCCCCCCCCCCCCCCCAGTATCCTCCGGATTTTAGCGAAATCGGTCCTTCTTCAATGATGCGGTATAACGGTATTGTACTTTCTAGTGACGTACATCATCACCCGAACTATCGATTAATCATGAGTACTTATTACCAATAAAACGTAATTAAGTCCCTGGATACGCAGTCAGATCTAACTCCTCATAGAGTAGAGAATCCCATTCTGACGCACGCAACCCTGTAAAAGAGGTCCGAGGGTATTAAATTGCGCGGGTATTCATTAGCCCGAAAGTAAGACCCCTAGCGGCACTCGAAACCGCCCTACTCCTGTTATGTCGGCAGAAAAAAGGAAGAAAGAATGGCGAGGGAAGCGATAGGGCGAAAGCGGCGTGAGGGGAACGGGGCTTTGTACAGCAATGGGCCTACTCACTGCGTCCTTTTCGGCCCAATCACGCGACAGCAAACAAAAGCCAGTCGTTTGTACTCACGGAAACCGATCGTAAGCAGCTCCATTTGTACTCCACCTGCCCTTGATAACCTTCAAGATCGTATCGTTCGATTTAACAAATTTCTCATGACTCGGACAGTTCAACCAAAATCATATTAGAATTCGCCAAGACTGTAATAATAAGTAAATCTGAGGCACATAAATAAATAAATCCTAATGAGGTTGGTAGCATAATTTTGGGCTATTTGTGCTAATTCAGTGGCTTCATAAGAGGTTAAATGCGAACTAGTACGTAGCAGCTAAATGCCCTTATCTTACTAGAAGTATTTAAATTCTTCAAGCTTCATTGGAATAAATTAGATCAGGTTCCGTCAGTGGACTCTGTGAGACACGCATCAAACATCGCAATTGATTTTATGATCTGTATTTAATGTTGATTGAGTTATTTAACATAAACCAGCGTCGTGAAACACTATACCCGACAATAATAATACCCCTCGCGTTGTCGATAAAACATATAAATTAAAGTGTGAGAAACAAGATACATGATTACGGCTGAAGTGTTGTTTCACATAAAGTGTCGAGATAAAAGTACTTACCTTCTTTGATTTGCAAATCTACGTATGAGACTTGACCAACAGCCTAATCGAAATTCCAGTTATTCCACTCGGAATTTTGACTCCATAGGGTAGGCAGTGCCCTAACAACGTCAAGACCTATAATATTACGTCATAACCCCGATTTCAAAAATCATGGGTGAATAGTTGCTAGCATATCTAACTAAATCAAAATAATACTCAATTTTTGAACATCGTTCGAAATGGAAGTATAGTAATTACGGTTGGTAATACCTCTTACTAGGTAATAAATAACTATAGGTAAGGTTCTATCTAGAATGTAGCAAGAAAGGTGTCACCAAGAAAGGTGGGTAATTATGTTGAATTATTGAACCAATCAAACGTGTGGTAAACAGTTATAGTTAATAAATAAAATGTACTGCCTCATTACAAACAAGTGGGCGCTTGCCTCATTATGAAGGAAACTCGTGTAAACAAGTCAATCAATATGATTTGATATTCAAGGTGTAGATGTGTTGATGAGTGAATACGTTCGCACACGTATTCGTAATAATCATGAAAAGTATTAACTCGTAATAATCATGAAGGAGGGGGGGGGGGGGGG
>JAEMON010000002.1:13854431-13867075 GCA_030264115.1 Lygus lineolaris | reverse complement strand
ATTGCAGATTTGGATTCCACGCAGAATTTCATAAACATTTGAACCTCAATCGATTTTTTCATCGCGCGCAACCCTATCAGCAAGCGCTCAAAATCGATCAACCGTGAAGTTGCACAAAATCTAATTTTTGGGAACCCAGAGTGTGGCACATGAAATTTCATTATTTCGAAAAATAATGAAATTTCATGTGCCACACTTAAGGTTCCCGAAAATCAGGTTTTTGCGCAATTTCACGGTTGAGCGATTTTTAGTGCTCGCTAATAGGGTTGCGCGCCGTAAAAAAAATCGATTGAGGTGTAAAATTTTTATGAAATTCTGCGTAGAAGCCGAATCTGCAATAAAAAATGGGGGTTCCCATTTCAAATAACAAAGTTACTGCGCACTGCGCACGTGCGCAAAAATGTCCTATTTGAGATCTACAGAAAAAAATAGGGGGGGTTACCATTTGGAATTTTCCTCTAACCCATTTATTAAGGAAGTTAAGGGGGTGGTCTTCGTTATCTGGGACACCCTGTATAATCACCGCGCCATAACAAAATATCACATGGCAAAATTTCGTGACTCGATACCGTTCCAGAAAAATGTAACACTTTTTGCTAGTTAGGTCAAGGCTAAAACATGTTCCATGCTAAAATGTGGAATGAACGTCCTGTTTTTTTTTTTTTGTTTTTTTTTTAAATTGTAGGTCCAACGGACAGCTTTCCAAAAAGGTTCTACATGATGGGTCGGAAATGAACGGAAGAGGGAAGAGAGCTAAACAGGGAAAGGAAAAAGCATGCTATGTCACCTGGTAGGTATGTATTATCTTCACGCTCCCTCAGGTGGGACTGCAAATTGGGATTCGAGGGTGCTGAATTCGAGTCTGAGGTCAAAAGTAACAAATTCCATCCCATGTCTATTCCTCATTCCGATCGTAACTTCCTCACCCTGACATGGTTGTTTACATTGCTTTACAAGGGTGATAATATTTTCAAGATACTTAGGTGAAATAAAACCTTGTTGAACCTCGAATCGATGCCAGAATGGGATAGTGAGAAGAAAGCTGCTAAAGTCGGGTAAGTGCTCCCAATTTTTTCGGTAAGGGTCAATGCAGTGAAACAGTAGACTTTTGTGAGGCCTTTGTGAGTCTTCCTTGACCAGGGTTGCGTTTGGGTGGGCATTAACAGACAAGCATGTCCTAGGCTTCGCGATCTCCGGCATTCGATCTGGCCTCCGAAGAGAATTGAATTGTTTCCACATTACTTTCAATTCACATATTATTAGCTAACCATTAAGAAACTTGGATGACTGCAAGACCGTTATGCCCAAATATAATGCGAAAAACGTTAGAAATAACTTTCCACATATCAGTATAATAGCGATATCATTTCACCTGTTTTTTGTGTGGTGCATCACCGAAAATTCACTCATATTCATATTCACTTTTCCTGAAATTCCAAGTGAGTAAGAAATTTACGTTGACATTCTCCTAAACTGACAAATATCATCACGATCAAGAATCCAGTGTGTTGGAAATCATTTTGGCTGTTATTGATTCGAAGGGGATGAAATTTACAGAATACCTTCAAGGAGGCTCAATCAGCAAGTTCATCAAAATCGGATGAAAATTATGGAAGGAATTATGCGTGTGGCAAGGATTCTCGGATTTCGATTGATTTATGAAAATTAAAACATTGACTGGAATCACCTATTATTAGTGATGACTCTCAATACAATATACGGATAACTGGTCTGGATAAATAGTCATTCTGACAATGGAGCACCAATGCCATTTGGAGACCACATAGTACCTGCCTACCATTCTGTCAACTTCAACATGACCATTTCCCCATTTCGAAAATCAATGAAATGCTCAATAAGTAAATACGGTCTTACACGCAACTATTAACATTCATAATAAATGTTTGTTTCATTATAATACAACTTTGACCTTACTGTTATAATAATTGTATAAAGCTCGCTTGTTCCACCCATCAACATGAGCCAACAGTGTGTCTCTATGTTTTGGAAGCGATCGTCTTGACAGGGAAAACATGGCACTAAATCATGGACCATACAGCCATCCAATGCGGTCCCTCCAAGCATCATTTCAATACCTATTGACTGCGATGTCATTCGCAGAATTGAGGGGGCGTCGAGTGAATGCATTTTGGATGAAAAGGGAAAAGAGGATGTTGCTACCTAATTATTATTGAGAAGAATAATGAGAACCCCTTTTCAAAGTGTATTATGATTCACCAGGGAAATCCCCTTTTCGTTACCCAACTTTCTTAACCCTTGTCCTTTCTGAGCATCGAGCCTTTTTTTCGGTTCGCAATTCGCATCTCTGAAGGGACTGGAAAAAAGAGCCTAAATTTGCCTAGTGGATGGAATTGAGGGGGCATCGTTGAGAAAAAAAGGCAGGAGTGGGTATTCATTGGGATATTCAGAGTGGCGAGGACATGGGAGGTTTCAGAGCAGTCGCCGGTAGAAAACCTCATTTCCACCCATTTCCAGTGGACACCTCTCAATCAAACCCTCCTATTCCCTACAGCCTTTCCCTTCTCCGCGCACTCTATCCGAGTCCCTGCATTTGGTATTCAGGCCTGCTAGGTTTCGGTTTTGATCAAAGTCTCTCCCTTTCCGCCCCACCCTTCAGAAAACCGGGCAGGGGGAGCGTCCCCTATTTGTAGCTTCCTCCACCACTCCTCTAATACAGTCCTGCATGAATAATGTATCCTTCCGGCAGAATCACCTTCCTCCACGGCCAGGGCGGAGTAATGGATTAAGATAACAATAGCGACAACCACCTCACCTCGCTTCGGAAGTTTCCGCTACAGTCAAGAGCTTTTCCTGACGGTGAAAAATTCAACTACAAACTTCCATTTGGGCCATCATTCAGACTCCTTTCAACATCCGGTTCCCATTTGACGCTTTCAAAAAACGGGAGGTTTTTCCTCCTTTTTTCCATCATTCGGAATTTGAGGGATTTTCAAGAGTCTGAGGAGATTCTGGTTTTTTCTTTACTGAAAACCCATTCCTGAATGAATGCTACAATCACGATATTCAGCTCAGCTTCACTCGAGTTCAGGAAATAGAATTTTCTAGCGACTCAAACACTTGAGTCTGATGAGATCCTTTCTTCTGGTTCTACCGCGCATTACGAGAAATTGGATTTACATCTATGATGAGATAGAACGGTCGAGTCTCCTCTTAAGCTCCGGAATGTTCCGTGAAAGATTCTCGTTTCATCAAAAAGATTCGTTTGTCTTCGTTCAATATTCAATAGAAAGTGCGCATAGCTATAGTATTACCCCACCTGCGGAAAGCTTTTTTTTAAAGGTTTTCATTTGATAATATAACAACTAGTTACATTAGGTATCTGCTATTACAAGCAACTACCTAGCTGTTTATTGATCATATTGTTACGCTTACAAATTATGGTGACCTTTCACAAAGAGGTGCCACACTAGCTTTTCACTTTTCACTCCAACATCAGCATCCAAGGTCCAGTGGTTTGTTCCTCTTTAGTCTCTGAATTTGTTATGAATGGTACAGTAACCGGATGGCTTCAGGAATCGTGTGTAGAAGAAATATCTTCTCGTATTAGCATCTTGCCGTTTTAATTATGACCTCCGAGATACTCTCCACTCTAAGATCTCTGTGGAGGTCGTCATTCCTAACGTAACAGGGTGTATTTACGATGATCCTGAGCGCTTTGGGAACGTTTGTATACCTACCTATTTGGATATTATTTTGTTTCAGCTGTACAGCCTCACAGCTCCAGATAGGCATGAGTACTGTCTTCTGCCCATCAGCCAATTTTACTTTCGATTCTTGCCAGCTCTCCCTGTTTTTTCTTTTCATGTTTGTTCTTTCCTCTTCAACTTATCATCCAGGGTCCTACCTAGATATTTCGCTGAGTTGAAATATGTAAAGGTGTTGCGATCCAGCACTGATAGGATGTTTATTATCTTTTTGTAGGTAAAATTTAAGTGTCTGGACTTGGTTTCATTCAACTTTAGTTAGCGCTCTATTTCTTTGTCCAATTGAGGACTGCATTGGTTGGCTCCTGGAGTTTAGTTGTTGACTCTTCTACTGAATCTGCGACCGCTGGAATTGCTGTATTGTCTGCAGATGTAGCTTTACATGTTTCTCCAATGATAGGGGCATCGTATGGGTAGGTACATTTGGTAGAGTAGAGGTCCCAGGACACTTCCCTGTGGATCTCCTCCCTCAATTTTTTTGAGTTGAGAATATTCATCTTCTACATTCAATCTGAAGTTTCTGTTGTCATGGTTCTATTCAATTATCTGACAGCACTGCTGCGGGAGCAAGCCATGTAATTTATCGATCAACTCTTCGTGCCAGACCTTATAAAACTTGCGGAAAGTAACGCTGAAAATTTGATCTTGTTAAGTTTTCTCACGTGTGGTCGCTATTCACAGGTTCAAATGTGATAACATTTGTAATTAAACAACTTTGAGGTTAGGTAAGCAAATACACCCCCGATCTCAGAATTCCAAGAAGAAAAAAAATTATGTTTATGGCAGAGAAAATAAGAAACGTGGTTTTTCCACTTTCACCCCCATAAAAGACGGCTGAGCCTAAAATAGTGATTAAATTGTTTCTTGATTTATTTAATATTCCTTATGAATTCATTCTTTCTTCTAAACACCGAGAATAAGATGGATGTTATCAAGGAGTGCAACATGAGGTATATCCAGCGTCATAAAGGCCTTTCTAATGACCGTAATTTACCCGTAATTCCAATCAAAACGTTAATGCCATATTTCTGATTGAGTTGGTTAGCATATACGTTGTCAATCTGATTTAATGAAGACGTAAAACATTACTACTCGTAATGTAGCAATGACTCGAGCAATAAATCTACAGGGGTATATTTTATGTGGTCAACCATACCATAATGCTAATTTGAAAGCTTCCAAGATGACGGGAAACGGGAATAAACAGATTCAAAACTGTTCATTCAATCAAAAATAACTGTCCAGATCCCTTTATTCAGACATCAATTTTCTTTTGATTGAAATTCAATTATTTTATTTATGATTAAAACGAACCAAGTATCCGGAAGAAGTAATTAGGTTGTTCTCATAGTTTGATTCCTTCTTTTATTTCTCTATTGTCACTCCAATTATCCTACATATTATATTGATCAGAAAACAGAAAATGAGGCACTAGTAAAATATATTGGGTCGACTAACAGTAGTTATTCCTAGTAGTCGTCATTATTGCTTGTTTTTTCGATACACAAATAATTGTTACCCTGGCGGAGAGAGCTTGCTCAATGGCAGCTACCTGATTAAGGGTCATAAATTACTTTCCATACTCAAAGATTAGGTACCTATTCCGGAAATAGGTGCTTGAAGGGAAAGAGAAGCAAAATATTTTTTCATGAATTAAATATTATGCAGATAGCTCCTACTTACGAAGGTACATTTACAATATTAAATTTGAGAAAAAATGTTTTTTGACGATAAATTATAATATTTTATTTTATTCTTTAGTCCGGTTGGACTGCTATTTACAGAGGATGTCCCTTTAGCTAAAGAATATAATCAAACAACCCACAGAACACAGAAGTTACCCAACAAACTTCATTTACCTTTATAACATCGGGCTGAAACGGGACTACTATATGGGCGTCGGGAGAACACAATGGAAAATGAATCAGGTCGATGAATCGTGGAACGAAGAAAAATGTAACTACTTGTGGGTACGAGTATCTAAAGAAGAAAAATAGTGTCCATGTACCGAACGAATTGAGATACCTTCCTTCTTTCTTGAAATCGGTCGAAAAGACTCACTCCTTTTGAGTTTCGGCGGAAGACCCAAAACTGACAGTCATCAGTATGCCAAGTTAGACACCTACCTAGCATCAGTTGATATGGTACGATGCCTAACGGAACAGAAAGAGTAACCACTCAACTTGGTTGGGAATTGGAGCCTGGGGAGCTCACACAATATTTTGTGACATAATACATGCACATAAAAATCACCTATAGGTATTCTTTACATTTTTCTCACGGATTTGGATTTATTATGGTCTTTGATGATATTCGATGGTTCTTTCCTCTATCTTTCTTCCCACGGACTACGTACAAAAAGAAGGAGGAAAGAATGAAAGTTGCCGCTAGGTAGGTTTGAGATCATCGGAAAACTTGGAATGGGTTCTTGGCGAGCACGCGATTTAGAAATTAAGCCTCCTCTGTAAACAAACGGTGGGAATGTTTACATTTCATTAAGCCCAGCGAAGGAGATCGAAGTTCTGCCCATAGGCGGTACGACAGTGGCGCGTTCTTCCGCTGAAAGAAAACAAGGTTGATTCGCGGTTATCGTACTTCAATGAATGAACGGTCAATTGGCTAGTTTCAAAGTTTTCGATCCCTTGTGTAAGTAGGTCAGGGCTTCAACTGAACAGTAAAGTAATCATTGGTCCCACTAAATAGAGTAGAAAACTTGCTTTCTAGAGTTTCCTAGTATAGTTAGATCCATAAAAAATAAAGAACGGGGAGGGATTAGAGATAGAAAAGAGATTATAAACGGATTTGAGATTACAGTTCACAGGGATTAGATACGAATTAGAGATTACAGTTCACAGCCTTGTATTCTTCAGCACATACCTATTACATACATATACCTCCAATAAATGTGCCATCCTAGTGGAAATATAATATAAGAGTCATCCTCAATTGACAAGCTCAAACTAATCACCTTACAATATCTACAATAATTAACGTCACATCACCAGCCCTCATTCCCTTTATTACAAACGCATTCTAGAAACTAGTAAATTACCTACTTCTGCCTAGTAGAGGTACATCATGCCCCTGATGCCAGAAACAAAATTTGAATTTCAGAATGGTCCATGGTGGATGGTCTTGTACAGAGAGGATCAAGGGTAAATCATCCGAGATAGAAGAGAGAATTCACCCTGTCACACAAAAGGGTAAATTCTGTTGTTTACATCTTCTTGGAAAGTAGTTCTTCTCTCACTTAGATCTGTACCTAATTATTTAACATAAAAATCTATGACATCACATTCAATTCAATACAATCGTCATTTTCTGTCTTAGGTGCCTCCAGCTCAGATTCTCAAACTCTCAAGTTACTCGAGCAGTGAGGTACTTTTGCCTGGACGAAATTGTAAAGTTATTGAAATGGTGGGGTGTTGTTTGGGCATGCCTAGGGAAGCTACATTCGAGTTTTCTGACAAAAAAAAAAAAGCCTGTGCTCGATTAAGGGTGGCCAAAAACCCGCGGTTTTTTCGGAATTTTTTTCGGATTTTCGCCTATACTTCGAAAACTATGAATCGTGGGGGATTTTTTTCATTTCATTTTCGGAAAGAGCATTAAAATTCCTTCCAATTTCACCAGTCACTTTTTTTTCCGAATACTTGTTTAGTAGTTGCGAGTAGTTGAATAGTTTTTTCGCCACTCACAATCGAGCACAGGCTTTTTTTTGGGTCAGAAAACTCGGATTTAGCTTCCCTAGGCATCTCCAAACAACACCCCAAAATTTCATTAACTTTCCAATTTTGCCCAGGCAAAATTACCTCAATGCTGGAGCGAGCTAAGTTGAGCTCACTGCTGGAGCTTGGTGTAAGTGTGTTTGTGTGCTCCTAAGAATCACAAGGTATGTATGCATCACATCACGAAATACTGACCTCTACACGCGATGCTGTATTCTCGGGACAAATATTTAGCCGAGCAGGCTGCGAGCACAACTCGATCCGCTCTGTTCAAGCTCGGCTCGCCAGTGTGATACTCTCGACTGACAATGTCGACGAATAATTAAAACACCAGAGTACTCACCCAAACGTTCGAAACTCGAATAGTCAGTCATGTAGTTAGCGCGCGGAGGCTTCGTTAATTAAAATATTCATGAACATTGATTGGGCTCTGTATTTTCCCCAAAACCTCTGCGCATCAGTTTGTCCATGTTCGGGGCGGATTCGACCTCATTCGGGAAGCTGACGGTTTTAATAAACGAAGGCGAACTAACGACAGAGGAGCAGTCTGGGGTGAAAATGGGGAAACCGTCGCGAAATCCATTCGTGGCGGTGGCGCCGCGTGCATCCTATTATACCATGCAGAATCGCACGTGTCGCCCATCTCGCTTCTACACATATGTGCGCTCTGCCGGAACTCAGTAATTCGGCTTGCTTGAATAATCGTGTTTCAATGGTTGACACTACCAACGTTTCGTGCTGCCTACAATCTTCATTCGTATGAGCCATGGTGAAATGAGTAGTGAAGTTTGGGAGCGATATTAGAGGAACTACAAGTCTTCCATCATTCGTGCTCATATTAATATGCTTGGATCTAACCCTATACGCTAATAATAAAATGAATGGGATTTGCGAGGATGATGTGCAAGGGTGCCTTTTTTTATCCGATTTCTTTAAATTATTGATTAAAGTACATTACATCGTTTACCTAAGCTATATTGCTTAGGGTTGAAGAAAATCAAGTCTGTTCGTCAACAAAAATGAGAAGCTTGTTTCTAAAAGGTAGGTATTAAATCTGTTTTGGTGAAATGTGAAAAAACGAGAAAAACCATCTAGACCTGAAAAACTTGCATTGAGGTAATAATTGTTGATTTCGATAGAATTCCTCAATTACAGTAAAAATTATGGTGGAAAATGAGTGTTAATTCATTGTGTCAAACAATTTGAGCAGATAGGGATTTGAAATTTCAGAATTCATCAGGACTTTAATTTTATTAAATGATTAGATGATCCTATTGACTGAAAGAATGAAGACCTTGATTCCCCCACACTATGTACCTATCTATTTTTCACAGTTACCCGAACTCAAATAGGTAGTTAAGAATAGATACAACTATGCCATTCTTAGACCTTAGAGAAAATACAAATATTTTTTATCAGTGACATGAGAAACTGACAGCTAATCCGTTATTAGTAGATAATAATTACCTTATACTTTGGGCCCATCTGATCCATTGAAACAAATTTTAATATCTACCTAGATCGATCTCAATTTTTCAACGCATACAATCAAATCCATAACTTTAATGCTGAAAGGAATAAGACTGATTTTCGTGAGCGATTTCTTCTCTCGGACTTCGCATTTCGCTTATGAGTCGACTAGAGGTAGCTTTGTTTTCACTTTCTCGAGGCTTTGATTTTCCTCCAAGATTGGAATTTTCCCGTTTTAGACCTTTTAGAACAAATTTGGTTCCGTTTCTACATAACATTCACAGTTATCATTCGATTTCGATGTCATTTTTTCATGGGATTTTGAAGGTTGGGCGCTATAAGTTTCAGCCTTGCAGATCAATAATGAAATGATTTAAACATAAATTGCTTAATAGTATGACGACCGCATGCGAGAGCACACAAAGAAACGTCAAAATGATAATTATGATTTCCACCACTTTAGAAGTTCGCCACTTAGGAGAAATTGTGGATAACGCGATCGTTAACTTCTTGTTCAAGTTACCGAATACCTACTAGGAAGATAAAATGAATTCACTTTCGTAACTAAGGAACAAAGGTGGAAACACAAAGTTGTCCATTTCCACGGCAATAATGAGTTGCAATGTTCATGTCCCTTCGTCCGTTACGTCATTAACAGTAACAAACAAGAACTATAGTTTAAAATTGTACATAACTCATTATTTTCGTAGAAATACATAGTAGAAAGCAAAGTTTTCATTACCTATTTAACTTCGTTTTCTTCCTTCAAATGGATTTCCATAAACTCCATCGCTAATAGCAATAACTTAGTTCGAATATTCCAGCTCGAATCATTCATTTTTATTTTGGCCTCCTATGAAAATAAGAAAATCAATAATGCTTGGAGAAAATAATTTCCATTCGGCATTGAAATCTTGCCCCTGTGGGCCTCGGGTGGGGGCGAACAAATAAAAACAAAAACAAAGACAAGTAAGTACTTATTATCATACTTGCTTGAAAGCAATTTAGCGAATTTTCGAAGAAAATGAAGCTATTGCAATGGCTTCAAAATTTTTGTAATGCAGATTTTTGACAATTTTCTTCATGGAAATCCGTTCCTTACCATTCTAAAACGATTCCTGAAATGTAACACTTATACTATACAGGTAATTATAATTTGTCACTCCAGACAAATATCTGACCGTGGAATCGAGATGAAAAATCCAAAAAAAAATTTTAATGTCACAAATATCAAAGTGAAGGATGAGTTGGTTGGCCAGAATGCTTGGCGTACTCCAAGAGATCAAATTTTGAAAATTTACAGTCAAAAATCGCAAAAACGTGTTTTTGAGATTTTGGGTGTAAATTACCATCTTAAACAGAGGGACATTAGGGTATATTCGGAATCAGCGTAAAATTTCCTATAAGGATCACCCACCAAATCGGTTAAAATTATTCTTTGAAAATTCGCTCATCAACTCGTGCCGCATAATGGAACTTTTTCCCAACAATTTTGATTTCGAGCCTACCGAAGGTAGCTGAAGCTTTGTTTTCACTTGTAGAATAAAAAACATTTTTGTTCTCCGAAATTGAAATTTTGATTCGCATTTTACGTTTCAAAGCTTCCTGAACAAACTTGGTTCCGTATCTGTCTGTCGGTCATCCGATATTGTGGTTTGTGCTTGTAGGGCCTCTCGAGGGCCCATATGAATTCCATCATGATTGAATCAACGTACATAACTAACGTAAATTTCGTTCACGATTATGTTGACATTTTCTCTAATCTGACAAACATCAACACGATCAAGAGTTAGGAACTTACACATTTTGATTTCACATTTTCTTTGACGCGAGGAAGCTATGTGCCATATTACTATGATGAGTATTTTTCAAATAACATAGCCAGCGCAAAAATGACTAAGTTATTAACTATTATTTTATTTCATTAACAATTGTGATTTTATTATTAAGGTTTCTCCTCCCCCTGGCACCATACATATTTGGAATTTATATTTAGATTTTGAACCTGTTGAGCTTAAGCTTCAGAAGCAGCAATTCAAGGAATAATAAAACCATGGTAAGTACTTACCTCATCTACCTACACAATAATATTCAAGTAAGAAGGAGTGATCTACAACATAAAATCGCAAGATAAAGAATTCGTGGCATCAGGTTTCCATATTGTAAATCCAGGGAAAATTTGGAAGACGTAAAACTATGGAAAAAAAACTTAAGCGGATGCATTCAACATCATTTCTGCCACCCTCACCTGTCCGAACAATTTGCGAGTAAGTTAACATATTTCTCGTGTCAAGGTAATCGAAAGCCCCTCATTAGGTTCGTTACATGTTACATCAGGTGGGCGTGTGGTCACTGCAGAACTCAAGTATTCAGGGCTGGTGCCTCCGACATTTTGCCACCGTCCTGCTGATTATTCAGTGTCCTCACGAAGCCTCTTGTCCGTCTCTCCATTGTATATAAACCTCCGGAGCGGACTCTTAGCCACATCAGTTCTTCTGACTTCAAACCACCAACATGTACGCTCAAATCGTAAGTTCGAACCCTTAAAATTATCATTTTCAAGTCCAGAATCTATAAATGGACAGTTGAAGTCCACATTATTTCATCACCATATCTATTTCTCATATATACTTACCTGGTTGATGAACATTTCTTGCTTGTAGCCTAAATTGAGATACTCGTACAATTTATTATTACTTACCTAAATAGGTTCTGTGCCAAGTTAAATGAAGTACCTAATGAATGTCTTGTTCAACTACCTCAGGAATTTAAAAATTGCCATTCAAGATCCCTTTTGACTCATTTGAAAAAGAATTATCTCTACTGATACTGTTCATAGGGAATGTAACGTAAATTTTGGGTTGACTGTTAAATTATTTACAAGTGTTCAGGAGTTCACGTCAGGGAATCCTTTACATAAATAAATAGAGGATATATTTCTGGCTATATCATTAGCAGGGCATAAATCCAATGTATGGAAGTGATTAGACGTATTGACAAGAATCCTGTTTTCAGCGCTTTCCTCTCTCTTTGGTAGCCAGATTAGGGGAGACCTGCGGATTTGTTGTGCTTGAGGAAACTGATAATTTAAATCTTGCAAGTATATGGACTAATTTGAGAGGGGGGGGGGGGGGGGGGCAGTTGAATTCCTGCGGTACAGTCATCACGTATTCGTAACTCCTCAAGTCAGATCGGGAAGTTTTTATTAATTTTCTTCATTTTTTTGAGGGTGAAAGTAAACTAAATTGGGTCTCATTCTTGTCATCGTCGGAATCAGAAGGGCGAATCGCAATCATAAAATTCCGTTGTGATGTAAATTACTATTTCTCGATTTTCATTTTGGTGAAATCACGTTGGTTCGCCTCTAGGAGGCAATGAATTATAAATAGTGTATATCATCTAAGAAAAAAAGGTACCAACCGGAAGACCGAAAGAAAAAATTGTTTTAAAATAAAGTCATATTCAATCTCTTATTAAAAATAGTGGTTCGTTGTAACTACGGACGTAACAGGTACTATATCGTTGGTGTCAGTAGGAAAAACCTAGTGATAGTTTTGATCCTAACGTATGATAATAAATTGAAAATTCACGGTTTTACTCACGTTCACTTTCAAATGCTAGGTCATAAGGCCCCTTAGAAAATGAAAAAGTAAAAAATGTCCGTAGGGGAAACTAGGAAGACTTGACCCACTTTTCAGTTTTT
>JAEMON010000002.1:13814249-13830404 GCA_030264115.1 Lygus lineolaris | reverse complement strand
GCATGAATGGAACTTTTTCTGTCAACACGGTGTGCATGAACAGCATTTTTGATTGTTTCTGCTGTCAGTTCTGCTCGTGTGGTTTTTCTTCTGTACTTCCTCATCCACTACGTAACCTACATTTTTTCATATACATGCTATACTACATTCACTAAACCACATGTAAATATTGCAAAACTGCTACAAAAATAATTAACTTGGTACCTACTTTCAATTTCTACGACTAAAAAATGATTAGTTTAAAATCACCCATTATAACTTTAAGGGATGGGGCTAGTTGACATAGTTCTCAAATTTATGCAAACTGACCGACCCTTGCCCATGCCAACTAACCCCCCCCCCCCCCCCCCCCCCCCCCCCCCCCCCCCAGCGATTTTCTAAACAATATGGCAGCCTCTGATCTGTAAACTACCAAAAGAATCAATTTGGCTCGGTGAATCCAATCAGAATCAGGTACTCTACAAAATCCATCTCCATTAGCTGTTGTAATTCAGTATCGAAAGCACGAAATCTCAAATTTAATACTTCGGAAGAAAAAATTCACTCACCAGTTCGAAAAACACAAATTGTGCCACGGGTGTATAAAAAGGAGGAAGAAACTGACACTATGTTGGGAAACGAGGACAAGTTAGGTACCTACCTGTTGCTTTCTGAATGAAACCATTTTGTTTTTATAATAATTAACAGGGCAAACTGATTAACAGGACAATTCCATAATTGTTCCGACCGTTACGTTACGGTATGAAGTGAGACCTCGCAATCGAGACTTCGCGATCGTTACGTTACGATATAATAAATCATCATTGAATGATCTGACTGTAGAACCGTAGGTCTACCGTTTGTTTTTTTATATTATTGAAATGGGGAAACAAACCTGCATGTTTTTTATGTTTATTTTGTAATTTGAAAAATCTTGATGAGGGCTTTCCAAAAAGGTGCTATATGTGGGGGGTATCCGAGGATTGAAAGTGACCGAAAATGGGTCTTTTAACTTAACATAACTGGAACATAAATTACGTTACACGCTCCCTTTCAACCCATTTTATTGGTAAACTAGCCTTAATTTCAAGCTGAAAATCGGCACCAGGGGGTTTTGAAGAGCGCTGAATCAGATTTTGAGGTTCAAAATGCAAAACTCCTACCCATGCAAGTTCCCCATGTTTGGTTGATGTATTGTTAGGTACCTTCTTGTTTTTTTTTTTTTTCTTGGCAAGTAAGTTAGTAGATTGTACGAGGTCCCACGCCCACAAAAACGCACTTACGTGGAGGATACCAATTATTTCGGTATCTCGAATAAAATGTGAATGAATTTAAAAGAAAAGTATTTAATTGAATTCGTTGATCACTTGAATTTACTGAGGAGGATAAAACTCTTGTCGAAACATTCCCGTGTTAAAAATAAACCATACAGGTACAGACAGCAATATAGGTACACGTTTCGTCGATGTAATTTTGGTTAGCTAAGGATCTACTGGCTTTGATTCCTCCAAGTTTCATAACATTCCTTGGAAAGATCTCATAAGGAAAGAAGCTAACCCAAATTAATTATACAATCTTAAGAACAGATTCCGTTAAGAGGTTAGGAGTGAGGCAAACATTCCCAGCCAACTAAATATCTCAAGAGAACAGCAACAATTTCTCATCATGTGGATCATATTACGCAGTTGCTCAGAAGTTCATATCACGTAGTCGAAAAGAGAAACATATAAATATCCTCGTATCTCAAGAGCGCGTTTAATCTCTCGTATTTTTTTCCTTTTTTAAATAATAAAATCCAAAACCAGCGGCCCGTAGCCCCTATCTCCGAGGTCTAGGTTAAAAAATCATACTCGTAGATCTACGGTATCCGATCGAGCAAGGTCTTCTGATCCAAAAACGCAATGCTCTCCGTAGGGGAACAGTTTTTTATCTTGTTTTCGATTAACACCTAAGAAGGAACCATCGCATTTACACATAAATAGGCAATAAAATATGGTCTGGCCCAAGTGACTAATAGGTACCTTTTAATGAAGAAATTAATCACCTCTACCTCTCTTTCTCTCCCACTGAGAAAAGGGTGGGCCCGTAGATGGAGGCTCTCGTGCGGAAACAATTATCTCAAAACACAAAATTCATAAAGGGAGTCTGCCGGGTTTATTCGGCTCGTTTGGATTTACGACTTTCCACTAGTCGAAAGTGCTCGGTACAACAAATGTGCACTTTGCCCACGAAGCCCGACTCAGGGGTCCCATTGGGAGAACCATAATCTGCAATTCATATGGAAACTATGGGCTATGAGGGGGGTTACCACTCCAGCAATATTCATTCCTGAAGTTAGTCCCGCAGCGTTATAAGTTACCTGGCATGAATGGGTTAATTTATTGTAATCAGCAAACTAATTTGACGCTTCCAACAAATCCTAGATAAGGACCTACTCAAAATCATAGGCCCAATTTTTCAAAAACGTCCTACTAGATCAAAGTAACACGTCAGTAGGTAGATATTTGTCACCGAACAATTTCCTAAAGTTGGGAATAAGTAGTGAACGGACCCACCTCACAATGACTTGAGTAATCTTCATTCATGTTTGTTCATCCTTGCCGCACATCCACTATCTCAAAACCCGTCATTACTACCGTCCGCACTGTAATAGCATAATAAATTGTAATCCCTACCACTAAACATTTTCGTACTGATAAGTATGCCAGCTTTCAAACACCTCTCATTTCACTTTTTTTAAGTAATGCTAGCTTCAAAGTCTGTTAGGTATCATTTTTGTTATCACCATAGGAAAGGTACGAGAGGTCCGAGCCGGAGTTTGTTCCTCAAAGCTCCGCTTCAGCGCTGCTTATCTGTTTATTACTTCGAGTAGGAATAATATTACTCACAGGCTTATCAATCATGGAGAGGATGGAAATGGGAAGCGAACGTAATATTCCTACTTCCATAAAAATTATCAACACGCATTTGCGTTTCTAGTGAAAATGATTAAATACAAGTATAAATGAAAGTATAAAAAAAATCCAAATTTACCTGTAGTCGGTGTCATGAAATTAGACGGGTTTCATGATTATGATTGTTACAATGTAACGTAACTTTGTTATGATTTGTTACACATTATGATTGATAACATCATCATACATACCCTTTGAGTAGGTGTGGATAGATGGAGGGATATTGCTGCTAGTTCGAACTCAAACCATACGTGCCGCCACCATCGAATTTAAGGAGGCCTTTTAACCTAATGGCCGCCTCCGCCGTTCTTTCGGAACCAAACGCGACAGTGGCGGCACGTTTGGTTCCCCGTTGTCTCCATGCATTGAGAAGATATGCAATTATAGCCTCCCATCTACCTATACTCAGAGGGGGTACAATATACACAGCGTCAACACGCGAAACACCTAAAACCATAGGTTAGTAGGTAGGTACCTACTCGAATTAAGAACTTCCAGTCAAGCAGCATGAGTTAATGAGCGAATTTTCGAGGAATCATTTTAGTCGATACGATGGGTGATTCTTATAGGAAACCACAAGAAAGGAATACAATTTCCGTTACTCTTGCGTCTTGTCCATTCTTGAGTGACTTATCGTGTTATCAGGAAAAACATGGAAGTACGATCTCACTTCCATCGTTGATAAATTGGTAGGCAGTGGCTAGGGCCATCCTCTCGTAAACTGTTTCTCTCGGCTAGATATTGTCCTCTTGTATTAGGTATTGCGGAAAAAAAGTACGAGTATTAAAGGGAAGAGATCTGCATGAAAAATGTTGAAAGACCGCGCTTGTATGTCTTCTTCACGCATGGATCCAAAAGGTACCGTGTTATGTTTCATTCTCACTTGCTCTTTTTTGTTTCATTCATTGCATTATTAGTTATTCTTATAATATTAATTGATTAGGTAAATGGGTAAATATTATTCGTTAATATAATCTATTTTCGGCGATGCTCTCCATAACCTCGGATCAACTTCTCTCGAGAGTTCCACATTTGGATTGAGTCTTGTGCTATGTCTGCATAACTGAACTCCTCTCAGAAAAGGCAGTTTTGGCTGTCAACTTCATTTTAGGGGTGTGTATCTTTCAAAAGCTATCGATGGTTCGAACAATCGAATCAAACTTCGAATCATACTATCGTTGATCAAAAACCAATGGTTTCCTAAACCATTGATGGTTTTTTAGTGGGTCAGCATCTAAATTTTATGGTTTATGATCATTCCTGCAATAATACAGTGTGATTGTTGTTAGACAAGCATCAAAGTGGAAACCTTCTTCCATAGTTTGCAAACAAAACCATTTGAACTAGAAGGGGCAGATGACTATCGATTCTCTGGAATGAACATGAACATCGTATGCATGAACAACAATGAAATCGTAGCATGAATGGACATCGTACATTGAAACAAACCTTCGATATTTCCAAAAGACCGACCATCGATGCTCAACCCTAATCTCCACTTGAGTGCTAAGCCTTGTGTGACAAATGCCTCCTGTTCCAAAAAAATCCGTTATCCGAGCCCATCTGCTTTATACAAGCTCATCATCGTGTTTATTCTGTACTATTCTGATCAAAGTCCCGGGAGAACTGATCATCAAACCACAGTTATCACTACGAATTTCGTATTTTTCCACTGTTGGTGTCTCCATAACCAACTATCATTCTTCTTGGAACTTATCATGAGTGCTGCCCACCTAAGCCCTGAATTCACCCCTGTAGGTACTGAATTGAATTGAATTGAATTTTAATATCGGTACAGCTTGTACCTAGCTATTACTTCGACCATCCAGATATATACCTTTAACACACACATTTTCCTCTACAAGAGGTGGTTCTTCGAGAAGTCTCTGTAATGTCTAATCTATAGTTTTTGGTTGTAAGGACACGCTCTGCATACAAAACAGAGGCTCTCAGCCCAACAATTAGGTAGGTAGGTAAATAAAGGTGTATAAATAATACAGTGGAATCCTCGTCATCAAATTCTATTTTATTCCTGTTCCCGAACGCTTTGAATTCGGTGTCAGTCTTGCTCTGTGGATTTTGTTGTATTTCAATAAATTCAAACACCTACCTACCTACTAACTTTCAGATTTATTTTGACGATAACCGATGACCTGGATTTAATTTAATCCAATGGGTTGGACCACCATTGTCCATTCTCAGACCTTAGAGTTTGGAGATCAATGGATATTATTATACCGATGAAAGGCAAGGATGACATAATTAATGAGTAGTTTTTAGTTATGTTCGAACAACATTTCATACAGGAAAGTAAATTTTAATTAGCGGCGCACATGACTTTGCATATTGCAAAGGCACACCACGAATTTTAACCTACTACATGAATCTTCTAGTGGAGCAAACGTGTCGATTAAAATCCTAAAAATTTTAATCACATACCTATTCAAAATCATGAGAAAACCCATTGGCATTTTCCAAGCTACGTCTTATCAAAATTTCAGCCCCTATTATAAGCCCTTCGAGATGAGTGACAGTTCGAGGACCAATGCCGAGGTTCGAGGACCAACTAGGACCGATCTTTTTTAGAATTGTATACCTACGTTATTTCTATCGTTCGACAATACGTTTATCTTTTTACTGTAATAGCAACCTAGTCGCAAATTGTGTGAGAACTGGGGTTAAATTATTGTTTATTATAACGGAGATAATAGTTCGTTTTTTACGTCACAGTAGCGTCACTAATCGTATTACATAATAATCGTATTTCTTTTCTAATCGTATTTTTTTAGACTTTTTTCGTAATCAAATCCCGCATCTTCCGCAGAGCCACCGCCTCGTTACAGATGAGCGCATTCTCCATCCCATAGCCTGCCACCTTAACCCTGGGAGGTAAAACGCGAACAGCAGGACTCCCGAGGGAATCCAATACAACTGGTTTATAACGGACTTTTTTCAAAAACTGTTCCGCAATTAAATGCGAGGAAAATAATTAACTTTTTGGGAGGGGAGAAAGGAATCTAATATTCTATTGGAAGTCTGAGGAGGGCTAACGGACGCCAGCCCTCTTGTGGTGCGCGGATAAAATTAATTTATACATTTCTAACGAGAAGGAGGCGATAGTCGGACGTGTGCGGAGCTGTAGATGTCTGCAAGGCGTCAAACTCTTCAACTTCTTTGCCTAATTTGCTTGCCGGCCTTTCACGAGATGTTGAGCGTTATTAAGCCAGAAGAGGAAATAACTATAATGATGTTGCTGAAGGTTAAAATCAATTTTCTTCGCTAGGGAGATGAGAAATAAAAATCAGGATTCATGAAAGCGGAATCGGGTTACTAGGGAGGCTAGTGAGGAATTAACTATCTAGCTACCGATTTAAAAAAAAAGTGTTAACACGAAGGTATCATAGTAGATACCATAGATATCATAGTAGATAGGTATCAAGTACATTAAAAATTCGAAGTTCTCTGTAACTTCACTAACATGTGATGTTTTATTTGGATCTGGAAATATATTGAACATGATCGCGAATAGTTACGAGTATATCGGGGTAGATGCAAAATCCGAGTGACAATCATATTGTTAAGTAACATATGCATTACAGGGGACGTCTCTTTGGTTGGGGAATAGGAAGCTTGTTTCCAACCAGTATCAAATATCGTAGTTTAATACTGAGACATCAGTATCACTTTCCAAAAATAAGCATGAAAAAACCTAATACCTCTCATGTTAGGAATGGTGGTGACATAATTATCTCTTAAAGCGTATGTGATAACCCTAACTAATCATTATTCCAGAAACCATGATTGGAGATACCCATCGTGTAATTAGGTATTCCGTGTGGAGCCATCCCATGGTGTTGTACTAGACGGCCGTATTATCTATAAAGAGTAATAAACCTTGGGGCTGACCTCATCTGTCTCTACCAGTGGCAATCGTGGATGGTCAGAGAGGTGGACGGGAATTTTGGAGGTGGTGGGTTCAAGTGTCCTGCCTGGGCTGTATTTTTCACTTAAAACTGATTCGAGATTTCTAGTTTACATTTGGCAAAATTACATTATTATTTTTTCTTCCTTCAATACAAAAAAATTTCCTTGCGAATTATTGTACTACCAAACAACTGAGCTCAGTGGAAAAAACAAGTCGAAAGTACGTTCAACTGAGTTGGAAAATTTCATTGTATAATTTAGTACTTAGTAGAAACGTACGTGAAGCAACAACCGATGGCGCAAATAGAATACAGTTCACTCATAGGAGGGTGTATGCATAAGCATATCATTGCAACGCGTGCTAACATTATCCTTCATTTTGAAAGGGCATGATTAGTGGGTTATTTTTTTATCCGAGCGAGAAACCAACTTATAATCAGTTAGACAGCCAGTGGATACCTGTCCGTAATTGCATGATTGGTTTCAAAGCGGCAGGACGTAATAGCACGATCTCCGGTGCACCCGAAGAAAAAACATCAAATCGTTTCGCACGGACGGATTCCACAAAAAGTAGGGTAGTGTGGAAAGTTACGCAATAGGGATTGAATGTATACGAGGAGACGAGATGGGAACTTTCTCCTTGACTTCCTTGCACACGGAGACAGTTAAGTACCTAGATCTCGCCACCTGATTTATACTCCGCTGAAGTCTCTTTGACTAATTAACAGGTCTAAGACTCACCATCTCACGATCTTACTGGCGGGTGGTTTTTGTTTTTTGCCACCGGGGTTTCTGAAGCAATCAGGAGTTGTCAAGAAGACTCCTTGCCTTCCACATCTTCTGCTTCCATTTTCCCTTTTCACAATAGGGCTCCACAGTCCCATTAGCGAAAGGCGTGGGCAATGCCTCAGTCTCGTCTTGAAGCATTGTATACCAAACATTGTCTTGAGCTGGGTTCAACCAGCTCTCCAATTATTCAGTTCAGTTAGGACGATAACTGGAAACATCAATGTCATAACCGCCAAAAGGGAGAAGCAGTTTATTAGCGAAAATAATCAAATACCCAGCGAGCTCCGAAAACTTCTCGATTGTTCGACTGGATCACGGGTCGAACAGTTTTAACGTGTGACTTTTCGAACACTTTAGATTAAGTACCGAAAACTCCTTGTACCTATAAACTCGTCAGTACGGCTTCCGTGATAAAACTAATTAGATCTTCACAAAGAAATTTAAAAAACCTTGTTAGCAATTTTTTTAATTCTTTACCCAGTCAAGAGTAACGGAATAAATATCAAGGATGATGATGGGGGAGATTTCAAGAAAAATTGCCCTTTTTTGAAGAAAAATACCAGTACAGAACGATCAGAGGCCTTGACTTTTTAGGAAGATTGAGAAACAAAACGTGCGGAATATTGGAAGGCCCTTCAATTTTCGTCAACGAACACTTTCCAATCCAACTCACGGAACCAAATAAACAACCTGTGGCGGAGAGATTCCCAACGAAACAGGTCAAATGATCGGACGACGGTATGCAGCCTAGCGGAGCGTCTGACAAAAGAGGGACCCGAACAGGATAAATATACGTGTGATTTATATCCACCGTGCTCGAACTGACAGCTTCTTCGTGATCAGATAGCCAGGAAACTCTGGGCAGGCTCTGAAGAACTGACGTGGGGATCAGCGTACGGATCAGGCGTCCTCACAAAGTTCAGGGGAGCCCCCTGTCCAGTGAATCAGTTTGGAGAGGTCTAATATTAATTATGTGTCAATCCTTTGACGGGAAATAGCCAGGACGCGGATGTTCCCAGAGCTTTTAATTAGACTGTCGGAACGGATGCCTTAATCCATTAGATCGGGCTCTGGAAGGATTTCGGAAGGTCAAGCTTTGCCAAAGCACTAGGTCACGACTGCAGACGCCCTGATAAGGAGTCTACTAGAATTCTTTATGTGGTCATACGCTTCAGGGTGTGTTAGAAATGAGAACATCAACCTATAACTAAGATGGATGGACTTGGGAGTGCGAAAGAACCCGGGTTTTAAATCCCCCTTGTTAGGTAGGCCCTTTGATACATTCCTATAGGATGAAAATAGGTATTATCCTTCTCACTATTAAATTTTACTTGTAAAAATGGTACTTGTACTTGAATCGGATTTGTATTTCACATAAGGTACCCATTCCATTAAGTAAGGTCCCACAATGGTAAACAGAGAACACACCAAAAGCACCGCATAGGCTGACAATACAACCAAGGGTGTCAATAACTACTTGAATCTGACAACACTTACCTACGTCAATATAGTTCGTCCATAATGTTTCAATAAAATAATATTGTATCGTAAGTAGATAGATCTTACCTGTATCAAAAGATAGTTAGCTACACTTTACAGCCCTAATCTCTGCTATCCTTTGATATGCTATAATATCAGAAATCAAGGAACTCTGATGGGATATATTCATGAAGCACTATGAATAGATAGAGAACGCACATACACACTATCATGAGAGTATTTGAACATAACACATTCGTTTTTATGCCTAATACATTCATGTTGCTAATGTAATTGGAAGCACACATCCTCCGTACACGTCCCGTAACTATAGTAGGTAGTTACAGTTGATCGAAAATGAGCTGAGGAAAAGAAAACTGAGCTACCAGGTGGAACATAGTTGTACCTAGTTGATTATCTAAGCGACCTGATCCCACGATCAGGCAATTGGAATATTGTTCGACTGGGTCCGTATCAATCACCTCGATCGATTGCGAGTAGCTTTGGGATTTATTTATTGACCCCTATCGACTTGTTCATCTGTCGTTCACATTCTGTTTGTATCGAACGGTTTCTAACGATACCCTTGTTACCCTTGAAGTATATCTGATTCAATATTCGGTATTAACGTTAGTGTTTATGTAGGAAAATATAAATAATAGCTGGTAGTGCCATATTATCTTTACAATCATTCGGTACCGTTCCTCAATGCGATTTCCGGCAGTCCAGGTAAACCTTCCCAATCTGGAATTTCTATAACTGTAATTATTATTAGCATGGAACATCACAGATCAAAAATCTAGTCAACGGATTCCTTTTGAAATTAATAAGAACGTACCTACCTACGCAGGATTGCAGATTATGAAATGCACGATCTTTCCTAGTGAATCTTGGTCTGAATGAAGAATTGGCTCATTTCAAAAAAACATAGGCCCTCGGGAGCTAATGCAAATGGTATTCTAAAGTCGAAAATTGACGCTCCAGCTCATTTGGTAAATAATTATGCAGCCTCGAGGAATCCGGTTAAACTGTATAGCGCCGTTATACTCCGGTGTTTAACAAGTTAACCTAAATGTTAGTCTTCACATTATGTAAACATCGGCTGCATCGGAAATCCCTTCTAAGTGGCTTAGGGGTCGTCCCGCCGCCTCCGGGCCGGCTCGGAGGTCGAGGTGGAAACTCGGTGGGAAAGGGAAGCTACACAAATGTGAGAGAGAATTAACCAACTTTTGGGGAAACCTTTGGGTTTTCACCGAAACAAGAAAATAATAGGATTGATTCCTGCGGATCTCATCACTCATACGTAGAAATGTCGGATTAGAGCGGAGCCATCCGAATTATTTTTCTATTTTACTTTTCTAGTCGTGTGAGCTTTACCGTAGTTCGTCTTATGGCTTCTACACACAGAAGACGGGGACCCAAACAATTTATTTACGAAAAACTTCACATACCTACGGTACGCACTCACCTACAAAAACGTGTGCCAAGTTGGGTGTGGCACATAGCTTCCTCGTATCCATAACATGATTATATTACCTATATAATATATATATTTAAAAAATCATCAAAGGGATTACTTCCTGCATAATCCCTAAAAATTACATCGAAATCGGATGAAATTTGTCGAAGTTATGAGAGTTTCACGTTTGCGCATGCGCAGTGGGTACCACCGATCCGATCTTTATGAAACTAATAGGGCACTATCGAATCTCCGATCCTCAACATTCGTCCAAATTTGAGCGAAACCGGACCACTAGGTCACGAGAAATTGATGTTTCGAAGATTTCACATTCACGCATGCGCAGAGGCTACGGTTGGTTGGCTGGTAGTGAATTTCATGGGGGACCATCCGGGGCCTAACTTGCGTAATCCCTGAGAATTTCATCAGAATCGGATCGAAACTGTGGAAGTTATGCGTGTGGCAAGGATTCCGGGACACACAGACAGACAGACAGACAGACACACAGACAGACAGACCGTAAAACGGAGAACGTAAAACTTGAGTTGAAATTTTGATTTTGGAGGAAAAAATTTTCATTTCCCAAAAGTGAAAACAATGCTTCCGCTACCTTGGTATACTCGGAAGCAAAAGTAGTGTAGTCCTTTTTTCCAAACTCTTTACGGGACCCGAGTCAACAGAATCTGGGTTCAGGGTCCTGTAAAATTCTAACTGCCGTCAAATTTGAAAGTAAAACAGTTACCTATTATATGATGAGTCGTTCTTCGGAATTTAGCTCATACTAGGTAGACGGCTGGAAGCACATTTTTGAGGTGAGATTTGTCGTTGCACAAAGAAGTTGGTTGGAATTCGACATTTTCGACCTCAGATTCGGAATTAGCAGCCTAAAAAACCCTGTAAACATTTGAGAATCCAAAATTTGATTATTTCAAGGCAGAAGCATTGGAAACGAAAACAGCTAATGTCATTATAACGAGTTACCATCTTAGAAAGGTCGGCCCACAACTATAATTATTATTATAAAGGCACAAATATTTTTGAAATAGCTCTCTCGCCCAAGAAAACATCATGAGCGGTACCGGTAAATATAAATATTCAATAAAAACTATCGAGTTTGCGGGTGAAAATATTAAGCACCTAAATTAAATTCATCACATTTCATATTTTGTTAAAGAGTTATGGTAACACCATAGACGTTTTTATCGTGAACAATTGAACACGCCGCAAATTAATACACAACGGTTCATTATTTTCACCAATTTGTAAAGGTCCTATTAGTAAGTACCTACCGTAACGTTATAACGCGAGGTCCACAATTTGACGAGTAGGTACAATGAGTACCTGCATACCTTTTGGGCGTTTGGAAAAAGAATATTTTTTCTACCCCTTAGAGAAGACTGATACTAACGCCAAGATCCGAGGCACTACTGGACCCTAAATGGAGTAGGTATACCATATTTTATTAATTTTGGTCCAAGGTAGCTTAGAAAAGTGCTGAGGACGGCCGGCGTACGGCGGACAGACTGATTTGTTTATCCTTCATCCGATTTTTATATTTCACGTTGGTAGGTACCTACCTTGACGTAGGTAAAACATCAAATTTCGTGGGTGGGAGGGTTAATTATTTATTTTCGTGTTCGATTCCACAGGTTCATTATTAAAAATAATAAACCAAAACCAACTTGGCGCTTTGCGAAATATAACTTCATATACCTAGCTGAAGATGGTGCTTGATCCCTGGCCCGGCGTACCTACACCTGAACTTTGGAACGCATTTATATTGGCCCTGATGATACCAGTGACAAAGAATTTGATTCAACGTCAATCATCCACAAATTCATTCATCAATACTAAATCGCCGACTTCATTTATCTATGTATCTACCCAATTTCAGTAATATATATGTGTTAATTTTATCACCATGCGAAAACTTTTAGCATTTTCTTAGGAGCCCACGAGGCAATTTGCCCTCCTGCAGGGATCAGTGTTATCAGTCCTTCCTCATGTTCATGAAAGCCAAGAATTTTTCCAGTCACTTTTTCATGAGGAAGGAGAGGCGTGGACTATAGTCGCTGCTAAGGTTAGGTAGGTACATGTTTTCCTGATGAACGAGTCATGGAATGTTAGGAAAACTACCTATAGCACAAACGAGCTGTAATTCGTGCAATGATTCAAAATAGGAAATAAAACTGGGAGATTGTTTTTCCAATAACATGGTGATGAAATGTCAAACGAGCGGAGTTACAAGTTACCTGGATCCTGTAACACCGCTAACGAGTGTGATAATTACCTTATAACCAAGGTTATGGGGAGTTAACCCCGGTATCTATCACAAGGAGTGATCGTCACGTTTTGCATTTTCAACGGCTTTTCAATTATTCATAAACCACAAGGTGCCCACACTATGCGTAGAAGCACTTGGCTGGGCTCTAATGACGTAATATTAAGGGTGTCTGATTCAAGAATGCAACAAGAGTAGGAAGCCAATTACTTTATATTATCAATTTATGCTCTTCGATTAGGTAGCATATTTGCGGTCGTAACGATGGTAGACTTCAATCAAATCAATAACAATCACCTGGGAGTGCAGCAGCCATGAAACTTTGATTGTAGACGGCCAGAAATCAAAATATTCATGTACAATATTAGAGATACAATGAGACATTTGCCTACACAGCTTAGGTATTACGTAGTAGGTTATACATAATATTATCTTTAATTACAATATTGATTAATTACAATATTGTTTTCATTTTTGTTATTAGGTAATACTCGTATTCCAATCTTATGAGTCGAGAAAAATTGATTTCTATAAGGTACGAATCGTTTTTGGTTTATTATTTTCAATAAATGAACCGTTGAAATCAAGCACGAGATTTTTTAAACGTCCCCTCCCGCGCGTCAAAGTTCGAAGTTTTGCGTTAGATATGCTTTTGCTTCCTCACTACCGAAGGTAGGAAGCTATGTATTCGTGCAAGAAATGAAAACAATTTTTGGCCTCCAAAATCAAAATTCCCACTTGCTTTTTACGTTTCAGAGCTTTGTGAACAAATTTGGTTCCGTGGTTATCTGACTGTCTGTGGTCAATTCCCTGTCCCGGACAAAACTATTAAGTTAGGGTCCGATTTCGATGAAATCTCTAGGAATTGTGCGGGTTAACCCCGTGACGGTCGAAGAAACGCCGGTTGGCTATCATTCCATCGCCATCGGACAACTAGTAGCTTGTACGCATGGGCAAACGTAAGTTTCCTGAGACTACGATTTATCAGTTCCTAATGTAGCTGATGAGTAGTTACTGCTTATGTGCAAATTTGAAATATTTTGTCACAGGCACTACGGAAACTACTCGACCCATTTAGAGAAATGTCCAATACTTAACTGATTCTATATATACGTGCATGTTACTAAAGTGAGGAAGCTATACTTCCCACCCGACCTATACTTGGCAGACGTTTTATTCTGAGGAGGGAAAATTTCCATTCAAAGATCACATTGATCCAGAATAATATAATATATTGATAAACTTCTACAGTTAGGTACCTACTGAATTTCGTTTGAAGGTCAGTCGGATAATAAAAATGGGTAGGTAGGTAACTCTTCATTAATTTATTGTTCTATGCAGAAGAATAATAAACCGTTGTGTTAATAATTTGCAGCGTTTTAATACATGGCGTTACACAATTATTATGAATTTTTGAGCAATTGATATGATGAAGGATTAATATGTTAACGTCTGTCAAGTGAGTAGGCGCTAAAAGTTCCTCTCACATAGTAGGTAGTTATTATATATTCTGCCAAGGATGCTCCATAACGTATCAATAACGAAATCCTCAGAATCTCATTCAAAGATCTCTATATTGAATCCTTTCTGACCACGGTAGGGATGATGGAAAGACCCGAATCTTTCCTCGTGATTCCACAATTCCCACCTAGTTAACAACCTATTTATTTGTCGTAATTTATTGAGAAGTTCGTTCCGAATAGCCTTTAATTATAATCTAAGCTGAGGCATCCAAAGAAACATTTCCAAAGAAACATTCCAAAGAAACACGAACGAAACGAACTTTTGGAACGAACTTCTCAATTACGACAGATAAATACTTAACTTAGTTTTTGAATTAAGAGTAGGCGCAGGTAGATAAACCTATGAGGTATTCAGATTTGAATTCACAAATGGTTTGTAAATAGACCAAATGTGTTTCTAGTAGTTTTGTAGATTTCGTCACTAGTGTGGCAACCTCAGGATCAGCATCACCCGAGGATGCCACTAACAATTTGTCATGAATTATAGTCCACTTCACAAACAATTTAGAACAGTCTTTTCTTCAGTTTTTCTTCAATTATTCCTTAATTTGTCCTTGTAGAGGAGTTCCACAAATTATGAAGTAATACTTAGAGAATCCATTTTTGAATTAAATACTCCGAAGATCGTAATGAAGCGAAATTCCACGATTCCGATAAATAATCCAGCCCTACGCCGACAGACTGAATTAAAATTTTAATAATATATTTTACTAGCTTTCGGTTTAAAAGGATCATCTTTAGTGCTCAACGATGCTTGATACTTGAAAGCTTGATCCCGGTTCAGTTGACTTCATTTTTAGCGGTCTAATTAAGGATTTTTACAATCAGCGCATCCGAGCGTGTAACCGACTCAGGCCCGCATCCCCCACTGAAAAACCCTTCGATCATCATCTGGTCCAATCAATGCATCACAGAATCGTCTCCTATCATGTGACCCCCACAAAGACCCGATTTCCCCCTCAGATATATGTTCAGGCTGTGATAGCTTTGCTGTCACCCTCCATCAACCTCGCCGTGCCGTACCATTGTCTTCAACAGATATCAAGTTACTGGTCAGTTCAAAAGGGTCCCCTAGTTCCCCTTTCCTTACAATCAGTGGTCCTGTCGCCTGCCCGCATTAGGCAATTGAACTAATAAACCGTCCGAGTCGCCAGATTGAATTAGCTGCCCAACTAAACACTTTCGGCCCACTCCTATCTGAGATCTGACTTCATAGCCGGCTGCGTTGTGTTGTAAGAAAGATGATCCACCTCAAATTTATAAACAAATTACATACATTTATGAGAGTATCGTAACATGATTTTGAGGAGGGTCCTGAGGAAGCTGATTGGGCAGACAGGTTCTGGTACAGTGCTTCGGAGCCAGTAGGTTTGGAAATTGTCTTATTTATCCATCCTCGGTTCACCATCCTCTACAAACTAAGATGCTGGGATCGTTCTTCTTCAACTTGGTTAAAAGACGATTGTGAAACAAGGATGGATAGACCAGACATCTTCTTTCTAAATTCACGCATCCAGGTTCACAGAGTAGTACAGGCTCCGAGGCCTTGTGCCAGAACTATCCTCATCATATTATGGTCTTTATTTCAACATGTTCTGTGAAATTCATATTAATATCAGCTCTTACATAACAAACAACCATCATCACGATAGAATCCTTTCTAGGTACCATTAGGTATTCCCAATGGGATTGCACGATTGCACCTTGTAGTACAAATCGAACTCGCGGTTCAAAGAGCTCCGTTACTATGTTGGTTTATTATTTTCA
>JAEMON010000002.1:13783894-13810790 GCA_030264115.1 Lygus lineolaris | reverse complement strand
CTGCGTTGGGGCTTGGTTGGGGTGCTTCCCGAGCCCATTTTCAATTTCTCACGGTTTAAAGTACCGTGTGGTTTTCTAAAAACAAAACTGACATTTGAATTGGCTGGGATTTGGAACATTTAACATGGAACATGCTTCAGCTTCAAGCTAACCTAGCTACCCTAAAATGTTAACAATTTCTTCATTGATTTTTTCCTTATGCTCTTCACGCACAACCAATCGTTCTGACAATTCAGTTTAGAGCTAAAGCAAGTTTAGTTTAGCCGGAAAGGCTTATATAGAACTGATCAGTGGTCTGGGGGACTTGTCCTCTGCCGAGGCCCGGAGCGCCGAGTTTTCGATACATTTTTACGTGACTCCAAAAGCCCGAAGTAAGTAGTAAATTGGAATTAATCCAAACTGGAATACTTACCTCTAATCGTCTCAATTTACTGGGATTCAATGAGAGATAACTATCTAAGAACCCAAGAGTTTTCGATAATACAGGAACCAACTCAGTATCTAAATTGTATATTTGTAAGTCACTCGTTGAGCGAATGTATGAGTATAAAAAATATAAGTGTACCTACCTACCTTATGACGGTTAGTATAATGGTTACAAATCACGCTACTTGTTATCGATCATCAATCACATCTGTACCCCAAAAAATAATAGTTACAAACAAGAAAGGAATATCAGTTTTTTAAATACCGTAAAAATAGTACCTACTGTTAATAAATGTATTTAGTATGCAAATTGGCTATTCCCCTAAAAGCTGCGTAAACTAATGATTTTCAGGCGGGATTTGATTGTAACGTGACTCACGCAACTCTCGGATTCTTATGCCGACCACCATTTCAAGAATAGAATATAACCAGTTGGGTTAATATTATGAACCGGTTTCTCACTCTCAGAAGCACTTATCACACCATGAAGTGAGACAATAGTAAATTGAATGAGTCTTTAATATAGCAGCACTCTGAAGTGGTAGGTAGGTACCGACTCATCTCACCCAACAGCAGTGTATTGCTCATTTTCAATTCCGCTTGCGTCTCATCAAAATAAAGATAAAATGCCGAGTACTCCAGTGTCTTGACATCGAAACTATAAATGTAACCAACTTTTGATGCCCGGCCCTTTTCTCTAGAAAAATATATTCATGCTGGAACTTCATAACGCTGGTATTTTGCCAATTTCTAACTGAATTCTTTCCACCAAAGTTTAAGAACAAGTTTACTTTAGTGAATAGAGGGGAACTTACGTTTTTGCCCTGCAACACTGCGAAATTTGTGGTACTCTAAAATAGGTATCCCAGGAAAAAGAACTAATTCACAGAGTTCGTAACAATCTCTCAATGTAGTGGTGAAGGTACCCACATTAAGCTCCATGGTAGGTACACCACAATTTCTCATTATATTAATCAACTACTACTAAGAGCTATAGTTAGATAGTAAAACAATAATCCATAGTTATGGTTAAATGATCACATAATTTCTTAGTGATGTTATATCTAAATTGCCATCCGTAATATTAATCATTACAACACAAAAAATATCATCTAATGGCAGCTCAAGCACACGCCCAGCCCAAACCTGGATCCTCTGGATCAATTCAATTTATTTATTTATTCAATCGATGATAGGTACATAATTTTGTTTCAACTAAAAAACTGTGTGCATGGTATTAAATGAAATTTTGTACGACATTCCTAGGTGATGTACTTTGAGGTAGGCTTGGCCCGTGTTGCAAGGTATGGTCTAGGAATGTCGCACTCATTTAGTAGTTCAATGGCTTGTACTTCTTGTAGAGTAAACGGGCTACAATGTACATGAAAATGTTAACATACTTAGTGAAAAGTTTCGTGTTTCCCGCACAGTCACAATTATTTAGTTTCTACGCAGCTGTGACTCGCAGTGCCTCGCAGCCAGATACCCCAGTTTTCAACAGCCACGATAGTATCTGTCGCTTATAGTTAGGCCTGGAATATTTTTGGGGTAGTTTCATTTGACTATCCAGAGCTCTATGAAGTAAGTGTACAATAAACATTGGGCTATGGGTCGTGAGCGTCAATCTAGGTCTGGGGGCAATAACGTTCCCTGCAGCTATGTACCTGGTAGTGTACGTTGGAGTATGCTGACTCTTTCGGAAGTGAGTGTCTAATGTTGTAGAATATATACATACACTTCTTAACTTTATCATGCGTATAGTATACATGGGGCTTCCAGTTTAGCTCCTCGTCCAGTACTAGGCCTAAGTACTTATGCATTGTAACACGTTCAATCGGAGCACATGAACATCCATCATTTGGTTTACAGGTATGTAGCCTAATACATAAGTTTGATTCTTGAACAAGAGATTTTTTTCCGCCGTATAAAATTAATTTTGTCTTACTGGTATTTAATGTGAGATAATTATCGTAAAACCATTTACCTACTCGATCGATACAGCTTTACGCTAGATGTTATTAGGACTGAATAGTGCAACTATTAAAAACCTTGCGCACTTGGGATAATTTCGAGGTAGTCAGACAATTCAGCAAGAGGTGTAATACCTATAGAGGAATGCATTTTTAGTTGGAACCGGAATAGCGAGTGCACATCATAGACGTTCAAACCTAATGTCGGTTTTGCGAGTCTACATACAAGTAGGTAATAATAATGCAAGCAATACCTATACAAACATTACTTACAACTTAGACCTATCCATTTTCGCTCCATATCTTCTACATGTATATCACCGTCGAGAAGAAGGAGTGGAGGTTCAATTCCGGATGCATTGGATGCTATTGAACATTTTATTAAATCGTATATTATAATACATCACCCAAATGAGCATTATTTCTAGGTTTGCACTAAGAATAAATAAATAATTCAGAATATTCATCCATAAAGACGTGTTCTATTATCTTTCGGATTCCTTCTCCATTCATGTCGTTTCAACCAAAGAAAGCAATTCGTAGGAGTATTACCATAGAAAATGCGTTAACTCTCACTTTATTCACTCTTTAAATCATTTAATTAATGGAGTAAAGGTGGGTTGAAAAGAAAAAAAATTAGATTGGTATTCACGCAAGAAGGCGCAGCTTCTGCCGACAATGATGACTTCTGCGGAATGATGGGTTTCAAACTCCAACTTGCGGGTAATTTCACAGGTTTTTTGTTTATTTCTTATCCTCTTTCGACGATATTCCAATTTCAACGGCCCTTCGGGGCACCCGGTGATGAAGCGCCGCAAGACACACAAGATGCGTCTATTTACTTTTTTTTCATCATCATCATCTCTCTCCCCCATTCATTTATCTTCCACCGGCATTGAAAAGCATTCAATACGGTGAGCAGGTGGTCTTCAAAGCAGGTAGAAAAGGCTTAATGTTTTGTGGATTTATAAATCCATTGTTGTTACCTCATCCTTCACGAAATGAGTCCCTCTAGCAGCGCTCCCTTATAAACAACCTCCCGGAGTAAATGGTCTGTAGCGGATTCATTCCAGGCGTTGCGTTTGTTCTCATTTTTTCTCGCTCTGAACATTTTCTTCGCGTTATTTTTGTGAAGGCAAACTTACCCTTACTCTCTTTTAACAAATTGTTCCAATAATAATCCTCTTTAATACCTTAAAACAGAAACAATTCAAAAAATTATAGGGAAAAAGGGAGATTAAGAATAGGTAAGCCTAAATTGAATCAGGCCACCTACGCAGAAATGTAATGAAAGGAGTTAACTTTGCAAAATTCATCTCTAATGATTAATCATGAATCTTCAATACTTCAAACAAAATTGATTTGTATTTCAATGTTTTTAACTTCTCATAGTCAATTAAATTATCTAAAAAATGAAGATGTAGGTAGTATACCTTCCTAGGTTCTTAATACTTCAAGTCTACAGTCACAGTATACGTGGGTATCATACAACATTATGGACGATCCTCGCAAAGGCATGCACTTCTTTCATTAACAATGAAAATGTGTACCTGTACTGTAGGAATGACATTCCTATTGTTTTAGGAAGAACATTGAATCGAAAAAAAATAGCTGTTTGAGTGGAGTCGAACCATATTGACATTTGACATTTACTCAAAAACTCGGTTTTCCAGACTGGCTGAAACAGGGAATCAATCAAGAAAAACGAGAATGGTCATTGAGCTGATAATATCATGTTGAATTACAAAAATGGAAAGACGAATTTACATAACAACCCATACTCATTATTACCTATGGTTTCACAACAGATCAATGGTCTAAGTAATCGAACTACCTAGGTCTTTTCTTAAATGATATGTATAATGTATGTGTTTCTAGAATGTACCAACCAGATATAATAATCAATAGATAGACCCACTCAGGGGGCTAGGCTAGGGGCCTTTGTAGCCATACCACATTTCATAAACGTTTCATAGAAATTTATTTTATTGTGTAGGTATTTATCCAATTTTGGAATTTATTACTTTCCTCCAGTTTTCCTAGGATTATCCTACAGGTACTTATTCGTATTGCTAGATTTATCTGTGATGTTCACTTCTACGAGTCTCTTGGGGGCCAAGTTGAGTTCGATTATTCCATCACCCAAAAGATAATCGAACCAGGTACCCAGTAATTATGTCTTTACTTCTACCAAAGAGAGGGCGCGTTGTTATCATTTGTTGGAGCTGAAAATGTTTTTCCTCCAAAACAAAAATGCCCACTTGCATTTTAAGTTTTACGTGAAAAATAAACCATGCAAGGAAACCAACACTATGATGCAACATTAGTAAGTGTCCACTTGCTAATGTAAATGTGTAAGATTACACATCGTAGCTACCAACTTCAGGTAAACAGTATGCAATCTCTGGAATACCAATGTTTGTTCAAAGAGCACTAGTGGGCGGGTCATGCGAGGTTGATTTGAGAGGGAGAGCTAAGCAAGAGACGACCCATAAATTAGCTAACGGCAAAGCTTGTCACCGGAAGGCCTTTGGTTGGTAACATGCAGAGAAAGCTCTTATACAGCCTCCGGACACAAGAGATTCTTAGCATTGCTCTCGGGCTCAGTTGCAAATGACATTCCGTTTTCATCCTTCTGAAGGACCCGAAGGTTGGACCGGGTAGCGTGACCGGAGTCTGGCCGATCTATGGAAGCCAGAGGTGGTTACGAGTATAAATCTGCGATGGGACACCCACGTCGCTTTGGGTTGGCATCGGCCGTTAATTGAGATTTATGCCTTCGTCCTAAGCGTGAAAGCGTTCAGCGTGATTTACCGGGCCAGCCAGGAGGGATGTGTTGCTTAGAGCCGATTCACACTATTTGGTTTTCCAGGAGGAGTTTCAAGCGGAAGACCCAGTGTCTCCAAAAACGCTACAAATTATTACACAGCGGTTGATAACTTTTCTATATATGGGTAGACCATCCATGTGCAAGGGTCACAGTTTTCCCATCGGTCAGTACTCTCGTTAAAATAATTTAAGTTTTTCTCAAAAGTGCATTCCAGGTATTTGATATCAATACCGAAATATCTTGAAGTTCACAACCACGTTTTCTTCCGTACATCGAGCAGGTACCTTCCTATATTTGCCTACCAGTCTCATCCGGAAGTTGAAGGTACATTCATAACAGCATCCTCTTAATGAACAAGAATAGCAGAAATCCTATAGGCTAGGGGTTCTAGTCTCTTCCCTTATCTCTCTCTAGTTTCCTAGTACTCCTAACACAGGAAGCTCACCGAAGTAACATGAAACTATCCTATTCTTACATTACATCTTCATAGGGTAAATTTGCGTAGAAATTAGCTTTAGGAGCCACTCAGCTGATCCGGAGAATAGACATCGTCAACTTCAAGTCCTTGGGGGTCTAGATACTAAATTACATCTTCGTAGGTTAAATAGCGTAGAAATTAGTATTAGGATCTACTACGATCAAACGCAGTTACCATAAACGCTAGTCATACCCTACTAAAGCAAAACGGATTGTTTTATCGGTATCGCATGACGTTTTTTCTTAACTTCATGTAGGTTATTAACAGGTTGGTAGTCGTATTCTGTGTTAAAATTAAAAATACTTTGAAAATATTGTTGAGCTAGGGTGTTTTGAACATTGCATTCCCCTTTTTCTACTCGTTGCGCCGAAGCCGAGATTTCATGCACAGTTATACCCCAAGTGGGACGTATTAAGAATCAAATTTCATTTATTTTGGTTCATGGTAACTCAGCGTATAGTCTGTGTTCAGTGAGCATAGTTATGTTGGCTCGATTCAGGAGCATACTTGCCTTTATTCAACGACTCACACTGTAACGTTAGATAATTATTTCTTGAATGTAGTCAAACTTTATCTGATCCGGATTTATTAATTTGTGCTTGGTATTAAGGATTTACGACCTAGGACTTTATGAATATCACAATACAAACAATATTATAAAGCAGAACATCAGGGTTACCTACTCAATAAAATCGTATTGATTGATAAGATCTAAGCAATAAAAAAAAGAAGAAGAATATCCGATCAGACGGACGTAGGAAGCGAACTATCATAAATTATAACAAGCTGGTGTGAGAGTCGAGTCCAACACAAATAGGGAGATAAGATATCGATGCTAGTTGTACGTATGTATGATAACCGCCAACCACTATGATGTCGACCACGAGTATTATCATGAACATACTACTTTACCGATCGAGAATGTAAATAATGGGACCTCTGTCATTTCTTCGCTTGTAAGTACCCACCAAGAAGTTGAGTGACAGAAATAACATGTGGACGGCTGATGGAAATATCACCAACATTGAAACATGACGATTACCTAATCAAATGCAAAGCATACTTAAGGTGTAGCAGACAGTCTCCCAGTTATTTATAATCCCTTTCCTAGACAGAAAAGTTGTCATAATCATTAGAAAATGTGAATAAACATTGTACATCAATAAAGGCAAACAACAATAAATTTACGTACCTAAATGTTCAAGTTCTTACGGGAGTATGGTTACTGGTTTAATCATAAGAAATGAAGCAAAATTAGTAAATCGATAAACGTTGTAGATATCTTTAGGTTCAAGCTGCTCCATGCGTTTGAAACTTCACCTCATGATGATATAAGTTAGAACACTGGATCTTAAAACCGGGTGTGATTGCGATGGATCGTATTCTGGATTAATTAATGCATCCAATTGAAATACCATCGGTAGTTCGGTACTTAGGTATATTATTATTTTTCAAATCATTGAATAATCTTTTCCCTTGTAAGGCACATATTATTTACTAGCGGGGCACCCGGTCTTCGCCCGGGATGAGGCCAAAACTTTGTCAACCTATTATATTAATGAAATAATGAATAAAATTCACAGCTCACAATTCACTTATCCTTACAACTCGCGACTTCAAATTAGTCAACGAAATTCACAATTCAAAATACACCTATCGCGATTTGTCGATGTCATTCACAACTTACGATTCACCTCCCAACCTAACTAGGTATAACGACTTCAAATTCGTCAATAAAATTCACATCTCACAATTGCGACTTCAAATTTGTCGAAATACCCATCACACCTATCTACCTATTACCTATCGCAATCTCAAATTCGTCTATAAAATTCACGATTAACCTAAGTTAATTTGAGCTCATTTAAGCTTCGCACGGGGGTGCCGGCTAGTAATTTCCAATGTTCCAACACCTCTGGAGAGGGTTGAATAACCCAAATCATTTACGCCTTTTCCAATAATACATTCTTCAGATGGGGTACCTGTTCAGTTCCAACCCTCTTCGCCTCTCTGAGCTTGTCTCCAGAGATAGGCGATTCACTTCTCGCCTCCTTTTATTCTCGAGCATTACAACCGCAATCGATTAAACTCAGTAGAATAAAATTAGGCACACACAAAAGTCAAGTCTAACATTGATTCGACCAATTTGGTTATATGCATGCGAAATATGGGGTTCTGCTGCGAAAACACATATTAACAAGATACAGGTCACCCAAAATCGAGTTCTCCGTCTCATGACGGGAGCTGAATGGTTTGTACGGAACAGTACGCTACACCAAGACCTAGACATACCAATGGTGGACACACTAATTAAAGAGAAGTATGGCAAGATCAGCAATAGCATGGAAGGTCACAACAATCCACTCATAGCCGCTATTCCAGCGAATCCGCCCCCTCATCCGAGCCGCCGCCGCCTTAAACGAAAGCTCCCGCAAGACCATCTGCTATAAACCCAAGTGTTCGTGTGTACGTGCCAGTCATAATGTTTGAAGTGTATTCTGGTTAAGGGCAGCCAATGGGTTGTACCTTTGTACAAGCAACATGTTAATTAGGCTATGCCTACCGTATACATATATTTAGCAAAACTGTAATATTCAACAAAATAATAAAGTTATAATTTATTTAAAAAAAAAAAAAAAAAAAAAAGTCAACTTTGTCAACCTATCATAAAATAAAATAATCAATAAAATTCATAGCTCACAATTAACCTAACCTTACAACTCGCGACTTCAAATTCGGTAACGATATTCACAACTCACAATTCACCTAAATACCGATCGCGATTTGTCGATGAAATTCACAACTCACGATTCACCTAAATACCTATAACGACTTCAAATTTGTCAATAAAATGCACTTCTCACCTACTATTACCTATCGCGATTTGAAATTCGTCAATAAAATTCACGGTTAACCTACCAGCAACAACTTACCTATAACGACTTCAAATTTGTCAATAAGATCCACAATTCATCTATCGCGAGTTACCTATCCCGAATTCAGATTCGTCAATAAAATTCACATCTAACAATTCACCTTCCTATCTATTGAGACTTATTTGTCAAATGCACATCTCACTTTTACCTATCGCAATTCCAAATTCGTCTATAAAATTCACGACTAACCTACCAATCTACCAGTTGTGTCCGTGGAAGCACGAGGGTGCTGGCTAGTAATTTCCAATGTTCCAACCCCTCTGGAGAGGGTTGAATAACCCAAGTCCTTTACGCCTTTTCCAATAATACATTCTTCAAATGGGGTACCTGTTCAGTTCCAACCTTCTCCGCCTCTCAGGGCTTGTCTCCAGAGATCGGCGATTTGCTTCTCGCCTCTGTTTATTCTCGAGCATTACCACTGCAATCGGTTAAACTCAGTAGAATAAAATCAGGCACACACAGAAGTCAATACTCCAAACCAGGGCTCTCCAACCTACGGCCCGCGGGCCACATCCGGCCGGCCGAGATTTATTGCAACAGATTTTTAAAAATATATATTTATACACATTTTTGACAACAACTGTGAGTTCAGTACTCTTCTCTTACTAGCCACTCCATTTCTTAATAAGTGTAAAATTAGCTGTAAACAAGCAGCGATCAACCAGTGCGAGATATTAGCAAATGGTCTGCACGGACTGTACTGTACATGTACCTGTGTACGTGCGCGCGAACTGTCTGTGTCTGTGTTGTCAGATGAACATTTCAAATCAATTTTAATGATCGAAACCACAAAGTTTGATCCTAAATGGGCGAACATTTTAAGTGGAAAACAAATGCAATCTTCTCACTAAAAATAAGTATTCTCTTTTAGCTTGGTAACTTTTTGTAAATTCGTGTATTGTCAAGTTGTTTTATTACTATTAAAAAAAGTTATTATTATTTTGTTTAACTTGCTAAATTCATGCATTGTCAAGTTTTCTTATGACCTTTTTACACACACTAAATAAACTCCTCATATTATTTTAATGGAAATATAATAATTTTACACCCCCAAATCCCCATAAGTCAAATTTCACGTACATCCTTGTTATTGGCCCTCTAAGCCTCCCAAGAATTAACAATGTGGCCCTTGGATAAAAAAGGTTGGAGACCCCTGCTCCAAACGATCGAATTTTGTTTCGTACTCACTTCTTGCTTGGCACATCGAAATCCTTCCCAGCGGCATTTCGCTTGAGCAAAAAAGCACCGAATGATTATTAAACTATTTTCACCAGGCAGCAACTAAGGAACTATGAAACCGAAAGAGACTCCCTAGTATCTACCAGACGACCAATGTGATTCACCTACCTACCAAAATACTACCTATCGTGACTTCGAATCCGTCAACGAACACCGATTTCGACTATTACGATCAAAGAGTCGACGAACTTTTTGAATAACGTACATCACCGCGTCAAGATAAGGATCACGAAGAAAAAAACCGCGAAAAAATCGGTTCAACGGTTCAAGCTAGAAAATGTGACACATGCCAACACCACGACTCTCTTATTATATATTAGATTAGATAGATTAGATAGATATATTAGATTAGATTATTTTTTAATCAAAAAGTTCCATTCATGCAGCATGAGTTGGTGAGCGAATTTTCAAAGAATAATTTTAACCGATTTTGTGGGTGATTCTTATAGGAAATTTCACGCTGATTCCGGATATACCATATGTTCCTATGTTTCGGATAGTAATTCACACCAAAAACCTCAAAAAACACGTTTTTTGGCGATTTTTGAAACTTAATGTTCAAAATCTGACCACTTGGAGTACTCCAAAAATTCTGGCCAACGAACTCATCCTTACTTATGAGATTATTGACATTTTAACATTTTTTTGGATTTTTTATCTCGATCCCACGGGCAGATATCGTCTGGAGTGACACATATATAAATATATAAATATATATATACACATATGAAAAAGTCTTAAATTTCAGGAATCGTTTTGGAATGGTCTGAAACGGATTTCCATGAAGAAAATTGTCAAAAATTTGCATTACAAAAATTTTGAAGCCATTGCAATAGCTTCATTTTCTTCGAAAATTCGCTAAAAGTTAAGTACCTGCCTTCCTACGTTGTTGCTATGATGACTTATGACGATTTTACATACCCACGTACTGTACCTATGTATCCAGTGTAATTGGTCCTTACCTATCCGGTGGCTGATCTTTTTTATATTATTTTCAATAGCAAACCGTTGGAATTGAGCTCGACAAAATAAATTTCAAGCCCCTAAAAATTTGATGTTTTACTTTTCAAGATAGTTACGTAGGTAGAAACCAAAAATCTAATTAAAAATAATTCCATTCGTCCGCCGGGCAAGGCACTTTATTTAGTTAAGATGGACTTGAATTTACTTAAATTTGGTATACCGGCCCCATCATTTGGGGTCTAGTTGTGCCCCTTAGCTTGGCGTTATCGTCAGTCTTCTCGAAGGGGAAATAATAGGGGACGACATAAATATTCAAAACGCCCTAATACCCCGAAAGCTTCAAATAAGAAGGTATGTCTTGGCGTTACTGTCAGTCTCCTCTAAGGGGTAAAATAGAGGATGATATTTTTAACACGCTCTAATACACCGAAAACTTCAAATAAGGAGGTAGTTTTTCAAAATAGAACACAATTTTCGGCTCGAAGAGACCTCGCGGAGTACTGTAGGATAGGACCAAACGTTCACTCCCTGCAAGGACTTAGGGGCTGCAAAGAAAAAGAGTAGAAACACAAGAAAGTGTGAATCGCAAATAATCTTCCAAAGTACGCCAATTCCCGTTCAAAATTTAGCAAATCAAATTCACCTTTTTCTCGTTCTCCCCGAATCGAGTTTCTTTTTCTTATTCACTTTTATGAGCTTCCATGGTTGTTGCCAAATTACGTTATGATGGACCTACAACTTAATTTGCTGTGTTTTTAACAGCGTTCGTGTCCATAACTACGGAAAGTCAGTCATAGTTTCCATTGTTTGAATGATTCGTCTGATGAGAACCAATATAAGAGTGATGCGAAGGAAAGCTATCGTATCTTGGAGTCAATAGGTCGGTCGTATCTTGAGAGAGATGTGGCCTTCTGAATAAAACATGGAACACCCCTCTTGAGTCAACATACGATCAGCTTCCAAGGGGGTCCTCGGCGTCCTAACAGGACCACGAGACTGACCGGGCTATAGACGTGGTCACACATCACAAAATGAGAGGACATCATTTCGCACACATTCGTATACAGGTGAATTTACAATGCAATTTCGCTCTATCTCTGGGATTTTCGGGGCCAACGCAAAGTGTGATCTTGCAGTAAAAACTGTAGAAAGTGGTCATAATTCGAGTATAGGAACGAGGGATCCTCCACCCCCTGACCTCAACTATTTCTCTGAAATACATTTTCTGTGGTAAGTACAGAGCAGGTGGACGTATCTCATTTTTAACAGAAAACATGAGTCTGCTTTTCTACAATGCTGTCATTAGCTAATTTTTGCATGTAGACTAGTCCTCTTCTCACTTCCCACAATCAACGATTCAAATTTGAGGTTTTTCTGAAGAAATGAAAGAGAATTCAAATGTCAACTTTGAAGCTCGCTGCTTCTATTCCGTCTCTAGCAACAGAGTAAAATATCCAACAAAGTGGGGGGATTGATGCAATTCCCTGACAAAAAGAAAAGGGGTAGCAAGTGAAAACGTAAGTACGGTTAGGTGAACTACCATAAAAGTGAGGCTTCACACCTGTTTGAAGAGCCCAACATCGTAAACATTATCAGGAGGATTAGATTATCAGAATTCCATTTCGGTGATTTTAATTTTGATAATGGCTTACCATTCCCCATCGTTCTGCAGCGATGGGGCAGCAAGGGCTTCGAATGTACTACTGCAGCCATTAGGTATGAACCAAATAGTGTTATTTTTGAGCTATTGATTAATGTTAGGGGGATGAGAGATAATAGTAGTAGATCAAGTCACGCTTGCTATCCACGTTTGTTATTTGAAATGGATGTCCACAACTTCATCGTGAGTAATGTAATTTGTAAGCTTTTATTGAGAGTGGCCGTGTACTCAATTTTCTACTGATGTGTGGGCCCCATGTTATCCCTGTATAAGGGATATCACCCAATTCACTGACCACCTTGGTACTTACCCTACCTATGAGATGAGAATGATCATTACAGTTACTAACCCGAGCGAAGGAACATGAATCAGCCTAATCAACCAAGTTCTACAAGAACTCGCAGCAAGATTAGTATACTTATAACGGTTGTGTGCGTTCATAAAAAATGTGGATTCACGGTCGCTGATAATGGAACAGTTTTGAGGTCAAATACGAAACCTTTCACTCCGAAGAGCTCAACAGAGAGGCTGAAGGTAACTCCCAGCAGGCTCTCCCTTATGCCTCCAATTAGGGACCAAGTTTACACTATCGAAGTCATCCATCGATTTATTCCGGGGTCTTCACCCTCCCTGGAAAAACGCCTCAGAGGACGACCGGTCTCGATATCGCCCGCTTTTTAACGATCTCTTTCCTATAGGAATACCCGCCCCGTTCCGTTTCTTTCTCATTCCATTCAGACCTATTTCCATGGGATGATTGGGGAGAGACCTAAGGAAAGACTTTCTGACGGGTTGATTGAGTCAAGACAGTGGAGAGATGAGACCCTGGCTCAGATGCGATATGGGGTCATAGAATCTTCCACGTCCTTTCAGTTGAAAAGATGAATTATATATATGGGACTATAATAATTATATTTCATGTCATAAACGAAATTAAAAAAACGCATTCCAAATTTTTGAGATTCACCAATCATTTGGGCTTATCCCACAATCAATATATTACTTGGAAATATGAATATTGTCGTTTATGTCTATTTGTATGGATCAAATATTGTATCAGGCAGCGGAAGGCCATGGGTTCGCCATTATCCCTTTTGCACTCAGATATTTATCTATAGTTTACCTCTAAAAACAAATTTTAAAAGATGTAGGTGAATCAAACAACCTTTTATATATATCATTAAATATATTATAGGGGATTAAAATAATCCTATGGACAGGAACTGCCTGGATACATTTAATGGAATACGAATATAAAAACCGAACATGAAAATAATAACCATTTTGTAAAACTGAGTATTATAGTTGTTCCCCAAGCGAAATCAGGCAACACTGATAGTACTTTGAACGGACCCAATGTGAAAATGGCAGATGCGAACGATCTCATGAACGACAAGTTACATTGAAAACCCGCTCAGTAGGAAGCTTATTGAAGAAAATTGCAGATGTAATTGTGAGGCACCGTTCATAATATTATGATGTTGGTTCAGTAGGTCTGCAATGCTACAATAATTTATCAAGCTGAAGGAAGAATAAAAACTGCATGAGCTCAACGGTATAAGCGTTGGAAGTCTGTCAGCTGAATTCCAAGGGAAGGAACGCATGAGTTGAACAGTTAGAGCAGGATTTGCACTATATTTGCTTCGCGTCTGAAGTAGGTAGCTCACAGAGTCTTTAACTCACGTGGTGGGATGCGTTTTTTACATAATGCCGTAGCTCAACTTCGGCCTGGCGTAAATAGACCTCGTTTTTTTCACAGGATGGGGCGCGGTAGATTTTTATCGTTATGCTCAACCGAGAAAACAGCTATAATAAACACGTGGGTAACGGCGTTTCTCCTTTCTTAGCGAACTGTTATGGATTTCTGGGCATCCGCCGGAGCGATCGGGACTTGACACACGGACGATGTTTATCGATCCGTTTTTCCAATACGATAAACGGTCAGAGGCCGACAGTTTTGCAGGGTATGACGGGATACGTGCCCAGCAAGTGCGTAGTGGAGTGGCCAATTAGAGTTGCCGGTTGGTAGGTGCAGTTGACCTGTTGCACGCGCTAGGTCCATCATGATCGGAAGGAATACGTATTATACATGTCTATACTTCTAGTCAACTGCATTGATAGGAACCTGAGTTCTGGACCTAAGAATAATTCTTTTTCATCCAGTCACGCGAAGTGAAGGTACCTATGTCATTAATTCTGCCCAACACTATGAAAACTGGATGTGAGAAGTATTGCATTTCCCAGTCAAATTGAGTTTTTTCCCAACCACATTTAGTTTTTTCCTAATCAAAATCAAGGTATGCCCTTCATTAGGGTTGCTAAACACCTTGAATTTGATGGGAACAAAACTTAAATTTGACTTGGGAATTATGTAGGTATACAGTTATGAGGTACTTCTAGGATTAGTGCGAAATGGACACAATACCGAACAAGGTACCTACTATACCTGATAGTATCCAATAAGGTATCCACATCCACATGTCCTACATAGTAACAAACACGGTAAAAATATCCGAACCAAAACATTGTTCTCCCAGTTACTTGTCAAACTTCATTTTCGTACCACAAGATGAAGTTTCAAAATCATAGAGAATGTTTGTCAATATGTCTTTACGGTAAAACATGATTGTGAATCGAGTAAAATAATACCTATAATATAATATATTATATACCTAATATAATAAAAAGAAAAATGTATCGTAGGAAAGCTTGCCGTTCAAATTTGGTACTCATACCTACTACCTATACCAGAGAAGCTCTGAGAAACTAAGAACAATATTAGAACATCAAGCGAGGTCCTGCAAAGTGCAGTGTTCTGATAGCACTAATCATGAAGTTAGTAAATTGTACAATCAGTCGACGTTGAAGAGGAAGTTGCCTGTATGAATAGGGTTTTGATGAGGAACTCTCAACAAACTGCAGTAAACACTTTCCAGGAGGTTCTTGCTGCGGTCCACTTACAAGGGACTTGATGGCTCTCCAACTCAAGTTAGACCAAACGCACGACCACACAATTCTCTCCATTTCTCGTTTTTCTCCTCATACAGATCGTGTTTCTCTTGGATTATTCGAGTAGTGTAAATAATTTTCAACCTTCGTCCGAAAACATTTTTTTTTTCCTCGAGTGGATTAGAGCCAGAATTGTGAAGTTTGAATAGTTGTTATCCTACCTACCTACCTCAACATTGTTACACTTCAACCACTTGTCTTGATTCCACCTCTCACCCACATGTTGCATCATAACGAAAAACTCAAATTCACAGTACCGACTGAAAACCACGAATTAATTTTCACCAGGCAATTTTCTAGTTTATGAAAAAAGAGTGATATTAAAAATTGCAGTTAGTGCGGCCTCCTATGTAGCTTGTGGGCAGGATTAATAACTCTCTCGTATTTAGTACAATTATTTTCATATCCGTAACATATTTTCATTCACAAAACTGCGCTTTTCGCAACAACAACAAAAATCGTGAAATAATGTTAGTTGGACAGATTTAATTAGCTCACCTGTTGTCCATTACATTTTTCATTTAATTTAACATTTCAATTCTCGAAAATTTTAATTTTACGTCGTGGGTTGTATAGTGGGGTGAGCATTCCCTTTTGTACCTATTTAAAGCGAGGAAAGTATGTGAAACCTCGCACCAGATCTAGTATTTGTTTTGAAACATGGACGTAGTAGGTACCTATAGATTTTTAGTGTACCTGTGATTGCATTGTACCTACTCTATGGACTGAGCAAGTTCTATGGGGCGCACCAACTAGAATAATTATTCCTGAGAAATTCAGTCAGGTTTGCACATGCATAGTGGCTACCGATGAGTCGATCGCAATTGAGAGAGAGTCATCTTTATAAAGATCAGTCTCCAACTATCCTCCGTATTTGAGTGAAATGTGGCTAAATTATATACGCCGTGGGATAAATATGGGTAAGCACCCAGAGACTTTTAATTCGTGCAGAAGTGCCTACAAGTGGCAACTGAATTCAAATTGCATGCCTAGAAATGAAGAGACGCTGAATGCAATAAGTTGTTCAAAAACTATCAAAACTAAAAAAAAAAACTAAAAAAAAAAAAAAAAAAAAAACTAAACGTACTGACAAAACAGGAACAAAACAAGGACCTAAAAAGAAGCAATGCAAGGATCGGGACCATTGAAGTATTCTTGTGGCAAACATACAACTAGCATACTATGCCTATGGTATAATTCGTACCTACCAAGGTACTTATTTACTTCTAATTTGATATTTCGAATAGACGTTATTTGTATTGAATAGAAGGTGATTAAATAAATAGGTGATGTCAAACTAGGTAAGTGACTTTATTTGTGAACTTCTGAACAAGATAATATATTCATAGAAGCATTCATTCGTGTAGCTGCTTGGAAAAATATGAGCGAAGAAAACTCTTTTAGACGGGTTCATCGTGAAGAATGGCGGTTCACTAAAAAGACCTACGTGGGTTTAGAAAGGCAGTTTCCGAAAGGGTGAAATGTCATTTGGCAACCTTTCAAAGTGTGGTTTTATGGCATTTGGTGAGAAGAGGGAAAGGGAGAAGGGAAAAGCCGCTTTGTTGATAGTGAATCGGTCATGATCGCTTTACAAGGTGGGTTCTCACAGAGTAGCAGAAAACCCTCTCCCTTCCCAGATAACTGCACCAGAAAAACCTCAAGGCAGAAAGAACCTCAAGGCAGAGAGAACCTCACACCATCTACAATTAGTATTGATTTATCTGAATCTTGTCTAGGTATTTCCATGTTATTCAGTCCAAAGGTATATTATGATGTATGTTTATGTATCTGCCTATGATAATAATTATCCATAATTCAGTTATGACATGTGTGTTAAGATGCCATAAGATAATGGGGAATGGTAGGTCCAACGGTGAGCTTTTCAAAAAGTTACAACTTGAAAAATAAAAGGAAAAAGGTGAAAAATAGTATGAAAAGGCACGTGACGTCATTAGGCAAGTATCTCTGTCTCGCACGATTGAGATGAAGCAGCGGTTTGTATACTGTTATAAATAAACCGTTCGAATACATTTAAATTTGAATCAATAATCCGATGATTACATACAAGATATACTGATGGTTTGGTAGGCACTTGTTTTGCTGGCTTCAGGTTGTAAGTAACTTATTGAGTTATCATATTAATATAATTTGAGCAAACTGTTAATTAATATACAGGGTGGTCCCAAACGTAAGGGACTTAGTTTGAGGTCTAATAGGAAATTTCAGGCTGATCACGAATGTACCACATATTTTAAAAAACCACCTTTTTCGACGTTTTTTGGGTGTTTTTGGGCAATAAACACCGGAATTCTTTGGAAAATAGAAAAACACTTCGAAATAAACGTTGTAGGAAATTAAATTCTGCGTCGAATGAGACCAATGCCAGCTCTTAATATTGTACCTGGAATTTTTGGCGCATTTTAGAATTTTTGATCTGTTGATAAACTGCCTGATAGGAGCAGGAAGGTAGGCAGGTAGTATGAACTTAAAATGTAGGTTTAGATGTTTTTATTGGAGCTTCAAAAACAGCATTCTCCAATAAAAAAATTTAAACCTACATTTCAAGTTCATACTACCTGCCTATCTTCCTGCTCCTATGAGGCAGTGTACCTACAACAGATCAAACTTCTAAAATTCGCCGAAAAACGTAGGTACAACCTTAAGAGCTGGTTCAATTTCCTACAACGTTTATTCAGAAGCGTTTTTCGATTTTCCAGATAATTTCATTGTTTATTGCCCAAAATCACTCAAAAAACGTCAAAAAAGTGTTGTTTGCGGAAAAAGTGGTCAAGATTTATTCAGGGACCCTAAATATGTGGTATATTCGTGATCAGAGTGAAATTTCAATTGAGTCAATTCCTTGTCCCAGGCAAAACTATATGAAGATGTGGTCCGAATTTGATGAAATTTTCAGGGATTGTGCGGGTAAGTCCCGTGACGGTCTCATATCAATTTCATTGCCATCGGACCACTAGTAACGCGAGCGCATGCGCAAACGTGAATTTTCTGAGACCCCATTATCTCAGTTCCTGACTGACCAATTTTGCTCAAATTTTGAGGGTAGTTGGGGGCTAACCCCAAACAAATCACCTATTAATTTCATCACGATGGGATCAGTAATAGACACTGCGCAAGCGCGAACTTGAAATTTGTTGTCATAGGCGTAGCTCCAGAACTACTCTGCCAATTTCGGTGAAATTTTCAGGGATTACACAGATTAGATCCTAGAGGGTACCCTATGAATTTCATCGTCATAGGACCACCAGTAGCTTGTGCGCAAGCGCAAATGTGAATTGCGCTTCGTAGCCATACTCCGGAACTCGACCAATTTCAGTGGAATTTTCTGGGATTGTGCGAGTTAGCCCGTAGACGGTTCCCTATTCATTTCGTCACACATACGCTAACTTGAATTCCCAGACACAAAGGTTCTAATAAAGGGCTGGTTTCACTCAAATTCTGGAGGGCAGTTGGGGGCTGACTCGAACGTAATTGGTCACCTTTCTGGTGGGCGAGCAGGATAAAAGCAAACTCAAGAAAATACTCGTAATTTGAGACTTTCCCTTCCTCGGCTTGATTCTGCCCCATGGCAAAGGCCCACTTCCCCCTCGGAGGCGTCCACCGTCCACCAAAAGCGCGGGAACCGCCTCCAACACCGCTTCCATTCGCTCTCCCCCTCCCCTCCCGGAGGAGGCCTGTCGGTCTTCCCTCTCCTAGGCGTCCACCAAAAGGGCACCAAAATTTAATTCGTTTTATTGTACTTAATCAATTTTACTCAATGTGGAATTCTGGTACCTCTACAATCTTGTAGTTGATTTTCATTGCAACTTTATTGATAGTTTTTTTAAATACTCACTTCTTTGTTCAATTATTTTAGTGGTTCATACCACAACTATTTAACACGCAAACATTAATACCTATAACCGTATTGCACATATTACTACTACAGTTAATATACAGTAACTCTATTTATTGTTAATCAATATAATTTTGGTTCATAATTCTTTCACCGACTGATTCTATAAGTCCATGTTACAAAAGTGAGGAAGCTATACTGCCCACCCAACTTGGCAGACTTTTTTCCTCTTCCAAATGATAGATCGCAACGAGAGCTTTCGGAAATGGTGCAACATGAAGGGTATTATATTAGCATGCAAGGGTCTTGAAGTTCCCGCCTGGGGGACCTTTAGTGCCAAATAATTCTGACGTCAAGCGCCTCTTTTTAGCTCTCTTCTGGCTCAACCAGAAGAAATTTTCAGTTGAGATGTGTCTCACGGTGGTTTTTGAGAACACTGAAACCGAATTTGAGGTAAAAAATGAGAATTTCCGACCTTGCGCACCTCCTATTCAAAACTCTTTTTTTCTAATTTGTCTACGTTTTGAACTTCACTTGAGATGAATGACGTACCAAACGTAGTCCGTATTATGTTTGACCCTCCACTTTCGTTATCTCGTCGGCCACCATGTTCACGAAACATTCAACAAAGTGCGTGTTCGAATTAAATTATCAACCTTTCAGTCAGGATCATGTTGGCCACGTTCATTAGCTGGAGATGGTAGGTTATGGTTTTGTCTACCTTTCTCTCCTAACGGTTGGCAGTGCAATAGGGGATGATCTCAGAGCTGGAGCTAGGGTTTTCTAATAGTCTCCCATCAGGTCCGCCTGCTCTTCGACATGGGGCACTGCCTCTATTGTCGACGTTTGACGATAAATCCTCCGCCTTTAGCCCCGGCCTTCAACCTAATTGGCATTCATGTTACGGACTATAAAATTGCCGTTAGTGGTTCTTGGATAGTTCTGTGCAAGGTTCATGTGATAGTTCACTGAAATTCCTCAGATTATTGCTAACCAGTAAGTACTATTGTGTTCTGCTGAGATAACTACTCTCGTGGTGATCTGATGCCTTTAATAGCTACCCTTACACCAATACCACCTGACTCCTCAACCAGAACAATATGTACAGTTGCGGAGTTTATTTGCAATTCACTAGATAATTATTTCCAGTGGACTGATGAATAGCTGCAATTTGTACTGCAACTATTACATCTGCTTCCACCATAATTCCAATTTACTTGTTGATAGAGGAAAGAATGTGGCCGGCGAACCGCTAGCTACTGCTCATGCGCAAACTTGAGATTTTTGTTAGAGATGATTCCGGAACTTTTCAACCAAATTCCCTGAAATATTCACTAACTGATTCTATACGTCCATGTAACGAAAAAGAGGAAGCTATACTGCCCACCCGACGGCATACGTTTTTCCATTTCACGGTTATTTTTCCAAGGAAAGATAACAAGAGGCTCATTTTAGGCCTGTTATGATGATCACACATTTTTTATGAACACAAAATCGGGTCAAACAGGAGTTTTTAGATTATTTTTCTAAATTCAAAAGATTCAAGAATATAAAGTTGGAATTCAATTTTCTGAAAATTTTGACCTGGGAAATCATTTTATGAACAATTCTGAATTGAATCCTGAAATGTAATACTTCATTCATAAATATGTGAATAAATGGGTATGTGTCACCCCGGACAATATCGAACACTAGGAACGGTAAAAGAGGACCCGAAATGGTACCAAAATGCCGGCCTCTTCACAGGCCAGATATTGACGGGTTCCATATTTGGACGCGTTCCTCTATTTAACGCTTATGTACTCACACAAAATGTTCTTATAATATAGACCGTACAGAGAGACCTTCCTCCTTTTGTATGTTGTACATAACGGGGCTTTGGACTTGATCGAAAAGACATGTGCCACAGACGATCCACTAAAATCGATAAACCGGGTGAGACTAGAGAATATTTTTGACATTTGCATGTCTTTGCTGTGGCACACAACCAAAATTATGACATGACATGTCACGACACGTAACGTGACATTGTACAACAACCGTCCAGTTCTGACCATTTCCGCTTACAACCGAGTCGTTCTGATATGGTATGTGGGCCCTTGAGGGACTTCTGAACACCTTCTTCACAAATCGAGAGGTCCAGATCAGCTGAGTGGCTCCTAGAGCTAATTTCTCCCCCATTAGCCCTACAAAGTTGAAATTCAGTATGCAGCCTGCTTGAGACTCCTTCTTGACAAATCGAGAGGTCTAGATCAGCTGAGTAGCTCCTAAAGCAAAGGAGAAAGTTGAAAGGGAAAGAAGGAGGGGGAGAAAGACATGAAAATGTCCCAATGCGTTGCAGACTTGTATGCAAGCGTACTTGTATGGAACTCCCAAATCAGCTGAGTCGAAAATGGAGCTCCCAGATCAGCTGAGTCGAAAATGGAGCTCTCAGATCAGCTGAGTCAAAAATGGAGCTCCCAGATCAGCTGAGTCGTTTTATTGCTTTTGCCTTTTTTCAAACAAACCGTGAAAATGACACTCATTGTATTACCATATTCAACAGTACGTAATTGCATCGTGAGAGATTAGTTTATTTCTTGTATTCTTTAGTTCGTCAACTTAGGGAGGGAAGAAGTTGTGTTTCGGTTATTATAGTCCAACTTTTTCGACCCTGTTCGAAAAGTTATTGTCTTTTAAACGGATCCTCATACTCCCCCAGTAGAGTGGGAAATGACGGAATTTAATGTTCCCAGCGACTTTTATTCCGGAAACCGTAAATTAGTGCGATGGTGGAGAGAGACTTCCTTAAACCACACGCGAACTTGCCTGGAATCCACTCAAAATATTGTTTTGTAGGTATCTCAAAACCGTTTCTCCGTATCTGGTTTCGGGAGTAGTCAAAAGGGTGGTGGGAGGGGGTGTGGGAAGGGGATGGCACAGTAAAATCCCTAAATTAAATACTGATTTGATTACCGACTAGATGATTACCTAACTATCTACTAAGCAGTGAAATTATTGATATGATTGTATTAAGTACTTACCCCCTTACTTGCTTTGCCTTTAACTACTAAGAAAATGTATTCTACTTAGAATAATTAGGTATTTCGTTTTCCTAACAAACGCGGCTGTATAGATTGATTCTTTGATTTTGTTTTCAGGAGATTTTGATTGCTTATTTATTGAGTTCAATTTTGGGAGGTGAAAAATTGTTTTTCAAATTTGTTTTTTGAACAATTTGTTTTTTTTTCCTTCAAAATCAAAGTACTTACATTATTTGCATTTTACGTTTTAATCAGGCCTTCCTGAACAATTTTGGTTTTATAAGGCTGTACTTGTCATTCCGTAGGAATGTGTGTAATAATTTCCACACAGGAACACAATATTCTAGGTAACGAAAAAACGTTTCTCATCTTCATTTACTCTCCAATAGTGAGACCTCAGAAAATTGCTGGTACGAGAAATGTAGAAGCTTTGATGTTCCGTGAGGACGAGACCGAGAGATTTATTTTCATCCAGTAGGTATACCCAACCAGCATTAATTTATTATGGCAAGAAAGTGTCAAGATAAAGCATCGGACTGACATTGTAAGAGAAATACTCCTTTCACAATAATAGTAATATGGTCACAGTATCTGAGCTCCTATCAATGGAGAATTTAGCACCGATTTTCCTTCGTATTTTTAACATCGAAATCGCATTTAGTACATACTTTCAAAAACTCACACATTTTCACCCACCGTTTTCCCCTATTTCCACTATCCGGATACCACACTTATCGCACCGTTTTGGAATGCTCTCAAGCTTTAATTTGAAAGACTGAAAAAACTCCTGCATTATAGTATGAAATGGGACAATAAATAGGTCATCATTAGTTACATCCCTAAATCTTCATTGTGGAGAAAAGTAACTTATTATGAATGGAAGGACAAATCGATGAAAAAAAAATCTAAAATAATGTTTTACAATTCGCTCTGTAAACAGTTAGGTATTTACCTAAGCCGCTAAAAAATTAAAAGTTTCTAATCTAGAATTTTTAGAAATTTTATTATTTTTGGTTAGGAACCAAGAGAGAATTTTCGATGAAAATTCAGCATTGCAATGGCTTCAAAAAAATATTAGTTATGCAAAATATTAAAATTTTCCTCCATGGAAATCCGTTCTACCTAGTCCATTATAATACGATTCTTGAAATTTCACGTGACACTTTTTCATATGTATCTAAATTATATTCATTTAAATAATTATGTGTTACTCCAAACAACATATATATATCTAACTTTAGGTCGATCTAAAAAAAATCCAACATTTGTATAATGTCAATATTAATAAAAGAAAGGAAGAATAAATTCGTTGGCAGGAATATTTGGAGTAGGTACCTACTCTATGGAGTCAAATTTTGAAAATTAAGTTTTATTTGAGTATTTTTTTTAAGTATTATATTATTTTAAGTTTTTATTTACGTGTTATTTAAAAAACCGTGTTTTTTCAAGTTTGTGGTTTAAATTACCATCCCAAACACAGGGACATTATGATTTTCGGAATCAGCGCAAAATGTCCTATGATAATTACCCACAAAATCGGTTGATACGATTCTTTCAAAATTTGCACATCAAGTCATGCTGCATGAATGGGACATGTTTAAATATAGAGGTTTATGACTTATTAAACCCGATTCGATCAATTTACAATTAGACTACTCTCAAGTAGTAGGCAATTTTGAGCTGATTTTGACGATAGGTTGGTAACGTTAGTAAGCATGAAACGGTTTACCCACATTCCGAAAAAAATTTCCCTAGAAACCTCTAAGATTTCTACAGTGCGTACTTAGTTTTCGTTGAAATTCAAACTTTCTGGAGCATCGAAATTGCTTGCCTTCGAACCCACTATAATAATTATTTGTTTTGATACCTACTATACCTAATACCTAGTTGATATTGTGGTTCAATTTCAGAATTTTTCCCCAAGAGAATAAGTAGTCCAGATGGTACCATCTGGATATACACTCACGCACATCACACTGTACCTACAGTCTACAATACAACAGTAAGTTATTACCTAGTTACTTGGCAGAAACATAGGTACCTCATAGAAAAATGTGTTCAAAAGCAGGGTTCCATTCTTATAATCCAGATTTGATTTCCATCATAATAATTTTATTATACTGACCGTTCAAGGGGCAATTCGTAGGTACCTATCGCCTCTAAAATATAATTATAACCGAGTAATATAAGGAACTTCGAATTGTAATTACGAGAATTATTATATTTCATGCACAGCCCTTCTATCTATTGTGGGATGCGGAGAAGAAGGTTTATTACGACAAATACCTTTGTACATAACTACAACAGGTTCCTATACCTTGTACCTACCTACCATATCCATACTTCACAAAAATATTGTACCTACCTACCTAAATATAAGTCACGTTTTATGTTGATATGTAATAATTTATTACGTTTGAGATTGAGTTTATGTACCTAGTCATTTTTTTTTCAGTAGCACAGGCGAAAGAATAATTAATTACAGATGAGGACAACGAATTCCGTCCTATTACCTGACTTGTGAAAAATAAAAAAATATTTAAATTTATCTCTCTCTCGTGTTGTAGTTCGATCGTGTAGGCAGAAGAATGACTGATAGGTAAGTACCTGACGGTGTTGTAGGTTAGTAGACGGAATGATACAAAGATTACCCATCTTGAAGGCCGTACCTTATCAATGATAGTGATGATCATGAGTCATATTATACTCAGAGCTTACCTCATAAAATAAGAGAAGGAAAATCCACGTTTGCCGAGAGAGACGAGTGTCAGAACGAGAGCGTGTTATCAAAGTTATCACTAATCACACCGCACTATCACACCGCGAGTCCCTCAAGGGAAGGAAGGATGCCGTTATAAAGACGCGGGAATGTTATTGAAGGAAAAGTTTGATAACGAGAGCACGCTGGCTGGAGCGAGACTGGCGGACGAGGGACCGGGTGGTCGGTGGTGGGGGTTGGTTTGGCAGTTTGGGTCGTGACGTCACGACTCTCCACCCCCTACGAAGTTCCTAGCGAAAACTCCAAGGGGTAGCGAGAGGCGGTAGGAAACCCCCGGGGGTGGCTCGTTTTTCCCCTGTGAAAAAATAAGGCGATAGCTGGAGGAGCCCCGCTGAGCTCACATTTACTGGAATAGACGTTGTTTTCAGAAAGCCAACTTCTGATCTATCCATAGGGGTTGTTTCATCCGATATTGTCCATACCGGGAGAAACTTGCAGACAAAATTAATGAACTGCAGTTTTGAAATATTTCGTCAACTTTAATCGGGAATGGGGTCACTGAAATATTCATCTTCTTCTCCGAGCTTTCGATAAATTTACAGGAAGAAGGTACTTAATAAATTTATCGAAAGATCGGCGAAGAAGGTTAATATTTCAGTGGAACCCATTCCCGATCGAAGTTGACGAAAATTATTGAAGGCAACATATTTAATCCATGAAGGAGAGAGTTTACAATCAACCAAAACTACATTGAATTTCTGAGGTTTTTTCAAGCGATTATAGAGCAGGGAAATCTGATTGTAGGTATAATGAGTAACAACAGGATATCTATAATTTATTATAAACAGGTATAATAATGATAATATATTTGATTAGTAAAACAAGGTGGGAGCTGGAGGAGCCCCGCTGAAGAGCCAACTCCTGAGATATATCCGTAGGGGTTGTTTTAGTCGATATTGTCCAGTGTGGAAGAAACTTGTAATATGTGTGCGGAATGAGGAGTAAGAAGGCACCCCTGATTACCTACCTTTAGATTTAATACGAGGAACACCCCTGTTGTTCGGTTATCATTTGAAATGGAAGAAGGTACCTGCCCAAGTACAGATTATGTCTTTCAACACCAACCACACTACCTACGATAAGCTGTATTGGGGTGAGTGTGGAAGAATTTTTGGCTATCTTCCTTTTTAGATCTGGTTTATTACGATATCATCCAACATGTTTCAAAACTGTGTGTTGCCTCATCAGGGATCAATGTGTACGTTTATAGTGCGGGCTTTCCGCCTAGTCTATATAGACAAGCCCGCACTATAAACGTACACATTGATCTCTGATGAGGCAACACACAGTTGCGAAACATGTTGGATGATATCGTAATAAACCAGATCTAAAAAGGAAGATAGCCAAAAATTCTTCCACCCTCAACCCACAACAGTACGTTTACAATGGCTACCCACAAACAATAAGTTGTTTTCTTTCTCTGATTTTTCAGAGTTTGCATTTCTGTTATGTCATTCACCCCCAACGTCTGGGTGGGACTCAATGTCCAGTTTGACGTACTTACCGAAGGAGAGTGCGGTTGGGGTCAGAATTCTCCATATGGAATCTACCTTCTTTAAATTAAAAATAACATACCTATATAACATTATTTAATTTGGGGTGCATTCGAACTCTCGAACTTTCGAACCTAACTCGAGCCCGAAGGTAAATGTACACCTGAATTCACCTAATGTTTTAAGAGCGGGCCGACGAAGTGGCTCTTGCTACTGCGGTGTTAGAAAACGGAACTA
>JAEMON010000002.1:13768585-13782096 GCA_030264115.1 Lygus lineolaris | reverse complement strand
AAACTGAAAAATCGAAAAGTGAAGGCTAGGTAGAAATCAATTATAAATATCGCCTCCACCACATCGTTGCCACAGTGGGACGTTTGTAACAATGTTCATCAGTTTATTGAAACAATGAACTATAATATAAGCAATATGCATGACAAAATAAATTATTAAGTAAACCCCTTCTAAATGAAATAATAGGGTATATAATAATGTGAAATGAATATTCACTTTTTTACTTTCTTATGAATACTTTAAAATTCAGCAATACGAAAATGAAAAATGTTCTAAAAAAAAACAGATGAAATGAGATTCCTGGGAAGGGAAACCTTCTCGAGGGAAAACAATTAAATGGGGAATTCTTACCCCGCCGCACAATGTGACCGATCCTGAAAAAACCAAGCATTCTGAGTATACCCCATGTTCCTAAACCCAAAATAGCGAATTAACTGCTTAATATATTTTTTTTAAACCCTAGAAACTGCACGTCTTTGACCATTGGAACCGCACAAAATTATTTTTGTCGAAGACCTGAAACTTCTGCGTTGAATGGAACCAACGCTAGGTCAAAAACACAGTATCTTACTATGATTTTTGGTGATTTTTGAAAGTTTTCCGTTCGCTCGAACTTTTCCGTATTCACGACTGCAAAGTAAAGAAAATGGACAATTTTGAAATCACCAAAAATCATGGTTACTGTGTTAGTGACCCGGCGTGACGTTGGTCTCATTCGACGCAGAAGAATAAGGTCTTCGCCTAGGTTTCGAACCTTTTTTCGATACAAAAATAATTTTGGGCGGTTCCAATGGTCAATAACGTGACTTTTCTAGGTTTTTTGAAGATTAAGCAGTTTATTCGCTATTTCGAGTATTATGGAACATGGGGTACCTTCATGCAGAATCAGAGCAAAATTTCATATAAATGTGGGGCAAAGCTTAGTTTTTGAGGGAAAAGGACCATTTGGTCCCATTGTGCGCCGCGGCGTCAGGCAACTCCAAGAAGGGCGACGCGACGATCCTCATTGGCTCCAAGTCTGGGGTTTAAAGTTTCGGAGCCAGTAGGACCCCTGATTCTCACCAATTCTTATTATATAACAGATTACATTAAGAAAGAAAATATTGAGTGAATCTGAGTTGGTCTAAACAAGTTCGTTGGCCTACCTAAAAACAAAATGTATGTTCAGTCACATTCCATTGCAATCTAGAAAGTTTGACAACGAAATTGAACGACGCAGGGAACAGAACTTCAGTCGGCGACGCAAACCCACATAATATGCAGCATTAAACTTGATTTATGGTAGATAGTTGAAGCTTCACACAGATTCACCTTTATGTAAACGAAGATTTGGGAGTTATTTATGGCAATTAGGAAATATGCGTTTGAATTTATTCCCTCCCCAGAAGTTCACCTGATTAAATTTATAGCTCATTGAAATCGTCATTTAATTATTGGGCATTTGCGACCGTGAAAGGGACGAGTGATGAATGGCATTGAAATCCATTGAGCATCATTAGCATCTTGTGTGTACGTGACTCGAGGTTACAAAAGGAGGCGTTGATCAAAACGCTCAAAATATCTCTTGTAAGATAAATAGCTGTCGGGCTCATATCAATTTCGTTTTGGCTGTTCGTGGTAAAGAGGTGCCTGATTTATGACTTATTTGAAGGTTAAAGGTTCACGTTGAGCTGTTCTGGATGGAGCAAATGGGAAGTCACTAGACTATGACCTGTAGTTATGTAGAAGTGGATTCTGATATAAAAATTCATGTTCGCAGCGTCCTAGGAGAAACTTAGAGAAAATCGGGACTGTTGTGGAGGAAAATATAGTATGTGGCCGTGATAGGAATTGAACCCACAACCTCTCCAACAGCCGGCCCATTACACAGCAGGAGCCACTAGATAGGATTCAGCAGCCCAAGGCATCACACTTCTTAACTCCTATTGCTTATCAGCTATACTGAGTTCAATTATAGTCTCCTGGTGCTGATAGATAATAAGCATTATAGCTTGTCTCTGAAGTCTACCGGAGCTCGAGAAAAATAATAGGAGAGAGATCTTACTTCTGGGATTTATAAACGTACCCACTTGTGCTATCTCATCTCAACCTAGGCGTTTGTAGTTTTTACACCTACATATTATGTTAATGAGAAAGTTGCACTTGTATGTAAAAGTAATTGTGAAAAGTACCTAAAACCTTCATTTTTGCTAGGCAGATGAAAATTTTCAACACAGGTGAAACCTCACACAGAAGTTGGTAAATGTATATTCAACAATGTCACACTGGTAACGTCATTAGTAACAGAATGTACCTACTGGTCATCGCCCTTTTTTTTTCACTATGATACAGGTTTTCTTCATGATTTCGAATAGTTACCATAGATGTCCTTTTTATGAAGTAACTTATGTAAGAGACTAGCTGGTTAAGCCGCGCGTTTCACAGTATAATAATTATAGTGAGCAGTTGGATTCGATACCTACGTTGTGTAATCCAAGGGACAAAATATGGTATAACCAGTTGTCATCATCCTGTAGCTGTATCTCCATCGAAAACCCCGAACATACCTACCCCACTTCTTCCCCAAAACTCACAGCTCAGTGTTCACAACTTATCAAGGGTTTAAGATAATTTTGGGATATTTTGGTGGCATTTCGTATTAGTTTGTTTCTCGTTTAATTGTGAGCGGAATTTCAGTCCATCTGTGATGTAAGAGAAGTTTCTCCCAGGTAGGGAAAAGAACAAAACTATTCAGAATAATAAATTATGTACGTTTGCTCATTCTTGGACGAAGTGGTGTACGTTGGCTCCGATGGTAACAAAGTTGCTCCAAAGCTATGTTGTTCATCACCTTGTGGTATGAATATTTGCTGAACGTACCTATAGAATCCTATCTGCACTCAAGCTGCAAGTATGCTTCAATCTGTTTGTTTGTTCTTTCGTCCGTTTGTTTGCTTGTACCAAGCTACAGACCACTATTGATTTTTTTTTAAACTTGAAATTGGATTTGTGAACCCATTGGACCTCCAGAATTTTATGTGTACATTTTTTTATGTGTACGATTATCGTAACAATGCAACTGTTGTGACAGTAAATGGCGATAGTTCGTTACATGATCCATAAGTATGCTATCCCGCCTCCCTCTCACAACCTCGCCTCGCTGAACCGGCTCTCACTGAACCACCTCCCGCACACTCGCCGCACATTCCGCGTTGTTGAATGTTTACCGTAAGCACTTACCTACCTACTCTAAATTAATTTTAAATACCTACCCATTCAAATTTGCGTGAGGCACTATCTGTAGGTCAGTAGACGTACTAATAATTTGAAACTGATTAACTGATCATCTGATTATGTTGACGAGGTCTTGGGGAATGAGAATACCTATCATTATCTCCTGGTGGATATGTGTGTATGAAGGAAACCTATTTCATCCATGTTTTACTACTAACTAATAAACAATCATTATTGTATACCTACGATATTTTTTAGAAGTGTGCCGAACACATTATTAGCAACAAAATGTTTTCGTCATTTAGGTACCTAGGTATCATTGTCTTTGTTAGAATTATTATAGATTGACATTATTCCGCTGTCAGGAGTCGTTACCTGGAAGAAAGAACGTAGAAAAACTTTGTTGTGTTAACAATAATGTTAGTGAATCATTTTTACAGACCATGCATTTGCCATTTGATGGCCATTATTCCGCTGTCGGGAGTCGTTACCTGGAAAAAAGGGCATAGAAAATCTTTGTTGGTGTTAATAATATGTAAGTAAATAATTTTTACACGCAAATTTATTTCATTAAAATGGAGTTTACTCCAAAACTATTGGTTCATTTCCTTCGGGAAATAACATGAAGGTAGTGATAAACGTAATAGGTGAACATGAACCTTGTCAAGAATTGGGATTTGTCAACACCCAGAATAACCATATTAGATTGTTGTTGTTGTGTGTTAGTATTAGATTGTTGCCTCCTTGCCTCACAATTGAATGAAGGTACCAAATCTCCGTCAATTGTGAAACAACAAGTGAAAAACTTGTTAGGTACTTTATGTGTGTTGTTGAGAATGTAATAATGTGAGAAATATTCTCTCATGTTTTAAATGGTTGGAAAATGCAGCTTGGAAATGGAACTCATTCCTCAGGAATGGGAAATCACATCTGAAATCAAAGCCACGCCTCATTTACGTTAGATAAGTCGATAGGGATGATGCCCATTCTAGCGAACAGAACCCGGAAAATTCATCGAACCGCGAACTCATTTCTCGGTTAGAATCCTCAAAGGACGCACAGCATCCTAACTGACAACCCCCTCCCTCCCACAGTCTCAAATCTCAAGGAACCTACTAATAATCCTGAGTTGCCCTTTTAATGAAGGGAAGGAACAGAGTCTGGTGGTATTTTGTATCCTTCTTCTAAAGAGAAATCCTCGCTAAGAGGAAGCTCACAGACAAAGAATTCTGTCTTTCTTATTTTTCGTACTTGCTACTCTCAAAAGTTTTTCCTGGTGAGAAATAAAAGAGGGAAAAACAAGCGAAGGGAGGAGTGGAGGGCAAAATACAAGAGTGCTTGAAGGATGAAGAATCTCCATTCATTGACACCTGGGTCCTTCTAATGATGAAATGGATATTTTGAATGGGCCGTCTTAATCAAGGACGGAGCACATCGTGACCTCGTTCTCAGTAGGATCAAATTACGAGGAAAACAAAGTTTCGCCGTTGAAAGTATTACTATGGAAATTACATGATTAACAAACCCCAGCCTGAATCCAAAATTCAGGGTATGTTTCGAGTAGCTACCAACCGATTTCCCGAGTGAGCACGAATTATGTATAGTGTCAAGATTCTCTATGCTTTTGAGACCCCAACTCATGGCCTCACCAAAATAATAAAACATCAATTCCGACACATACTATCAGGTCAGACGTACTTACATGTTGTTACGAGGGACCGTTGATTCTCGGGGGAAGGAGTAGATTATTATTACAGTAAAGTCTTCATCAATGATCTTCCCTACCAAAAAATGTTCCATCATTTTGCAGAGAAACTCATGTTGGGAATCGGTTTGGCCGTCTGAGCATGATTGAAACACCGTCCGATCCGTTTCCGACTCGTCGTGACCAGATGTTTGTAGTATTGATGGAAATGTTTCCTGAAATCACGTAAGCAAATGCGTAGAGGGATGAATGATCCGAGAGGGACGAAAATCATAGGGCACCATCTAAAATCCAATCCGCTAAATCACAGTAAATTTCTCCCAAATCGGACCATAAGTTTCGGAGTTTCATCTGGGACAAGGAACTGACCACAGACAGACAGACATGAACCGAATTTGTTTTCTAACCATAGAAATTAAAACTTTATTATCTGATCTTGATGAAATTTTCTTGGTTTGTGCTGTGGATCCCATAGACAGTCTTCTATAAATTTCATTTCTGTCGGACCGATAGTCCCGACCTAGCTTGGGAACATTTCAATTTTCAATCAATGATTGTCGTTCAGAATCAAATTTTGATTCTTTTTACTCAATGAGTAAACAATATTTGGTCATTTTTTAATGCCATTTTAGTAAATAAGTTTGTAGATACTTTGAAATATTAATATAAGTAAACTTATAATAACTCAGGGATGCCTCATTGTATTGATAAGACATCGTGACTTAGCTTAGTTGTTGTCATATGGACTCAAAGGTGTCATTTTCCCTGCAAACCAGTGCTTCTATCCCTTTACGGCGTGGCGCCAATTTTCAATCATAGCTTGTGAGAGACGAGACCGAAAAAAGGCCGGCGGTTACGGCAACTGGTCACCCAGACTTCCCTTGGTCTAATAGGCGTTTAGAAGCCCGACAAGCTCACCCCGTGCATCTTGTTAGGAGCCGAGGTTTTCGAACTTCCATCCAAACGAGCTTAACTCACCAAATCATTGTTCAAAGTATAACTTTTACCTTTACTGTTAGGTTTGCAGTTTGATTCCCTTTGAAACGCAGTTTGTCATGATTTATAGTAGTTACCTAACTTATAAGTTACCTATCATCCAAATTTGAAATGTAAGTTTGTCCATGTCATTCTTCCATTATTTCTTATTTTGGAAGACCGCCGTATTTACATAACATTATTCCGCTTGACATTTTTTTCTTACTTCTGTTAAAAACCATCTAAGCAACCACCAAAGCAAAAGCTACGAGTTTTGTAATAAGGTACCAACTTGAGTACCTGGCTAAAATCCTTGAAAAAGTAGGTATTCAAACATGAAGGTGCGAGAAGTACCTAACGTTCTACGGGGTGCTTTGGTGAAGACGCTTGCTGGTGTGAAAGGTAACAAGACGACCGACAATATTTGTTTTGAGGGCGGTTATGGAAGTTACAAAGGAATGAGATGATTCCGTCTAAAATTATAGCCCTTATAGGCTGCTGATGATGATCATGCCAATATGTGAGAGCTAGAGCTACCTACTCCTCAATTTCTATAAACAGAAACGGTAAATGTGCTTAAGGATTACCGTTTTAAATACACATTATTTTTTTAAATAATAATTTATTTAGTACCTATTTTATTTATGATAAAATTACATTTATGAATTGATGTTCATTGTTTAAACTATGAGTTACAAGTCAACCTGTACAGTGGCTGAATATACCTACGTAATAGTGATTATGGTTGCACATTGTCTCATTGTCGATTGATGGAAGGAAATAATACAATTTGACGAAAAGAAAATTGTCGGAAATGGTCGTAGTCCAAAATTAAAATTATGGTTGATTTTTGGAAGGAAGACGATTTGAGCGAAGTCTATTCGGTTTTAATAGATGGACTCTGAAAATTATTCCTTTCCAAAATTCATTTTGTTACGATGAATTTTTACTAGAGATTGGATTTTTCCACCATTGTGCTGGTAGGTTCATGTAGGTGGATACATTCTGTACCTATCAACAAACATTTTGGAGGAATTTTCACAGTTATTACACGAAAATTCACGGCTCTTTTTTTCGTTCAACCCTTATGTCCTTATAGGGAGCGAACGATTGGTCCTAAAACGCTCCCCAAGGTCTCATTCGACGCTAAAAATTGTGATCTATTTTAAATCGATGGAAAAATATATACCTTCCTATTTGAAATTTTCGAGCTAGGGCGTTTTGAAAATTTCATCCCTTATTTTCTACCCCTTAGAGAAGACTGACGGTAACGCCAAGCTTCGCGGCACAACTAGACCCCGAATGGGGCCGGTTCACCAATTTTCATTAATTTTGGACCATGGTAACTGAGGAAAGTGCAGCGTACGGCGTACGGCGGACGGACGGATTTTTTAGTTTATTATTTTCAATAGTGAACCTTTGGAATCGAGCAAGAAAAATTTTTTTTTAACCCCCCCTCAAAATTTGAGGTTTTACGTTTCAAGATAAGTACGTAGAATCCAAAAATCGAATAAAAAAAAAAATCCGTCCGTCCGCCGTACGCGACACTTTCCTTAGTTACCATGGACCAAAATTAATGTAATTCGGTATACCGGCCCCTTTCGGGGTCTAGTTGTGCTTGGCGTTGCCGTCAATTCATAGGGGGCTCTGTAGGGTCTAACTCGATTAATCTCTGAAAATTTCACTGAAATTGGTCTTGTTGTTCCGTAGCTACGTCTATAACGACAAATTTCAAGTGAGCGCTTGCGCAGTAGCTATTACTGATCGAATCCGTACGGAATTAATAGAGGATTGTCTTAGAGTCGGCCATCAACTATCCTCCAAATTTGAGCAAAATAGGTCAATTAGGAACTGAGATATCGGGGTCTCAGGAAATTCACTTTTGCGCATGCGCTCACGCTGCCCATAGTCCGATGGCGATGAAATTCATAGGGGACCATCACGGGGCTAACCCGCATAATTCCAGAAAATTTGATTGAAATCCGATCAAAATTGTGGAAGTTATGGCTGTGGCAAGGAAATGTGGACAGACAGACAGACGGACAGACAGACAGACACGAAACCAAATTTGTTCAGGAGTGGAAATGCAAAATGCGAGTGGAAATGTAATTTTTGGAGCACACACATTTTTTTCATTTCGAAAGTGAAAACAAAGCTTCCGCTGCCCTGCAAACTCGGAAGCAAAATCGTGGGGATTGACGCGGTGAGGTGGAGATTGTACCGAACAGATTTTGCTCATTGTTGTAGGCGAACCCATACCATGATCCATATCCTGGATGTGCTCTTACTGTGACGTTATAGTAGACCAGGCATCGAAGGCAGTAGGTAGGCAGCAGACTCACACTTAACGAATTCAAATTAATAAAATATTTATCAAACTAAGTAGGTAACAAGTCGAAATTACAAAAATCATAAACACTTATTTTGTTGACAGGTATCCAAGTTAAACCAAATTAAACAGTAATAGGTAAGCGAGACTGGAAATCTCGGTGATATTTAATTGACAAAGCAGGAGTTTGCAAACGTGTTCACCCATGTACCTACCGAGCGAGACCTATTGATTGAGGACCGATGAATTATTCATGGCCGCTGAATAAACCGTTCGAAACGAAAATGTATTCATCGGTGAACGAACTATAATTAGTGTTCTGGTTTGAAGAAGACAATTGGACCTACAGCATGGCAGGAAAAAAAATGCTTGTTTGCTTTAGGACTTAGCAAATGGATCGCGACCTCCCACATTTTACCACTTTTGGGGACACATACGAATTGACACCCTTGAGTTCGTTGTGTAGCGTAATGACCTCTGCCTGCACATACGGGATGCGTGTTCTTGGAAGGTGGGGAGCATTACTCTCAAAGGAACTGAAGCTTCACTCTCAAAAGCGCTTGATGGCCAGAAGAATCTGCGCGCCAACGAAGCTACGTCAAGTGTAAGGGCACTCCTTAGTTCATCTATATGTTTGTATTATCCATGAAGAGTATTATGGAATCACTTCCTCATGAAAGTCTAATTTCTACTCGATGTTTACTTATTATCAAATGGGATCTGTGTAGGTTCTAGAAGGTCCTTCCCGATATTAAGTATTGCAATAATGCAAGTGAACAATAAAACTCTCCTTTTTGTCCGTCATCGTCACCAAGTGCACTATTCATTTTTCAACCCATCTTTCTCCCGCTACCGCTATGCATCACAATGTTATTATTTATTGTTGGATTATCTATGTACCTACTTATGTATAATATACACACTTATCACTTATTTTTTATATATTATCATATCATCATTATCATATACCTACATCATCATATTACTATTTTTTGTAGAAGCTATATAAAAATCTTCGATACTTACTTGATTTGTTAATTCCGGTAGTAGAGACAATAAGAACCCCGGGGTCTGGCGTCTGGGGGATTCTTAGCATGGAACATGCCACCCGAAAACGTTAAGAAATTGTGTCACGGAATAAATTGTGTCTAATCCTCTTCACGTACAACCAATTAATAGTTGCTAGGGGGAAATCACTTCCTCATTTCCCACCCCACGAAAATCGTTCACCACTCGTTGGAAAGCTCTGAATTTATTAAACATCATACCACATCTCATGCTGTCAATTGGGAGGAGTTGAGTAACAAACCGACAAACAAAAATACAGAAAGACACTTGGATATTATAAGTAAAGATGATAATCTCATTTCTAGAATGGAAGAAGAAGAACACACACAGCCCGCCTGTTATACACAGTTTCCTGCACTTTATGTTGCGAATTCCCACCGCATCTTTATAAAATTGTAGTTGATATTATCATACAATATCCATATCCAATTGAAGGAATATACTGTCGACTGGTATCCCATAAGTTCCAATACGTTGAGCAAAGACCGTGGCTAATTTTTAAGGCTCAGCATTATTTGAGCACTTGAGGCCGGCGAATCTTGAAGGAGGTTCTCAAAAGAAGGCTCCATCCCACGGGGTCCACTCAGGGTAATTGTTTGCCCTCGGGGGTTCTGGTAGGAGGGGTAAAAGGTAAAGGACGATGGAGGGGGGAGAAGAGGAGGTAGGTACTTTATTCCTTTGCATCCCGCACTTTCTCATCCTCCTCACGTTATAACCTTCCCGTATGTACGAGTAGCTTGCGCCGCGCCGTCCCCAACTTAGGCGCCAGCCACCCCTCGGCTCCACCACCTGGAATTTCCAACATCAAAGTTCATCCTTTTCCTCGTCACGTCACCATCAGACCGTCAAGCGGAACTGCCCTTTGATCCAGAGTTTCTCTCGAAACAACCAACCGTTCGTTCATCAACCACTAAAACATCCCTCTTGCATCTACTAATCCTGTGTCAATGTCAACCCTCCGAATGGCTTTTGTGGAGCACATTGTTATAGAATGAACAAGTTTGTGAACATATGCCAAGTTAAAATTTTCTTGGGGATTATTTCTTCACGCAGCTCGATTACACTTCACACCGCACAATTTACACCTTATATTTTTTGCTTCCTCACCACCGAAGGTAGGAAGATATGTATTCGTGCAAGGAATGAGAACAATAAATTGTTGTCCTCCAAAATCTAAATTTCCACTTGCTTTTCATGTTTCCGAGCTTTCTGAACAATTTTGGTTCCGTGTCTGTCTGTCGGTCTGTGGTCAATTCTTTGCCCCAGGCAAAACTATATATGAAGGTATTTTCCTAATTTGATGGAATTTCCAGGAATTGCACGGGTTAGCCCCGTGACGGTCAGATATCATTTGCATCGCCATAGAACCACTACTTAGTAGCTTGGGCAAACGTGAATTTCCTGGAAATACGATTTCTCAGGTCCTTGGAGAACTGAGTCACTAACTGATTCTATACGTCCATGATACAAAAGGCAGGCAGCTATACTGCCCACCCAACTTGGCAGACGTTTTCTCTCCAAACTGTGAGAGTAGAAGTAGACTCGTAGGACCCCAAGAATTAGCAGTTAAGTATTGGTGCCCACTGTCGAGACATGTTGTTATGACAATTCGATTGTCACAATATTTTTATACATGTGCCGTGACTCGTCCCAGTCGCCATCAGAAACTGTACAGTGAATTGATTCTGAATTAGTACCTAACGAGTCTACCCGTCACACTGTCATCTTTCATTGCCACGGTGTAGTAGGTCAAAGAGGCCTTGAACACCAAAACGAAAAGCAGTAACAAGGCCCAACTTGTAAACGTTTTTGAAGTGACACCAAAAATATTTTTTATGTTCTTCTTGTTGGGATGTTCATTGTATCCGTCATAATATTATGGAATCGAACTTTTACCGGTTCAAGAAAAATAAAAACTTATACGAATGTCATTCACAAGTGATATTGTATGAAAACTGAGTATATTCACTTGAAACGGACGAAACTGACTATATTTCACTTAAAAGTATGAACAATCAGTGGAATACAAATACATCACTATAATGGGTGATGTTATTCACAGGTAAGGACCCATTTTGTAGTATCCTGAAATAGAAGAAGAAAGTCGTGTCCATGGAAGGGGATAGTCAAGACGAACAAATCAGTAGAAAACAGTGAACAGACAGTGTGATCTTGTATAACTACGGCGTAGGTATACAAGATCTAAGTGCGTAGATCATACGCACTTAGATCAAGTTCAGTCAAAATTATTTTATAGGTAGGTACATTTCATACCTATAGGTACATTGTACATAACATAATTTATTGTATTTGTATACCTAGTTTTCCCATCCATGAGTTTCGTTAATTATTCCAAACTTGAGCCTTTATTTGCGTTATACTAATATAATACGTACCTTCTTAGTACCCCCGAAACTTAATCAACGGAGGACTTTTTCTGGTCACACTAATATAACTCGTTTCTAGCTGCTCCGTCTATACTTGCATACCTATATGTTGGTCGTTTTTTCAAGAACAATATTGCTTTCCTCGACTTACGGGGAGGATATACGTGGGGGTCAGTTAGTAGAATCAATAGTAACAGATTCATTCAAATATGATAATTTCCAACCTCCGTGTGCAGTAAAAACAGTTTTCGAACAGTTGCGACACCATAGTCACTTTTTAACGGGGAACAAATTTATTCGACTGGGGATTATGTCATAAAGAACTCCATGAGCGCAGGCGCAATGGAGAAAAAAATAAAATAAAGGACTTGATGTATGAGGAATACTGTCTGGTCGCCACGACAATATTCCAGTACCTCATGCAACCGGTTTTTCCAATAGGAATGGAATCCAATAAGCTTTTGGGGCCAATCATTGTGCAACTTTTGTTCAGTGGACAATGAGATATATCGCCGCTGGCTCCGAAAAACGCCTGACACCCTTGGACTCGTTGCAAGGGTGTGTCCGTTTCTACGCAGATAAATCAAAGGCGATTCCAAGTGGCTTATTCATAAAACGAATCGAGATACTGATCTTGAAGTTGGTTGCGTTATTATAATAATATCATTGACGCGAAACATTTAGAACTGGAGTTTACGTGATGCCACCCTAGGAAATCCTGGTTATCGCCCAGCTCTGACTGATCCCCTTATTCGTTACGCTACCTACTCCAATTGTCATGTTATTGTTCAGTTTAATATAATTAGGATGGTAAGTACGTAAATTATATTAATATGGTTATCATAAAATTGTATGCCAAACAAACTGTATGATCCTTTCATCTAGACGAAGGCTTAATGAAATTTGACGAGGCGAAGCTTAGATCAGGAACAATAAACAACCTAAAAGAATCGATTGAGAGAAAAGGACAGGAGAAACCTTCTAGGTTTTATGTTCGTATATTACAAGTTCTCAATGAGCTCATTCCTAATAATCGTGAAAATCTTTACTACTTATAATAAATACCTATTACATAATATGTGTCAATGTTTGTCTGTTTGTGACTCAACTCCGCTTGAACGCAAAGCCTGATGTTGATGGTTTTTTTTTTTTTTTTGCAAAATGATGGGTAGGTAAGTTTCTGGCAAAGTAATAGGGCAAGGTAATAGACTGTAATTCTATTATCTTCCTTCAAATTGAAATCGGACATCCTTATTGACATTTATTAAATAAACACGTTCGTAAATAGTCTTGCAATTCATCGACTTTTCACATCAAATCGGGACGTGAAGCCAACCGCTGAAATTAAATTTTCGTGACTAATTCAACTATACCAGAAACATTTCTGTGAGTTGAGCCGTTCATATTTCATTCATCGGAGAAGATCGTTGATTGAATTTATACCTGATGTCGTTATCAAAAACATCGTGAGTAATGATGTCAAAATAAATACTTTGCCGAGAAGAAAATAGAAATGGCACATAGCTTCATCGCGTCCGAGAAAATTGTTTAAGTTCAAAACTCTCGATCGGGTTGATGTTTCTCAGTTTAGACAAATTAATATCAATAATCGTGAACGAAATTCACGTTAGCGCATGCGTAGATCGTACCGTTGATTCAATAATTATTATGAAATTCATATATGGACGCTCAAGAGCCCCTACTCGCACGATCCCTGAGAATTTGAACAAAATCGGACCAAAACTCTGGAAGAATACAGCCTTTTCTCGAGTCGAAAATGGAGCTCTCAGAACAGCTGATTCGAAAATGGAGCTCTCAGATCAGCTGAGTCGAA
>JAEMON010000002.1:13753723-13767585 GCA_030264115.1 Lygus lineolaris | reverse complement strand
AACGCGTGAGCTGAAACACATTCTGTGTTTCAATAATTTCGTGCGAAGTATGTAAATAGAGGTAACCGGGGGTCCAAGGGGCTAGCCCCCTGGCAAGCCGCGGAGTGCCGAGTTTTTTCACAAATATTATATTTATACCTATATAATAATCGTAGTAATCGTAGAAATCAATGAGGTACTACCGCAATGTTTTGAGGTACTACTCATTGCATCGAAAATTGAGCTTGCAGCTCAGCTGAGTCGAAAATGGAACTCCCAGATCAGCTGAGTCGAAAATGGAGCTCTCAGATCAGCTGAGTCGAAAATGGAGCTCCCAGATCGGCTGAGTCGAATATGGAGCTCTCAGATCAGCTGAGTCGAAAATCGAAGATTGAAGAGAGGTTTATGTGAGCTAAAACACATTCTGTGTTTCTGTGTGAAAATGGAGCTCTCAGATCAGCTGAGTCGAAAATGAAGCTCTCAGATCACCTGAGTGAAGAATGGAGCTCCCAGATCAGCTGAGTCGAAAATGGAGCTCTCAGATCAGCTGAGTCGAAAATGGAGCTCCCAGATCGGCTGAGTCGAATGTGGAGCTCTCAGATCCGCTGAGTCGAAAATGGAGCTCTCAGATCAGCTGAGTCGAAAAGCGAAGATTGAAGAGGGGTTTATGTGAGCTAAAACACATTCCGTGTTTCTGTGTGAAAATGGAGCTCTTAGATCAGCTGAGTCGAAAACGGAGCTCTCAGATCACCTGAGTGAAAAATGGAGCTCCCAGATCAGCTGAGTCGAAAATGGAGCTCTCAGATCAGCTGAGTCGAAAATGGAGCTCTCAGATCAGCTGAGTTGAAAAGAGAAGATTGAAGAGGGGTTTATGTGAAACGCGTGAGCTAAAACACATTCTGTGTTTCAATAATTTCGTCCGAAGTATGAAAATAGAGGTAACCGGGTTCCAGGCAAAATTGAGAAGCACTCCGTGGTCAGATTTTAGCGTTAGACGGCTCATTCGAACCAGCTCGCCGTCAGCATTCTCGAAAAATCGTCCCCGTTCCTGGAGTGACGAGCGTTGTTTTCACCATCGCAGTCGCTATCGCTGTGCGTGGAGCTGGTAACGCAGTGAGGTCCATCAATGTCTAGCCAGGAGACGAAATGTATAATTCTCCAGATTCCATTCTTAATAACCACATTGTTCTCTGTCCGAGTAAATGAGTGGATGACCGGCTAAGAGGAAGAGTGTACCTACGTGAGGTACCTACCTACGCGTAAGAGGAACACCAACGAACACATAACGGAGGTAGAGGTGCCTCTTTTTTGGGTCCCTACATCTACTCACTAGATTGGGACTTTCTGAGCCCCAACAGGCCTCTAGTTCCATATATTATATTTCTCACTAACCAATAGCCTGTCAAGACAGGTGCTTTTGGAAAAGAAATGCCTGATTTAATGTTTCATAGCTAGTACCTACCTATGGGTACTCAAACTGATTTCAACACAGAATGTGTTTTAGCCCTAGACTAACCTGCCGAAAAATGTTACGCGGAATGGGTGACGCGGATGGGTGACGAAATTTTCTTATTATTCTCACGTACAACCGAGCCGTTGCGTTGGTAGGGAAATTGAGCTCCCAGCTCAGCTGAGTCGAAAATAGAGCTCTCAGATCAGCTGAGTCGAAAATGGAGCTCCCAGATCAGCTGAGTCGAAAATGGAGCTCCCAGCTCAGCTGAGTCGAAAATGGAGCTCCCAGCTCAGCTGAGTCGAAGATGGAGCTCTCAGATCAGCTGCGTCGAAAATGGAGCTCCCAGATCAGCTGAGTCGAAAATGGAGCTCCCAGATCGGCTGAGTCGAAAATGGAGCTCCCAGCTCAGCTGAGTCGAAAATGGAGCACTCAGATCAGCTGAGTCGAAAATTGAAGATTGAAGAGGGGTTTGTGTGAAACGCGTGAGCTAAAACACATTCTGTGTTTCAATAATTTCGTCCTAAGTATGTAAATGTAGAGGTAACCGGGGTTCCAGGGGGCTTGCCCCCTGGCGAGGCGCGGAGCGCCGAGTTTTTTTTAAATCTCACTCTAAGGTACGTACATAATAAATCAATCATGAATAATGGTATGTACGTAATTAAATCATGAATAAATCAGTTACATGGGAAGTTGTGATGTTTTTATGGAGTCAGTCTACTTGATTCGAATCTAAATCGAAGTGTCACAGTTATAAAGTGGGTTGTCAATGATCGTAATTAGAATTGCAATTAAACGAAACCTGTTCTCACCTGAGGTGTGTCTTATAAATGAACCGGTATTAAGAAGTGCGATTACATGGAATAAACGTCCAATCAACTCATATGTTGGTAAGTGATCACCGGAGAATGGTTAATTCAGGATTGTGTGGGATAAGAAAACAGCCAAAGAGCGAATAAATATTGCAAAGACTCAATCAGATGGACACCATTCCTCCTACGGTTTGAAGTCTGTACGTTTAAACATCACCTGCGGTATCTTTGGAACTAAATGAGTAGGTTCCTTCAATGCTTCAACGCTTCTCATTCTTTCGAGATGTGGACTACCAAGAAGGTACATATATTTGATTAGTTCTCGGTCCAAGAGCTGTAATTGGTCAAGTTGGCTGGGCATAGAAATGTAACTAACGAACGACATACTAAACAAACCTATTATAAATATCGTCGGAGGCTACAGAACTACAGCTCCGAGGTTGGTGAAAGGATTCTAAACATTTCTGGTAGGTACCTACTTCTCGATACGAGAGACGAGGTAAATTCATTGACCATAGACAAGGGTCAACTCTAGTTTAAAATAAATTACTAAATCCTTAAAAATTACTAAATCCCTCCCGAAGGGAGATATCCCTTAGTTTCAACCTCTAAGAGAAGCCTGACGGTGACGTTAAGCTTCGGGGCACAACTGCACCCCAAATAGGTAGGTCCGGTATACCAAAGTTCATCAATTTTGTTTGAAATGGTAACTGAGCAAATTGTGGACGGACGGATTTTCAAAATTCGATTTTGGTTTATGATCTGCAATAGGTAGATGCTGAACCTTCGTAATCGAGTACGAAAAATTAACCCCTCCATCCCCCTCGTCAAAATTGTATGTATGTTTACGTTTCAAGGTACCTACGTAGAATCCGGTAATCGAATTTTAAAAAATCCATCCGTCCACCGTCCGGCACTGTGCTTTGATACCATTGACCAAAATTAATGGAATTTGGTATACGTTTGGGGTCTGGTTGGCTGAAGTGATTGGTGATTTTGACATTGTAGTATACTTATGAAATACCTACCTTGTACTGAGGAAAAATATATTTATGTAGGTAAGTAACTACTATTACCTTGAAAAAGTTGGAGAGTGCCAAGAGAAGGTTTGAAGTCGGAATGGTCCGCATTTCAGAGAAGTGAAAGAGCTCATAGGCATAGCAAACCTATCATGTATGAATCCTCAAGATTGGCACTCGTGCTCAGGCACACACCTATTATGTTAGAGGCTGAGTCATTCTGACTTTCACTTCTTATTTAGCATTTGCTAAGGCCACACAGTCATTACAATTTAGAATCACAAAGACATTTGGTATTTATGAGGGCTTCAAAGACAAAAATCAGTATTCAACAATGCAAGAAAGGATCTGGGTGATTGCTGTTGATTTAAAGGGTTTCCGCTAGGCAGTGAGTCGGTAGGTATGGCATAAATTCGAAAATAGGCGCAAAAACCAACGGTATACGAGAAGAAACTGGCCTGTGATTTACATTAAAGCTCCAAACACTGAGGTTGTAACGATAATTCAACAGGACCGAGGTTAAACGTTGGTTTTCTCATCAGGAAAGTCTTTCCAGGCTGCAAGGCCGATGGAGTGGTCCCATATGCACGAGTCCAACCGCTCGTTGTCCTTTAAAGTGAGTTACTGCCCGGTTGGCTGGCTATGTAAATAAACTTGAGGGATGTATCAATTATGTTGGAAACCCTCGGATATAGAGGCGTTGGAAGAAATGTACACCGTGGCATCGGTGAATACTTACCGACGTGTTTTACTTGATGAAGCAACACGGACGTGGGCGATCCGTAATAAACGCCCGTCTCTCTGAGTTTTTACACGGAGAGCGTGATGAAAGTCGACTGCGTGGGGACTATACTAGTTGAACATGATTGAACCACGATGTACCTACTAGAAAAATGAAGACAATTTAAATTGATCGTCATAATAATATTATCGAAAATAATATTACCCCCTATGACCTTCATAACCGCACAACAACGAGGTACAGTATAGTTAATAAATTGATATAAAACCAAAAATTGTAGGTGAAATATGTGAGAACTCCCAACCTATGGATTACAGTCTACCAGTGCCACTGAAAGTTAGCTCCAAGGTAGATAAAACTCGTATGTACATTTATTTATTTTGTTATTACCTACTTGTTACAACACTGTGTTCCGGTTGGGATCGGACACAATGGCGATTTATTGGTAATTTTACGAGATAGCTAGGTACCGGGTTGATATATGCGTTTTCATACCTTAGGATAGATAGGAAAAAATAATGCTCACAGAGTGGTTATTGTAAGTTATTGGAAAGTGCTCACTGAAAAAGTGGGAACAGTTAGGGAAATATGAAAAATGGTGGGTTTTGAGGCTAACCGAAGCAAACAAGCAAGCATATTACAGCACATTCATGTAGCTTCACTGGAATTGTATATGAATATATATTATATGTTATAGTGTATAAATAATATTAACAGGTACCTAATCCTGAAGTTTTTAGTTCGAGTCCCCTCAGGTTCACATTCTTTCACCTCTGTTTTCAATTTGTCAATAACAAAATTTATTTACCTATCATTCCCTGGACATAATTCCTGATCTACTGAAAGGTAAGTATAATTCGATGCCACCTTCATTCACCATTCACTTTTTTTCTCTAAAAATCTACGGTCACTTAATTACCATAGGTACAGTTTTAATCTACATTTTGTTAAACATTCTTCCCTATAACTGCATAAATACTCGTAGTGTAATAAATAGTGTACTGTAGGTCCACTCCTTCCACAAGATTCCCTGAAAATGAGCCCTGAAGAGCGTACACAAATTTTGTCACATTCAAACACTCATTACCTACTCATCCACACATCTATTCGCACACATGGTTTTCTTACAGATTTGGATACAGGATGGTGTGCAATGAATTTTTCGTACCTGAGTGGTTCTTTTCTTTCTCGGTTGAGTATTGTCTTCTTCTGAACCAGATCGAGAACAGAAGAACTTCTGTCTCTACAACACTGAGGGGCGTCCTTAAAAAAATATCAATCGAAAAATGACATCATGCATGTTACTTTCACAATCGATCATAATTCTCAGTTCGATCAGGGTTGAAGGTGAATGGAAAACCACCAGAAGATGATGAAATAATGTCTTCTGGAATTTATCGTGACAATATAAAGTGATTAAAAACGATGGTGTTGACTAGTTATTTCTCCTACTGTATCGTTAGGGAACCTCTCACTGTTGCCATAATTTAACATTCGATTTAGCTATCAAAATTTATGACTGGACGGAATCTCTATCGATTTAATATAAAAAAAGAGGAATTATTTACGACCCCCTCGAGTTCTTTCGGGATTGTATACAATACGACATGCAGACCCCCTCTCCCCCAGACACCCCCTTCGTCTATGAATAAAAGTGATGGTATGTCCAAAAACTCACTATTTTTCTCTAAAAACCGTACGCTAAATTTTACCGTTTACAAGGAAAAAATCATGGCATGGCTATGTCTTTTGGCTCAATTCATATTTTAAAACGAATGTACAACACCATAACAATATTTCAGTATCAATACTTTATTTACAAAGATCAGATACATAAAATAAACAATTACTCAATAGTTATTGTCCTAGATAACAATGGACGATGGGTACTGGAATATGAAACATATTCCCACGTCTCCAGTTTATTAACATGACGGCTAAACACTCCATCAATGCACGTATTATTTCTTGTAATATTTCTTGTAAATATTTCTTGTAAAATTTCTTAAAACCCCGCATCGAAACTCAGCAGATGTTGAAGTGGCGGGATGATCGTCTTTGTGTATGTCTCTCTTCAAGTAAAGGAGAGTAACTCAAAAGGCTCAATGTCTCACTGCACAGCGCTCGGTTGAAAATCTGCTCCATTTATTGGCCAAATACATAGTATAATTATTATTTTCTGTTTCCCCTAATAAACCCTTCAGTTTCTGATTTCTCCCAATACGTTAGTTTTGTCGTAGATACAAATTAATGCATTCATAGTGTAGATGATGTTAGCATTGTTATACGTTCTAAATCTGCTCGATGACGTTTTCTGTTTACTCAAGTGTTATTCAATGAGAAATCAACAGGAAAATCCCGGTAACTGGGGAAATGCAACTCTGTCGGTTTTCCACCTACGAAAATCGTTATCCACTCGTTGGAAAGCTCTAAATTTATCTTACACGCCACTGCATATCACACTGCCAATTTCTCCCTCTATACATCAATTTAAACGTTACATGTTTTGTGTTGAAACTCACGAGATCTATACATTGACCCTCAGCCAAAAGACATATTATCCCTGTCTAAAATTGCCTCCATTTCATGGAAAAAACATTGAATCGTAGATTATGTTTTTTGGGCACTGAACTGATTTCCTACCTACCTACTACCTACTGTAAACCATTGCCCGCTTCATTTTTGCTGCTACTTTTGTTTCTGATAGCTACGTTTCTAGGTACTAACTTTAAATTGTTTATCGGTTGTTTGGTCTTAAAAATGTGGTAATGGAAGAAGGATTTATCTCCATCTTCCATGATGTGGTAGGTATTAAAAAAAGCATGCAATTTTCACCTGACCCCCAACCCAAAAACATAAATATTATCCATGTTAATAAATTAAGTCTAATAATATAATTAGGTACTTACTACCTTTATTGTTGTCGTGTTTTATTGTTCAGTGCATACTGACGACTAGACGCTAGTCACAGATACTGTGCAGCTGTTCAGGTGTTTGATGAATTTAATGAACTCTACAATTGTGCAATTTTACAGCGGATTTCGATGTATAATTGTTAATTTACAGTTCACCATAATTGGTCGATAGGCTCTGCCTCTCATCTGCATCTGGAAAAGTACCAATTATAATAATATATTAGAACATCATGAAATCAAGAAGAGGATGAAGATGGTTGAAAAGGTCGACAGACCTGATAAATATTTTATAGCGTTTGCTTGGGGTTACCCTAAGAAGAGAGATAGTAAAAATTCCTAACGCCACATAAAATATATTCACGATTACCGTTTAATCTTTTTAAAAGAGGGATTAGTGACCATAACTTCCAGGAGAAAAAAATTTCTGTAGGAAGAACCAAAGGAGGCCCCTCCAGGTGGCGCTCTGCTCCCTTTCATGTCACTTGAGCGGATTATGTAATCGGTTTGGCAGTGCCCTGGTCTATTCCGCCCAAAGTTGATACTTACGTGGACATAAATTTTCTTCACGATTTTAATGCCCCAAAGACACCGCTGGATCGCCCTGAAAGGTGGTGACTGTTTGAAACTAACTTTTATCATGGTTAAACAAACAGGGGGAGAAATAATAACTGCTTCACCTTGATAGAAATGTAATTTATTAATTATTAAGTACCTATTGACATTTCTTGATTCAGGTCTTATTGGATGTGGAACTATGGTTAGAGAGTTATGTGTTATAGTGATCTAACAGGGAGCTAGAAATGTGGGAAACGATGTCTAGTTTGGCTTCTCTATTTTGAACACGACAGAAAATTAGTTTATGCTTTATAATACTAACGTGCCTGAAAATTGAACCTACTTTATTTCAACGGATTTTAGGTTTATATGCTGTGTGAAAAATCTTCTTTACTTAAGTATAGTTCGGGCAATAGGTATTGTTTGGTCGCGACCATGAGAGCCGCCTCAATTATTACCCGTAAACAGGATTCCGGTAGGGCGTCACTCCGGCTGATGGAGGCTGTACCAACGAATTCGTCATTTTATCTGGAACCAGCTGATTGTGGTCAACGGCAAGAAACCAAGAAAGAAGTTTGAGTTCCGCCATGATGCAGCATTGAGCATTCGTGGTTGGCCCTGTTTTTTCATGACAAAATTAATGAAGTTGAACTTTTATAATTTTATTTTCTATCAGTTTTCTCTCCCAATAACCTTCAATAAAAGTGCGTTCAAATTGTTCTCAAATCGTGTTAATACCTATTTTGTGCTTGACCTTCCCAAGTGGAAACATTTGGTGCCCCAAACCCGGGAAAGTTATGAGTGATCTCAAAGTTGCTCACTCACGCAAAAATTATGGGAGGTCCGAATGGACTCTTCTTGGGTAGTCCAATGTATTTACCTCAGTTGTATGTACCTAGGTACCTACCTATAATTATATTGAGACGTCTCTATGAATTTTAATGCCTGCAGAAGATAATTTGAATTTGCATATTTTTTCAGCGGGGTATGAAGGAAATATCTGTTCGAAGGGTAGGTCTGAACTTGCAACTTTTTTTTGACTTATACTTGTATATAAAAAAAAATACTGGCAGGATTGGAATGATTCGCTAACTTCTTTTACATTATGGTGATTGATAAACTATTCAAATGAAGTACAAAATGTGATGGGTACCGAGCTACTATGAATTTTGCTCCTACTGAACTGTAGTTAACGAAAAAGCAGACAGTTGGTCGCCAGAAGTTATTATTTTCCCCTCTCGTCAGCAGTCGAAGAGTTTCGCTTTTGCTCACGGTCAATCAAGGATGCTAGCAAAAAGCCGAGGCTCCCCCTCAAGTACAAAAAAATGGGGACCGGTTCCGAACTTGGGCACTCAGAGTTTTTATCAAAATAACTTCATTAAAGGGAGGAATTCCCTGTACAGGAGCGTAAAATCTCAACTGCATCCGTTCTCTGTCGGATAAACTTCTTCTTACCATCCATATTTTTAAACTGGGCCAGACTTAATATTGAATAACTGTACAATGTAGTTGCCAATATCAGAAAGGTATATACCTATTTTATGATTGCCTTGTTGGTTGTGTCAAAGATTGAAAAACGAACCCTGAAAATTATTGCCTATTTATTATTCTCCATTCATATAAATAACCAACCCTCCTGTTGTCTCAAGATAACTAGGTACCTGATCAAGAACTTACGTTTCGAGATAAGTATAGAAGGTAAAAGAAAGCCAAAGCTCGAACAAAAAAATCATTCTCATCTCCTCTCTCTCACCGTCCGCGGGACTTAGCTTGGTTAACGTGGACCAAAATTGATTATTTGGCATGAGTACATGCCACATTTGGGGAGTAGTTGTGAATTGAAGCTTGGCATTCTCCTCTAAAGGAAATTTTCAAAACACCCTGGCTCTAACACACTGTATAGAAAGATATATTTTTCTACCGATTTTAAGTAGATCAAAACTCCTGGAGCATTTTCGGAGCACCCGTTCGATTTCAACAAGGACGTTGAACAAGAGTTGAACATAAAACAGCAGAAACACGAGTGTGAATCGCAAATCTTTTTGAGTAGGGCGAATTTCTATTCAAATCCTGATCAAAATAATTATTTGTTGTTTTCGGCGAATCGAGGATGAAGTTTACTTTTATTCAAGTTTCTTTAGTTATCGAATTTCGATGAATGTGGGTCGTCAGATGAATCGAGTCCTGAGATAATATTGGACAACTCGGGTCCAAGTCTCATTTTTCAAATTCTAATGGGAAATCAAGATTGAAGTTTTGACATTTCATTCGGACACTGTGACGCCTCTGTTCATTCTATCAAGTTCGGATTTGCACAAATGAATGTTGATCAATCCTATAAAACTGCCTGATGAGTTAAAACGACTAAAAAATAAAATTTTTGCGCCGTTTTGGGGCTTTGGCGAATTGGCCCTCTGTTGAAACTGACACGCGGGGTTTCCGAAAAGTGTCCAAGCGCCATCAGGCGTCGGTTGGACCCGTTTTCCGAAAAATGAATTATTGCGAGGTCACCTTATTAGTATTAATTTAATCTTCACAAAGAGTAGGCTTCGGTTCATTACAGACCGCGTAGACCAAATTACCTGCATTAATTTTGGTCATGATTAACAATGAGCAAGGTGGTGGGTGCGGCGAACTGCGGACTAACAGATTTTCTGTTCAGGTACCTTGTCTAATAATACCTCTTGAAACGCCCAAAGTCGCTGAAATGTTAATTGTGTAAAGTTGAAAACTTGAATGTGTAATGAATTCTGAGACAAGTAAATCCATGTATTACGCTATTAGAAACCATATTACCTACCCCAAATTATGTTCCTTCCGAACTTCTCCTAGAGCACTTTTTTTACGGACTTTCCATCATGGCGTCTGAAAGTGAATGACATCAGTCGAACCAAGGCACCGTTTCACGGTACCTACTACAACATTTATTAGTAGCTCGACTCTCAGAGGTGACATTATCACGACAGGCTCAACGATGCAAAATACCTGCAAGATTTCAATTTATTTTTTTGGAGCCAACTTTTCCTCCGAAGGAAGAAAGGGAGAGGGAAGGATTCCTTAGGGGCAATTTAAAGGATAAAAGACAGCGGCTGACATAGATTGCCTCAGGTTCGTTAAGTGTGAGCATTTAGTGGAATCTGAGGAGAAGACTGACAGTTGAATAGGCGATCCCGAGGAAAGGTGCGAGTCCCTTCGAAACCGCATCCATAAACCAAGTTCAGAGAGGCAGCGCGAACTCCAGTCTCTTTTATTTGCCTTCGGTCAGGTGAGATCAGAAATCGATTCAATGCGAGTTCCTGAAATAGTTTATGTGGTTACAATAGAAAACCTCAACACCTTCGTAGAGCTGTTAAATATGAAATTAGGTACAAGGCGAAAAATAGCATGCACAATATTATTCCTGGCAATACACTCCGCAATAAAACTTATGTACCCTATTATACTCATGTAAACGTACCTATTACCTATGTTAATATTGTATAGGGTATCTAGCTACCTATGTGCATTTTTCCAGCATCTATAATTTTCTATTGGCATTATTTCTTTATAAGTATGGGCGGTTTTCTGAAGAACTTCGTAAATATACGAAAGAACGTTGAAGTCAACAGAGTCCAAATTACTCAACCTTTAGCAATCCATATCACATATTTTTCCCCTCTCTTCTTTTTCTTCCGTCGGCGGTTTTCTGACAAATTTTGCCACCACCGAAAATATAGAACCGACCAAGTTAAATTAAAACTTACAAAGTTATTTGTACGTTTCGAATATCGTCCTCTTTAATATTGTTCATTATCATTAATTTGGTACTAACGCTATTAAAGCAGCGTAGCCAACTTCTGTTTCTGAATCGTGTACCTAATGAGCTTTTTCTGCATTGGCGGTTTACTACTTGGGCAGCTCTTCCGGTTCCTTACTATAAGTAGTTCCCCAATCACGTCAAAGTTCCACACACTCCGATTTGCTTTTCCATTAAGCTCTCCATTTCTCTCCATTTTCCATTAAGCTCTCCATCAGACCATTCTAAAGCGATTACTGAAATTTAAAACTTTTTCATATAGGTGTATATATTATATGTACATTATATGTATTATATGTACATATATGTATATATGGAATCGAGATAGAAAAAAATTTTAAATGTCAATAATAGTTAGGTACCAAAAGAAAGTATGAGTTCGTTCGGCAAATTTTTGGAACACTCAAAGGGGTCAAATTTTGAAAATTTAGTGTCAAAAATCGCCAAAAACGTGTTTCTTGAGGTTGTTGGTGTAAATTACCATCTTAAACATAATATGAACATATTTGACATATTCAAGCACTTACCTGTGCCTCCTCAGTATTATTACATTTTATTTTATTGTATTGTTATGTTTAACTGTACTATTTATTAAATATAGGAATTTTCTTCTTCTTCTTCTTCTTCTTCTTCTATTATTGTGTATTCGGAATCAGTGTGAAATTTCTTATAAGAATCATCCACCAAATTGGTTGAAATTATTTTTTGAAAATTCGCTCATCCACTCATGCTGCATGAAAGAAACTTTGAAATTTAAATGAGGGGTGACCATCACATAACACAGGTAGAAGTTTAAATAGTTTAAACAATTTTAATTTTTTTAGTTAAATCAACTGGTGGTATGGCAGTTGGCAATTTCGCAGTTAGTAACTTCAACAGTAATAACCTCCAAGTCAAAATAGTCTAAAATATTATATAAATATTATGTATATTATTTATAAATAATATACCTACATTCTGTTTGTTTCATACCTATTATTATTTTCACAAAAATATATTTGGTAATGTAACGTTTGAACCTGGTTATACGATGGTATATTTATAAATCATTCATAAACAATATAAAAAACATAAATCAAATATTACACCTATACCTAAACTACTCCGCAATCGTATTCGTCCTAGTTTCAGTTCACCATTGTAACACTAAATTGATTGACGAAAGACTAATGGAGGGTGATGTAATTGTTCATTATTTCATGGCCTTATACACTCCTATGTGGTCGTCGGTGTTTTTGCTAAGATTTCCAAATGGACATGATTCAACGAACCTGCCCTCTGGGAGCTTGATTTGCCGGGTTACCTTATGTCACTAACCTCTTACGGTTTCAGAACTCAGCCAATTACCGTCAATACTGGTATAATGATGCGAGATTTCAAAAGGATAGTCTATCTCTCTATTGGGTGAGATAACTCTTCGTGCTTATTTGAAAATGAAACGGTTTCACTATCTTCAACGGAGGTCGTGGAATGGGAATCCGACCGAGTTTCGATCTGTCAAGATTATCGGGCTTTTATTGCCGCTGCTCTTCTCGTTCCTGAAGATACAGATCAAACGGGAGGTGAAAGCTACTTGTCGCCTCAAAGGTCAGTGCAGAAACCGCTGGAAGCAAACCAGATGATTAATCGAGCCGGCCAATCCAAATGATAATTAACTGTTCGGCTAACCAACTTTCAACCTTCTCAAACGCTCGCTAGAAGGGAAGCATATTAATTAAAACTCTAATTGGAACAACGTTCTCAGGAGGGTTTTCAGTTCTGGAAAGGGTGTTCGCCCAAACAATAGGTGGTTACTTAGCTTGTACATCGACACAAGTCAGGGACCAAGAGTGGTGTAATGTTTTCTCAAAGCTCGAAGGTCCAGTGGGAAGCCCAAATTAATAAACACGCTTTCAAAACTGGCGATTCCAGATAAACAGAAGGGAAATTGCCTCTTATTTGCTTTTTGCGAAATCAACAATTCCCGGTTTCATCTCACGATAAGATTGTAACTTGAGCGTTTCCATTGTTGAGAATGTAGATAATGGTAGGAAATTTGTTGAATAGGAGTTGCTACCTATAATAGTAGGTAGAACCTAGTTATTTTCTCGCGTTTCGTAAAACTGTGAGATCGATCAAAGTAATGAATAATAATTTGAGATTGTTTGTCTGTCCCTCATAAGTCCTTCAAAATACCTAGCTAGGTGAGTAGTACTTTTGGAAAACAATAGAATAGTCTTAATAAGTCGAAAAAATGATCAGTGTTCCCTCATTTAATGTTAGAAGTTGGAAAAATACAGTTTATAAAATTCACAATTTTTACATAAATTTTGCATTTTAGAACCGTTTGAATGTCAATGGATTGGACCCCGTGATATTGTCATTCTGTAGACGGTTCATCTTTCAGTTTTTACTGGCATTATAGGTAAATATTATCTTGCCTCGGGTAACATCCGAAATCATTTCACAATTTTTTTCAGGAATCATGAAGATTTTATTACACTTGTTAATTTCATAGCCGCTCCAGCAATGATAGCCTCAACGTACTAGACTAAGTTGAAGAGTTCACTATTGTTAATAAAAAGAAAACGGAGTTAAATAGAAAAAACGTAGTC
>JAEMON010000002.1:13658661-13719240 GCA_030264115.1 Lygus lineolaris | reverse complement strand
CGAACGTACCTAAAATATCGGGGCAGTTTCATCGTCCCCCAAATTTTAGGACGAAAATTCATGAATTTCCGGATCCAATGGGAAAACGCTTCAACTGCCTCGTCCAAATGCCTCATCGCTCTCTCGTGAAAAGTTTAATATTTCTAAGATGAGATGTTTTGCCACTAGACGACTGTACTATCCTCTAAATAAATAGTTTAGTGAAATGAATTCGAGGACAAACAGGGAATTCGACGACAATCAGTCTTCATCCTTATAATCCATCCTCCAAAGGAGAAAACAATATTACTACGGATCAGGACATCCCTTGGAGAGTCAGGAATGTTAATGTCCAACATGGAGTGGTTCTATGAACGGTATATAGAGGAGAGTTGAAAACGCTGTGAGAAGGATACAACTCAGAGGCATTTCTTGATGCTGGCATTTAAAAAATAGAAAAGTGCAGGAAGTTCTTCGACCGAAAATCGTTTTTTAATGCTCTGGTAGCTGTAATGTTGGCTGACTAATGTACTGAACAGTCCTGTGAAGCTCGTGAGGCCAATCGGCCTGTCCGAATCTCACATACGTTGGGTCTCATCCCCCTTCCAATTCCTCAACCATGTCCTCCGGTAATGCCACGTACAAACAATCTCCGCAACAATACCTGTCAGAATCAGCCAGTAATGATGATACCCTTTCGGGTAGTCCAGTAATCATGATATGAGTGGCCGCTTGTCGCTTTTTGCCGTCCATTCCATGTCCCGACAGACGGCTTTTGAGCGCTTTGATGTGGGAGGTGCGATCAAGTGGGGAGCGGATCCCGAAAATCGATGGTAGGTACTTAGCGGTGAGGTCTAGAATCCAGGTTCTTCTCTCTGTCCCAGCAACAGTAGTTAGACGGATTCCTCAGTTACAAAACTGAAATTTAATAATGTTATAAGACCATTGTACTATAGTATTACTGCGCTAGGTTATCTCTAACCTACGCAAAAGCTACCTACCTTCTTCAAAATGGACAACAGCAGCTTTTCTATTCAGAAAATTATACGCTTTCAAATATTTTCACTCATCCTATTCTTCTCCTCAGAAGCGTTCCATGCTTGCACCTTGAAATTCAGGGATAGCAATCATAATATTAGTGTGGTTGCGGAATTTCTAAGATTACGGACCGAATGGAAACATGTTCCCATCTAGCGTCCTATATTTTTGGGTTATTTCGAGTCTAGGGTGACAATCAAGGCTGTGAAATTCAACTCTGATTCAGGACCTTTCCTTCTTGTAGGGTGTACATTGTACGGTAATCAACTGGGCTTCATACTATCTCTCGTACATAAACCATTACGAGCGTAGCGTATGTAAGGACGACTGCTAGCTGCTGGACCTGATTTTAATTCATCACAATTACGAGCCTCGGAAAATGAACCGAAATTTCCATTTGCTTTTCATCGTTAACTTCTAATCTAATATTTTGTGAGTTGGTTTTGAAAGTTGGTCCAGTTTTGTTTCACCCCTAAGTCTTGTTAGAATGATCGTGATATTTACAAGTCCATGAACTAATAATAATCGATTCGGAAGCTTCTATAATACTTAACTGGATCCGAATTTTGAACTCGAAGAATGGAATAGCATGGGGTGCATAATTTATCAAAGTTAATTGAAAATTGATGATACTGAGGCACAAAAGGGACATGTGACCATCGACCCGTAGGATGTGCGTGTACAACCCTCCACCACACTGATAGGTGCTAGGTGTATGTTGGTCAGGGAAGGTTACAGAGACCCGTCTATATGCAAATAGCGTTGATGTTTGTTTAACCTGTCGAAATTCCCACTCTAAAGATATAAGTCCTCCCCTACAACTTTGAAGGGTCAGTTCAAGCTCTAATGATTTTTGGTAATCTTGCTACGGTTGACTTGTAGTTTGTAGTTAAACAAGTTGCATTCGCACACGCAACCATTGTGATTAGGGAACAGAAGTGGAGTAGGCAATTAATTCCATGGTTCACTAATTTGTCATTCTTCGGTTCGATTCCATTGATCTCCAAAACTCCCGTAATGCAAGTAGATTTGTAATTTCATCACCCACCTACCTATATTAGTTCAAAGGATCTTCTGGGAATGTGTGGTTTCTCTGTTGTAGGTAGTAGAATAGAAACTATACGAGAGAGGTGATGATTACCGAAAGTTTGTGATTCCTACCGAATACATAAAGTGAATTTTATTGCAGCTGAACCATTCTGGCATCTAGATACGCAAAGAGAAATAATGTAAAGCGATCAGCCAGATTCCCAAAACGCTTGTGTGGCTGCGCACTAGACTTTGATAATAGGGTGTGGTCCAAAATGATCTGGTATAAATTACAAAACACGGTTCATAATACCCACCACCAAAATAGGGCCAGACGCTATTAGGTATTCCGGTCAAATAATATAGATAATAGAGCAGCTGCCTCAATGCATTATAATATCAAACGAACCATAATTGGATTCGATACGCTTGGATTTGTCCAAAATGTTGAATCGCATAACTACCGTTTAACCATTGCATCTAACGTAGGTATGTGTCCAATTTCAAAGTGATTCATTGATAGTCAGATGGGTTCAAAGTTGTATTCAGAAGGTATCTAATTTTTATATTAGGTATCTGACGGAGCATGGATCACACAATAAATCTAGTCATATCTCTCAAACATAGTAAGCACTACAACAACATGGGGGAGGTATTTTTATGTGTCTACCGCTAACCAGATTCTACTGCGAAATTTAAAATCTGACAAAATATTACTTATCTATTGACGACGTAAGCAGGATCAATCTCTGAGTTGACCCAAGTGCACTAAAAATACACTGCAAATTACATATTACACAATGATCCTCTTGTGTTCTTTAGTGATCGGAGAAAATGATCTAACATCTCGTCTCCTTCACAGTTCTCTTTACCGACCTTCAATATGCAGTTACGGAGTTGTTTGAAAATCGACGTGATGAAAATTAAAAATAGGTATGATCACGTAAAAGTTTTTGAATAATTGAGATTTTTGTCCTACTTCCGTAACTAAAAATCTATTTGGTTTCGCAATCGTGGTGCGGTTCATCTTTTCATTTTAACTTTTAAGCCGTTATGTGGAGCGAACGGTTGGTCTTATAATGTTCTGGGTGGTGCCATTTTGATCCTATAAATTGTAATTTCGAATTATTGGAAAATTTCATCTTCTAATTTTCAATCCAGTAACGACGAGTTTCAGCGCACCACTTGACCCTGAATAGGACCTAAGTGACATGCAAAATTCGGTTCGATTTTCGAATTTTACGACATTCAAGCTCGTAAACCCTTATTACATCAGTTATGTGAAGTGTTGTGACAAAAATACTTCCTGAAGCACCAAGATTGGGTGTGAACAACCTTCCATGGGAAGAAGAACAAGGTAAACTGGCGTTGTAAATCGATGAGGTCAAATAATGTACTTACATACTTTTATTTTGAAGTTTGAATAAATCGAGAAAAAATGTACACATCATTTTCTCCCAAAGATCCAAACGACTAATAGAAACAGGAATATTTGAAACCATGCATTTGAGCGCCTTTCGTCACTCCCTTCCATTGAGATAAATAGGTACTGCTATAGTATATTGAGTCTACCATTCCTGATAACACTTCATATAAATCGGATGGAGTATGGTTTAAACGTCGTTTCAAACCTCGCGGTTTTATTTTCACTTCCACTGCCGCAATCAATGTGTTTCTAAGCTTGGCCTTGCTTCCAGTTTATCCCTTTTTGCCACTGATTTACAAGGAGGCTTTGCTGGCGAGTTGGACCCTATTCCTTATTTGTTCGCGTCGCAGAGCATGTCGCCAACCCCGAGCTAATTGCCTTCAGAAGGATGTGGAGTGGGGTTTGCCGGGAGCTTCACAATAATTCACGACGTCCTGAGGAGCGCAGCTTTCACGGAGGAGGCGCATCCAAAGAGGAACACGTCCCTTCTTGGTGCATGGAAACCAGCAGTCCAATAACATAAGCTGTAGGCCGGAGGGTTTCTTGGCGACTTCTTAGGAAACGAACTGAAGCTTCAAACGGATTGAAAAAGAGAAGGCAAAGATTAATACCCTTCTCTTTGAAAAGAAATACGTTCGTCGCTCCTGCAAAAACGACATTCCTTCCATTCACAGTCAACGCGGGAATTTTATAAGAGCATCACTATAATTGATATTTTTGTGACTTATTAATCACATACTATCACACCCCAGTCACATTCCATCTCAATAATTGTATTCCAAGGTTTAATCCATCCAAAGGGCATCAATTTGTTTGTTTTTTTCCCCAGTCCCGTAATTTCAAATGTAGGTTGGTACGTATAATCTTGCTACCTTCAATAGAAACCGCGGTTACTCTTGTGGTGTTGGGCCGATTCCGAATATTCGCGAATTCTCGTCCCGGTAAACTCCGGGCATTGGCGAATATTCAGGCGAGCATGATCGAATATTCGGTGTTGGGCCCAACACCGCAAGTGTAATCGCGGCTTAAGCATAATAGTAAGAAGCACGATGTTGCGGAATATTGGCCCCTCACATTCGCGAACTTGTGAATAAGTAGGTACCCACTTCAAGGATTTGATAACATTTATCATCGAGGTGGACTTTGATTTACCTATTTTAATTTTGTAAAAGGCTTAATGTTTCATGTTTCGTTGATATTGCTTCCTCACTACCGAAGGTAGGCAGAAAAAAAGTGTTGTCCTCCAAAATCAACATTTCCACTAGATTTTTACGTTTCACAGCTTTCTGAACAATTTTGGTTCTATATGTGGAAAATTCTTTGTCCCAGGCTATATATTTCATGGAATTATGGTCCGATGTTGATGAAATTTTCAGGGATTGTGAGGGTTAGACCAGTGAGGGTCGCATGTTAATTTCAACGCATCGGACAACTAGTAGAGTGTAAGCAAGCGCAAACGCGAATTTCCTGAAACTACGGTTTCCTCAGTTCCTGATGGATCGATTGTGCTCAAATTCAAAGGGTAGTTGGTTGGGTCTAGCTCCAAGATGACAACCTATGAATTTTGTAACAATTGAATCAGTAATAGCTACTGCACATGTGCAAACTTGGAATTCGTTGTCACAGTTATAATTCCGGAACTATTCTACCGATTCCGCTGAAACTTTCACGAACTGATTCTATATTATGTCCATGTAGTAATGAAAGTGAGGAAGTATACTGCCCACCCAACTTTGCAGATTTAAATTATGATATAATTATGTGAAAACACCTGGTATCAGCGATGCGAACAGGATGAATAAACAAAAGACTGGTAAGAAGCAATAGGTAAAGAGGTAATTGAGGAAACCAAGAATCTTCACATATTGTAATACCCCTAGCTATATCACAGTACACTTTGAACCGCGTTTGTACGCTTGAATCACAAATTTAATCTTCATGGTGGGTTTAGGCATAATAGAACCGTCCAATCATCTAGTCTCCACATTTTGGCGCAAGTTGATGATTAGAAATGAGTTCTCAGGGAAGTGTATTTTTGATTGACTTCTGTCAATATCAAATTTTATCAGGGATTTACCATACGCAGGGACGGTAAAACGTTTCAACCATGAACGAGAAGCAACCTATGTGTCTACTCGTTTAATATTATATTGTCTTTGTTAGAGTGTAGTACAGTGGTCGCAACTTATACCGGAACGTTTGGGGCCAAGGGTTTGTATTATAGGTTTTACTTCGACCAACAGATTTTACAGGCTTATCTAGACCCATGTAGGTAGATACACCTTACAAAAACAAAAATATTTGCTAACAGCATTACTATGAATCAAGTTTTCTTTTGATCCTCCACCAAGAGCTTTGGAATCCTTCATTCCAAAAGGCGGACGAAAAACATAGCTTGGGGGCTTTTTCATGGTCTCTCTTACACATTTATGAGTGGTCGAAAGGGATCAACTCCCCAACTTATACGAAAAACCCTTGCAGAGTGGCTTTTGCAACCGTCCGGGAAGTTAGGGGGCTTGTCAAAAGGGTTACAGTTGTCTTTACGTTATTCATGAACAGATTAAGCACTGCCGCACTCTTTTCCAGTCCACTTTTCGCTTGAGCCAAACTTTTTTCTTTTTCTAATAACATTTCTTTACCCCGTTTGTAGCCTCTGCTCGGTGGAGGCGGAATAGGCTGTAGTGAAAAAACCAAATGTTTTTTCCGTATAAAAATAAAATTTCCACTTAAGAAAATACCTGGTATTCTTGACTGCTCTAAGAAATTTTTTAGACGGTATTTTCTTCAAAGCACTATCGCATCTTATCTTTTATAAAATATTGAGTATGATACGACACTTACGATGTACTTTTGTGTATAATACATGAGCACCTGTTAGAACTACCTATACAAATGAATTGAAGGAAATTAAAAGTATTCCGACCATAATGACCATGTCACCATAGCTCCATCTCATCTGAGTTTTTATCGAGTTGAACGCGTCGAATTTCCATAAGTAGACTATAATATTATAATCCATTTCCATAGCCTCCCGCATAATAGTACTATAGGTATATGAAGATGGTTGTTTATTTCCGAGAAATAAAAACTTAAATTATATTTTTGAACTTCACTAGGTAACAATAGGAGGTATATGAAACTTCTAATTAAATTCAATTATAACGGTAAATGGTTAAATTCAGATTAATTGAACGGAATTTATTACCGATCTACCTACAAATAATTAATATTTTTGTATTCATCGTTTATTTATACTACTATATTTTATCGTCCATAAGGTTGTCCATCATCAAGTTGTTCTGTGTAATTTGGTATTTGGAGCCAGATAACTCACGCCCAGGCTAAAAAGTACATGATTCGTGAACAGTTTTTATTTTTGTGAAACTGGCCTTTCCAAGCAGCACAGCGTATGCTACTGAAGTTGGGAGGGAATATTTGCCTCCCCTTATATCATAATAATAGGTGTGTGGAATCATTGAATAATTACAAGAAAATTTACTCACCATTTTCTATTCATTGAATTTCTATTCATTGATTTTCTAACAGTATTGTTGATATTATTGATTTCCTAAAAACAGGTTGCAGGATTTATCATAATGATGCTTAGGATGATTACAATTTGTTGCTGTGTGTCACATCTCAATCAATTGTCGTTGGTATTCGAGACGATGAGTATAAACGTTTGCTGAAAAAATCAAGGCGTGAAAGAGAGAGCTTTTTTATTTGTCGACAAAAGAAATCACGGTGAGAAGAAAAACAATAAAACCATACAGGGGACTCCAGTGATATTGGTGTGCAAACAGCCGACTTTTTCTCAGTAGTGGTCGGTACTTTTTTGTAAAGCTCAGAATCCGAATGGGAAGATTGTGACACTTTTACGGACGCCTTTGGATTTCACGTTTCCGCTAACTAAAAGGTTCGACGGGGAAGGGACGGGGGGAGGGGTTACTTAGATCCCCTGAAGAGGGAGGCGCGCCGATACTGTTTTTCTTGCACTTCCTCCGATGTCTTGGAGGGTCCCAAGATTTACAACAACCCTCTGAATTGCAGATGGTCTTTGGCCAGAGGGTTGCAAGGATTTTCTCCCTTCGTAACCCGCCAGGCACATAATTACGATACACTTTGGTACTTCATTACAAACTAGAAGTTAGGGCGGAGAGGTAGAGGGATAGGAACTGGTCTCTTGATTGATAGGAACAATTAATGCTGTCAAGCCTGGTGACAAGAGCAATATCCCACTCCGTTGGAGTTGCTATACTATGGCGTGCATAGTGATAAGGTCGGCATTATACTTTACATTAACCTTTCAGCTTCAATCTTTGCTGTCTTCTCTGCCTCTTCACTGCCTGATTTCTCCCCCTTTACTAAGTACCTAGGAGCAATGAAACGTATTAACAGCATCAATTTGTATAATACTTACCAAGTTCTATCCAAGTCACCTTCCTATTTGAAGTTTACGAGCTGGAACGTTTTGAAAATTGCACAACCTAGTTTCTACCCCTTGGGAAATACTGTACGTAACGCAAGTCTTCGAGGCATAACTAGACCCCAAATGGGGCCGTTGCCCCAAATTTCGTCAATTTTGGTCCATGGTAAATAAGCAAAGTGCCACGGAGGGCGGCGTAGGTGCGGCGGCGGACGGACGGATTTTTTATTCCAACATGATTACAATCAAGGGATTTGAACAAAGAATCATAAAATATAGTAGGTAGGTACCTACCTGGATAGGTACTTTGGCGTTGAGTGGTTTTAATGGAGTTTAAAATTCCAAAGTTATTCAGAATAAATGGGGTCTGCGCATGATTTTTGTTTACAATTTTTATTGAAAGGGAATTGGTTCAAAATGCCCAAAGTGGGGTTATTTCATAATTATGTGGTCTCCCTATTTTTTTAATCGACGAAGAGAAATGTGTACGTTTGAAAAAATGCGCGCGGAAATAGAGCGGGCTGATTGGTCGAAGCGCATCCATGCGGAGAATGTCGGAACCATCGGAACGGTGTTTGGAAGGGACAGCAAGGGGTGTGACGTAGGTACCTCTGGAGGTACCTACGTCACACCCCCCCCGCGAAATTCAAACATTCCATTTTAACATGACGATTTCTGCTCCCACATGGAGTTTTTTGTCCTGATAAATAAAGTTTACCAGTCATGGCAACTCGAATAACATAATTAATGGGTTTTTTCCAATTTTTATTTCTCATGCGCAGACCCCATTCACACCTCAAAAGGGCGGATGCGTAACATTTTTCATTTCAATATTTTGCAAAGGCTCACTAAAGTTTCAGCCGCACGCCCTAGTTAATAGATCATAACGTATAAACGCAAAGGTCAGTGATAACTTCACAAAGTGGGATTAACAAGACGGAGTATGGCTATTGAAATTACGGGGTATAGGTATACCAGGAAATTTTGATTTATTCTCTGTTGGAGATGCGATGATTTTGGAGCTAATCATGTTGTGTACAGGAGGCCCCACGGCTTCCACATTGTAACGTCACATTATTATGCTCTTGGAGATGGTGCAACATTCTCCATACCAAAGGTGGTAATTTCCTTAACCTAGTGCTCTTGGTGTTTACATAACATTGGTTATTTGTCGGGGTGCGGCCCAGAAGGTTACTAAAGAAAGGAGGATAACTTGCTATAATTGCTGCGATTAACAAAATTTATCTTGGTTTACCAAGGACCCAAGTTCATCCTCAGCATTCATTATTGTTCCAACCTCGGCAGAGGTGACCTTGGTCCTACAAGTTTACATTCTGGACTTTGATTTGTCAAGGTTTCAACAGCAGCCTTGATCTTGTTTTGACTACGTTCCAACTAGAAAATTGACCGGAGGTTGAAAAGGTTTCTAGGGATAGGTAATTGTCGTGGTTTCCTGTGAACTTTTTTTTCTTAGCAGCTCATGAGAATATACGAGCGCAAATAGAGTGGAATCCAAAATGCATAATTTCCTTAAGCTGACTCGAATTTTGAGAAAAGCAAGTGGAAATAATTGGAATAAAAATTCATGCTTTCCCTAAGTTTAATGAAAAAAATTCGAATTTGAAAGAACAGACTGGGCTAACGAAACCCAAACCATTGGGCCTCTCAGCTATTTACTGTGCGTTTGTTACACTATCTACATCATCAAGCGGGTTTTTCAAATCTTCGAACCTTCAGATGAATCTATTTTGTACCAAAAGCTACTCTTCCCTCATCTTTCCAAGTTTTCGTCACGTATCTCATCATGAAGGAAGAAAATGGAAAAGCAATTTATTACGTAGGTATTTACGTATCTTATTCGCGATAATTCATTGTAAATTCCCATTGCAGGTTCCCGTTGACGCTCTTCGTATATCCCCATGAAGGAAAGATTGAGGATGGTAGTTTATTTGTTTTTGTTGGAGAAAGAACTAAACGGAGTGAAATAATCATTACTATCTTCTTGGATAATTTTATGTCCCTACTTACAATTAGCCTGTCCGTCATCAATATTATATTGATTCCATTGCAAATTTAAATGATATCTTCGACAGGCACGTCATTTCCTCAACCGTGATCATTACATTTCTCCTCGTCTGACATATGAGACAGGAAACGAAACGCAGAAGTCGACTGTTCCATATCAAAGCAAAATGTATCAACTCAGCGTTGACGGTTCTTCTTTGATGAAGTGCTCTGTGTGCACTTGGATCTGCGGTTCGTCATCAGCTCGATCTTTAAGAGATTATACCGCACTCCAGTGAATACGGTCATTCATTGTCAAGACGGGGCAAGTACGGCTGTTTATAATCTAGCTTCGAACCGTTGACAAATCATTTACTATACGACTGTATCATTATTACATCTATGATAGTGTTTTAACCAAATTCGTATTCAATTCTTTGAAAAATTGGATGTCACATTGACCATTGTAATCAAACTTGCAAAATGGCAGTATGAAAATTTATATACCAATATAAATAGATGATAATTTATTATACAATTTAATGGTATATTTTTTTGAAGGACAGACTCGATTAGATGATAATATACCTAATATATAATAGATACTATAATAGTTGATTATATACAATATTATCGTATTGGCAAGCTCGCATTTCCTCAAACCACTAGGTAATTTATCTTCGTTCTTCCAATATCACGTGGATATTTTCTCGACGGGCAGACTCGATTTTCCCCCAAGCAGTAATATAGTATACTTCAAGAAAATTTGTTTAGAAAAACTGGCTGGAAAATACCCCATTGCGCTCTATCGCCTTGCTGACACGTGTAATGTAGACTGCCCCCTGTCCTACATTATGGGTTATGGCGGGAATTGTGGCCGTAGTAAAATGACATTTATATGACAGCATTATTATGAATCAAGTCTATTGTTTGGCAGCAAGCTATGTTCGCAAAGAAACATAGCGAGCATTTTTCCTCCTCCAAGTATGGTAATCAACTACTGATAGGATATAATATAATATCTTATCGTTTTCAATTATTATGTACCTATAAACCACATTATGAATGTCATCGAAATCTCTCAAGGCTAAAGAAGATGTTTTATATATCCACATTTGCGTCGATTGTTTGCACCACTAATATGGAAACACGGGTGAGGTCGTGCAGAAAAGTTCATTCAGTCCGTTTAGGTTTAATATAAACCATTCGGGCATGTGATTGATTGGGCACATATATTATCACAGCTCTGAATAGGCATTAGCTTGATATCAAGCTTGAGGGAGCTCATAATCAGCACGAATCATCCTGTGTTGTGTACGTATTTGTCCTTATTCTTTTGTGAGCTAGGTAAAGTATGGGATGGGTAAAGTATGTAGAACCAAGATAATTAAAGCTGTATCATTTACAAAGCTCTATAACTTGTTGAAGGAAAAAGTCTCGGTCTTTAATTCCACTATTTATGTAGATATTTTATGGAAAAAGTTGAGACACGTTACAGAGTAGGTGCAACTCCGAAATAGAGAGGTACCTATAAGTGTACTCCTTTTATTTATTTTTTTGTTCAATTACGTAACTTAATCGCAATCCAAAAAAGGTGCTCTATGTGAATGACAGATCATTACGTAGTAATGTCTTTATTTCACTAAAACGGTTCGTTATAGTGAAGAGAGTGTCAACCATCTAGTTGCAGCCTTTGATGTAGCAAACCCCTGACAAACGAACCGCCCAGGGCACTGTTTGACGATCAGAAAGTTAACAGGGGGAGACCTGGTGTGGCTCGATCAAATAATTCAGTGTCCCCGAGCCCTTGTAATCAGGAGCACATGTTGCCGACGTCGCAGGGAAGGAAAGGTTTGGCTGTTTGTTCACAACTAATGGTAAGAGAGAAAACCCGTCATGCTCCACCCCTTCCTTAACGTTTTCCTACCTACACTCTCTGAGTAATAGCAGCTAATTTAGAACTTCACTTTGCTCACTTATCACCTGGGTCTAATGACTCTCGGATGAAGTTTGATAATTTTCTTCGAGGTGTATCAGATGAAAGTAGTTAGGGTAAATGTTAACGGTAGGAGGATGACAAAAAGCTTTTCAACCAAAGAAGTTCCTGCAAGCCGCTCGGCCTCATGGAACATTCAATTTGTTTTAGGACTTTCATTATAAATATTTATATTGCGAGTATAATAAATTAGGTTATTTGGGTTTTCACAGGAACAATCAAACGGAAACACTCACCGTGAGTAGAAAATACCTTATACCTATCCCTCATTAAGAACTTATTGGGAGGGCCAATCGAGGAGTAATAACTCGACAGGGGAGATAACTCAATTTGGTTTTGGTGTCACAATAGATCAACCAAGTGACAAAGGGCCTGTGTCCCAATAGAACAAAGAAAAAACAACTCAATTTGGTAATTTATTGAGTTGGTAGGTATCTGGTCGTGGTGGGTACTATGGCAATCGACTATGTAGAAATACCATAGGTACTTACATAAAAAATACAAAACTAAGGTGAAGGTTCTCTCAGCGAGGAATCGCACCTATAATTTTTACACGACCGAGTTTTACCACTAACTGCTGCCCTAATATTTTTGGGAGATGAAGGAAAATATTTTTCTGGAAGGATTGTTCTGGAGTTCTTTCGAAAGTGATTTTCCTCAAAATCTGTAGTTATAGCGTGGCTTTCATAAAAATAATATTTTCCAGCTGAAGCTGCAGGATGGCGATTTTTCCCTCATCCATCCCTCAAAATTCAATTGCGATACCTACGAAAACAATTACCTGTTTTGGTTTCTGTTCTTTCTCTCATTTAACGCCATAGGTGATTTCTTCCATAAATGGAGTGAATCTTTTTCTTAACAGTGCTCCGTCTGACGTCATTCGAACCTCAAAATCATAATCCATTTATTCCTTATAATCGTGGTAAGAAATATACAATACTGTCGAAACTTCAACGCAAAATACTTCCAACTCCCAATTTCCACGCCGTTGAAGTCACAGATTGTACCTATCGCTGAAATTCGGCGCACGATTATGATACCCCACATAGAATCTGTTGGTATTTATGCCGGATACCGGTAATTTTAGTCCTGTTGTTTCGGAGAAATTCGGGGACTGCGGACAATGGTCCAAGAACTCCAAAAAGCTGGCAGAAAATTTGTTATAAAGAATCAGTGAAGGAGCGTACGTATGTTGACATATTTCACGTAGAATCCTAATTCAATTACGAAGCTGAACACAACTAGAAACATTTTTTGCCAGTTTTGGGGGGTTTTGGACCACTGTGAGGCGGACGAGAAGGTGGAATGACGATTTAAAAAAAATTTGACTTCACGTAGTTTCGCGGGCGTAAATGATTTTGAGGGGAATATTGTCTATGATTGATTCCAAAGGTCATTTACCTATATAAACGAAACTTTTATTGAGTTGGTCGTAATTTGTTGGTAGGTGTTCTACAACAAAAACAATTGTGGTAGCTGTGTTGATAGCAATTGTAACTGAGAGTTGATTTCCTAGGTAGGTACTGTAGATAGAGTGTCATTTTTTGACTTGAGATAGCCATTGTATTACCTGCCGTATAGACTTTTTCCTCTGGTTCACTGCTTTAGGATCCCAGCTCCCCAGGCGGCTGCTCTCCTCACTTGAGCGTTACATTATTGATAAGCGGTTATTTCCCTGGAGACTCCCTCCATTAAAGCTATTAGCGTTTGTTCGGAAGTGCCTACGGCGCGGAAGCCCGTCCCTTCCATCCAGCAGATTCCGAATTTCAATCCCGCCGAGGGTATTGTGATACGACCGGAACCGTAGCAATCAGAAACTCCATCTGGCCGCGACCGACGGCAAAGAAAGTTTTCATTCTCGCTATAGATAGATCCAAACTTCACCTAAGTTGGAAAAGTATTCGCTTAGGTACTTCGCAGACATATAAACTCACCTGTTGAAAATGTTATTAGGTACAACCTGTAGACATAGTTTGGCGCAATATTCGAGCAACTTGTGTAGTACATACCTACTATACTTCTGATAGCATTTCTATTCCCACAACATAATATTGATAAAACAAGTGTACCTAGCTCATAAAATCGATGGAAAAAATAGGTATACCTTTCTATTTGAAATTCTCGAGCTAGGGCGTTTTTTGAATGTCATCCCCTATTTTCTCACCCTTAGAGAAGACTGACGGTAACGCCAAGTTTCGCGGCACAACTAGACCCCGAACGGGGCCGGTATACCAAATTTCATTGATTTTGGTCCATGGTAACTAAGGAAAGTGCCGCGTACGGCGTACGGCGGACGGACGGATTTTGTTTTTAATTCGATTTTTGGATTCTTCGTATCTTGAAACATAAAACCTCAACTTTTGAGGGGGGGGGGGTTAAACAATTTTTTTTCGTGCTCGATTCCAAAGGTTCATTATTGCAAATAATAAACCAAAATCAGATTCGAATAAATTGTGCCCAAAACGTCTGCCAAGTTGGTTGGGCAGTGTAGTAGCTTCCTCAATTTAGTACACCTCAACATGGACGTACCCATGAAATCAGTGTGCGTATGTCATATTTATATCATACCAAAATTGTTATTGTTAATGAATGGGCAACAAGTTTTTGTGCAACAACGGTTAGTTAACAATAATATTAATACGTGAATACTTGACTAAACTGGTAATGGAATAGTTTCGGAGATTTGCCTATATGACAACAACTTTGAATTTTACGCATGCGCAGTAGCTATTACTGATCCAAGACGAAATTGTTAGGTGGTCGTCTTCGAACCAGCCCCCATTTATTATCCGCTGTTGAGCAAAATCGGTCCATTTGGGACTCAGAAACCATAGTTTCAGGAAATTCACGTTTGCACATGGGCACACGCTACTATTACCTACTGTTATATTATACTGGTCCGACGGCAATGAGATTGATATTATAGGACATTGATTGAAGAAAATCGGACCATCACGAGTATTTCGTATAGTTTTGATGGGACAATACAAGGATCCAAAATTGTTCGGAGTGCCCTGAAACGCAAAGAACAAGTGGACATTTTGATTTTAGAATACATACAAATCAAATGACAATCCTCATCTTAGCTATTTATTTCATAAAAGTTCCTGCCACGTGTTTATTTAGCTCTGAATCACTCTTGAACGGCTAGTATAGACGAATGTCCATGAAGTAGTTTCGCAGAACGATGCCAAGCAAAAATTCTGGTCAGATTATCAGATATAAGAGGGTTCACTCTCTTCCATGTCTCACGTACAATCGACTGTGTTCTGTAATGATTTTGTGTTGCTAAAGAAAAATATATGGAGATGCTTCTCCTGCTGCTGCGCTGAGAATTTCCTTGGTGGTTGGCGGACTTAGGTCGAGGCTACGATATATTTTCACTTGACGCTCAGTGTCGAACGTTCCTTGTGCACTTGTTCTAACGTCAATCTTTTCGTTTCGTCTAATGGCAAGAAATAAAACGATGAGGATACTGAAGTATGATTTCCATGGTGCAAGCATATCCATATCTGAGGAATGATAGGCAAGCAGAATTCAAAAATACAATCGAAAAGTTCCATTCATGCAGCATGAGTTGATGAGCGAATTTTCAAAAAATAATTTCAACCGATTTGGTGAGGATTCTTATAGGAAATTTCAGGCTAGTTCCTAATATACCATACGTTACTATGTTCAAGATGGTAATTTACACAAAAAATGCGTTGTCTGGCAATTTTTCACTCAAAATTTTCCAAATTTGAACCCTTGGAGTAACACTGCAAAAATTCTGGCGAATGAACTCATCCTTTGTTTAATTATTATTGAAATTTTGAAATTTTTAGGATTTTTAGCTTGGTTCCTCGGTAGGATATCGTCAGGAGTGACTCGTATACTTATTATGTATATAAATTTATGAATATATAAAAATTATATATTTGAAATAAAGTATATATACATATAATAAGTGTCAAATTTCAGGAATCGTTTTAGAATGGTCTGAAACGGATTTCCATGAAGAAAATTTTCAAAGATTTGCATTATTTGAATTGTAAGCCATTGCAATAGCTTCATTTTTTTTCGAACATTCGCTAAAAGAATTTATTCATTTGAATGTCGCCATACTTGTGTTTGAAAGTAGTGTAGAAAAAATACTGGGTACCAACTATAATCATACAAACACGAGTACATTATAATATTGTAGTAGAACAATTATAATAATAATAACAACAACAATAATGGCAAAGTGATCATGACAAGCACAGTTTTGGTTTTTATGGTATTCAGTCATTATTTTGATGGAAATGTGTGGGTATAATAAAATTGAAAGTTTCAATCGTCATTCTACTGTATTCAAAAATCTTTTCGGGTCTTCTTTGAGTTTGTGAAAAAGTTTGTTGTACTCTCCATCACGATTCCTGAGCACATCATACGGGCAACATGGGGGGGGGGGGGGGGGGGGGGGGGGGGGGGGCATGACGGCATAGGATGAACTCCAAAACGCCTTCTACACACACGGTTTCAACATAGGGGCAACATAAGGGGGGGTCATAAGGGCATAGTGTGAACTCCAAAACGCCTTCTACACACACGGTTTCTTAGTAAGGAACTTCTCAAAACAGCTGAATTTTCACTCAGTGCAATCAGCAAAAGTTGCCTATTTGCTGCCATGGTGGTGAACTGACCAACTGACTGGAACTTCCCAACTAGTCACCTTTCGCTCCCCTTCCGCTCGTACTCTAGCCACCCCCCTTCGTTCGACGCTCAATGCTTGAAGCTCAATACACTACGCTTGACGCTTCTATCGTACCCGAGGCCTTAGCGGTATTATAGGACTCCATGATAGTTGACTTGGAGGCTGAACGACTTATGTTCCACACGTGTTTCATCAACATTTTATTTCTCCGTGCGTATGGTTGATGACGATTTCATTCGGTTCTGCAGATGTAGACCTACCTGGATATCCAGTAAGTGTGTAGTGTTGAAGGGTCGCAGTGGAGTACCGTGTAGTTCTGTGGTGGAGTGCTCGTACTCAGTTCGTAGAATAGTTAAGTTCCCTTGGTATGAAACTGTTGTACTGCATGAGGTAGTCGAAATATTTTAGTAGAATACCAGCCAAGCCCCCCTTCATTGTATACTAAACAGGGAGTTCTGTTATTAAGTAAATGTCACAAAACTACAGTTTATATTCACTCAATAAAATAATTGGTACTTAATTCTTACAATGAATATTATCATGATAGAGAAGGACAAACTATACAGAAACACTTCTACCTAAATGTAGTAATTCGTTTTTTTTCTTTCTCCCAATGAGAAACCAGTTTCAAAGTAGTTTGAAGCGGCTTTATAGCTGATGGTTATTAGCTGGCAGCCGTCAGTAATAACCGTAATACAGCTAATAACCGTATTAGCTGATGGTTATTAGCTGACAGCCGACGATAATGGCTGAATATTTGTAAACTTTCTCTGTACTGGAACGACTTTTTCCATCTCGCACTCCCGTTCTCTCGCAGCTTGAGCTGTGCCTTCGAAGGTCAAACTTTATGTTGGTATCAGAAAAAAAACTACTCCGATTTCGAGTTTCAGAAAAAAATTAGATACCTATGTCTAATAAACGCCTCGCAGTCTTCCCTCGAAGAGAAAATCTCGTGCTTTGGTAGATAGCTTGTGTTTGTGACGATGGCAAGAGACAGCCGTGCTAGGTGGATAACTAGCAATTAACTGAAAAACAAACGCTCAGTTCGTTTTTTCGTAACCCACATTCGACTTAGCATTCATGGTTGTTCTAGCTCTGGCAGTTGTAGGCACCTAATAATCAACGTTCGCAAGAAATATAATGAACATACATGGGAGCAGCTAGGAGTGCTTTGGTTGAATACAGATGTACCTTGTTACCTACTACGACCTTTGTTGAAGGCAGTAATAGTATAATTGGGGCTGTCTGAGCAAAGGGCTGTGGCTATTCTGTAACTCCGATAGAGCGCTCGTCCATTAGTTGTGTACGTGCTCTTGGTGCTGGTCGTCTCCACTTCACTTCGATGTGCCACCCCCGTTGGACCAGAAGAGGTTGTTTCGACGTTGAACTTCGTAGTATTTCCAGTGCACAGATTTCGGGTAAAATATGAATCTTCTGTTGAGGATAATATGGGACAGAAGTTTATTGTTAAGGATATTATTGGGAATCAAAACATAGAATCCCGCAAAATTATTGGTTCAAGTACAATAAGATACCTGGTTATAGGCTCCTGTTCGGACTGGACAATTGAAAATCCGCAAAGTTTCGGAGTATAATCAATGGACGTGATCTGGCCTGGATGAAGAACTGTTGATGGCAATCAATACAAACGTTTGATCATCGAACTTTGGCATTTAAAGTTTTGCGGTTTTTCTCCTTCTCGAATTATTTGAATGGATTCTAGAGGAAAATAATTTATTGAAGTATCCTTTTCGTGTGCTAAGTGATTACCTGACTCCCTAAATTTTGTGTAAGAGCTATCGGATAATAATATTATAAGCAATGGGGCACTTGCATGGTTATTTTTTATTTCGTAATTTGAAAGATCTTGATGAGGGCTTTCTAAAAAGGTGCTATATGAGGGGTATCCGACGATTGAAAGTTACCGAAAATTGGTCTTGTAATTTGAACCTAAATGACGTCACCGACCCTCCGCCTGCCTGGGCGGACCCCTTTTGCAGAACCTAAGTGACGTTACGCGCCCCCTTTCAACACATTTTCTGGGCAAACCAGCCGGAATTTCAAACTGAAAATTGGCACGAGGGAGTGTCGAACGGCGCTGAATCAGATTTCGAGGTTCAAAATTAATGCAAAATTCCGAACCATGCAAGTTCCCCATTCTTGCCAATAGCAATGTTGAGTGGAAGAAATGATGTTGTGACCAAAGTAATGACACCAATAAGACAGAAGGCTGATGTTACATATAATGTAGCAACCTCATCATTCTGTTTTAATTGAGAGATTATAGTAAAATGCGAGTAATTTCGAGGTTTTGCAAAGTGCCTAGGTGCTTATCATTCCGAATCAGTACGGAGGGTACACATTTGATGTTGTCTTGCAACAATAACGTCATTTCTAACTATGATCCTTTATTATCACCAAGCTACAAAACCACTAAGAAAATTTATTTTTGTCTCCGTCCTCAAACATAAAATCTGTTCAAGACCCCGGTTGGAAGTACGTAGTTTGAGCTAAATACATTAATTCTGCATTTTATAATGGAGTTAGTGTACCTATAGTTTACGTAACTGTGCGACGAATGGGCCCTTCAGTGCTCTTGCGAAATCTCCTTAGAAGGAATTCATTTATCTACCGGTGCAATGATAAGGATGTAATTGAGAATCCCATGAAGGTATGAGAGGTCGCGGAACGCTGTCACCGCCAGTTTATAACTCCCGATTTGATACTGCATTGGCTCCCGTAGTGACTTTCACAAAGCTGTCTCTTCATCAATAAGCACTTTATTTACCGCATTATGCAACACCCCCAGGTCTATCTTGGCTGTAATCTCCGCAAGACACAAATCAATGGAAACGAAACAAGAAATCCGCTCCATGTTGAAAGTGTATTACCATAATGAAGTCCTAGTATCAAGCTGATGGCGCGTCCTCTTGCCAGATGTGTGATTTTTATTGGAGCTACTCGTATGAATAATTAATTATTTTCGGTTGAATCTCCTCTCATTAGCTTTTTCCTATGGACCTATTGCATTGAACCATGTGGACTAACACACATTATACGTTGATCGATTCTACTAATGCTGATATGGTTGAAAAAGATTCATAAGTACATAAATACATGTATGAGTTAGAAGGTAGGTATAGTCATCACCTGTGAGTGACGAAATAGATAGTTCTAAAAAAAGTCCGCTAAGAAAACTCCGTGGTATTTAATAACCTGCATTGGAAGTTCACAATAGTTGAAGAAGAAGATATATTGTTTATCCAATAGCTACCTAGGTAGGTAACTACTAAGGCCAAGTATAAGTACCTACACGAAATAAATCATTATACCATCACTTCTATTGACCACGTGAGTTGTTTAATCAATTTCAATGAGATTCGCAAACCAAACAAGGTCTCGATGGATAGTATCCATTAGAGCAAATAACAGTCAAGGTGCCTTTAATTAAATAGGAAACACAGAAGGGAGGATTCCCCAGAGTTGAATCTAAAACGAAGCTCGTTTAAAACAATGGAGTCTAATTAGTTCCCGCCTACCAATGAAACAGTAAAAATATACAGCGTACACCTGATAAGTATACTATATTATCCTAAGTATACTACGTATGTACCACGTATGTACGTTCTACCTTGGTAGAACTAAGAAAATCTAATGTACCTAGTTATGTAGTGTGATGTAAGTTAAGCGAGTAGTTTTTCTAGTCTGGTTTGAATCCGACAGCTTATCACGTATTCTCACTCTGGAACGATGCCGCTAGGAGTTATTTCTGAGTAGCTTTGATCTTAGCTACTGTTGACAGATCTCCAAATGAATGATATGGGTTTAACATTGATAGTGACGTGATTTACCACCATCTACCAGGTTTTTCTTAGATACGATATGGACATGAGCTATGATCTCTAAAAACAACCGGTGAACGCAACTCTTTCCACCATCAGTTAGCCTACGTCAAAGAGATCCTATTCGTTACCTGCCTACTTGGAACATCTAACGTAGGTATAGTATAGAATCAATTACGAAAACCGTTAATCGATTCGCAAAGTAGGTACTAACACAATTATTATTCGTAATTCAAAATTCGATACTTCTGTTGTATGTGGAGGAGTGTTTGAGTGGGGAGGGGGAACTTCCCCGCAGGAGGAGACGAACCGGAATTCAGTTGAACCCGGATCCACGAGCGTGTAGCGAGCCCTTCAACCCTGATCCCTTTTTCGCTGTACGACTGAGTTTATAGTAAATATAAAGTGTTTTTAGTGGAGTGGACGGCGTTGGTGCTTGCATGCTTGCCGAATACAACACTGGCGACGAGTCTGTACAAAAGTGACTGTCCACCCAACCTCTTAAAGCTAGCTGATTGAGGAAAATATACGATACAGGGTGGGTCACGGGAATGGACAAAAAAAAAAACAAATGATTATAACTCAAGATGTGTTAGATAATATACAAACGTTATAATTATTTACACTTGCTTGTAGGGAAATTATGCCGTTAAGTTTCAAAAGGTACATCAACCTTATGGAGTCCATCGTGTTCGTAGCACGAAGCAAGCATGCTGAGAAAGTTTTGGTGGCCACGCTGTAGCTCGCTCTCGACGATTGACTCAATTTCGGTCGTTATTCTAGCCTTAAATTCGTCCAAGATGCTGGATTCGAGGCATTAATGCGCGACTCTAGGTACTCGAGGTATTCCCTATTCACACGACTTCAAGTCAGGAGATCTAGGAGGCCAGTCAACGGCCCCGAAACGTGGTACGAGCATTGAACAACTCTCAAACGACGGCATGATGACGGTGGAGGTGTGAGGAAGTGCCCCACATTTAATCATCACGTTTTAACTATTGAACAACCGTCAACGTATAGAGATGTAATTTCAACTCCTCGTTGATGATTCGTCGAACTGCACTGCGATTAATTTGCAGGGCCTGAGATGTTAGCGCTGGTAAGGATACGTCCGGGATTCTGGAGAACAGCTTGCTGCTCTTACCCCCTCTACGTTCTAAGGGGTTGTTATCATCTTTAGAAGGCCTGATGGGTTTTCTTCCCAATGTTTCCTGTTGTTCGAAAAGCAGTGACCCATCTCATTATTGTTTTCCAAGTGGGAACAGCACCATGACGTCTGACGTGAATCCTCAAAGCACGATGCACCGAAACAACCGATTCATTGTTTTTGACAAACGCATCTTAGGCGAACACGTGATGAATCAAACCCCACCGTTCCATGACGATTACTAAATGGCACAAATAGACAGTTTGAATGATACCTATTCTGACCCCCTACTACCATCCTGACCCGAAAAGGGCCGCCTACTTTTGGGTCTATTCCCGTGAACCACCCTGTATCTACTGTTTCATTGCTGCGATTCCTAATAATTTCAAAAATAGCTGAATTTCATGCAGCAGAAATGTTTTGACCAAATTTCACACCAGCATAACGTGTTCATTAACGTTTTACTTGTCTTGGTTCATCATTTCGATTAGATGAGGTTCACTATTTCAGGTTAAACCATTTCATACATTCTTCAACCTCTTATAAAATTTGGCTAGGTATATAGTCATTTCTAGCGTAGTTTCATTCATCACTGGTTGAGATCGATAGTGTGATAATTCAAAAAAGTCGAGTTCCGAGTTAGCACGACTGCTGGATAGAGAATTTCGAGCTCTACAAATCTCGAGCAGTCTGATTTTCCTTGGTACAATAACAACCACAAGGCAGCGATGGTTACGCTATGGCTTTGGACGGCAGAGCGCCCATCTATCCATGCGAAACTGTGTCTTTCCCGCTTGTCACCAGTCTTGCTTACAACCGTCGAGGAGGATGGTCGGTACAACCGTTACAACTTAAAAGCACAGTATTACTCCAACAAAAAGTAAGTAAGTGTTCCTTCAAGGTTTGAATTGCTGCGTATCTGTTATTTACGGTCTTTGGGCTGCAAGTGTGACAACTCAAAAGTCACGTTCTTGCAGGGAGAAAATTGACCAGTTATGCTTCACAGGAAATAGGTTTTTAGGATTGTCACGTTATTGAATGAATAATTAGGGACGATTCAGGGTAGATTAGTGGTTATTCATAGCTCTCTCGTTGTTACTCCTAAATTTTCAGGATTTTTTGGACTCCTAGGTGAGACAACATCTAAGGTGATGGTTTCCTACGAACACATAAGGTCTTAGTGCGACCATTCTGAATGACATTCCGCCCGGTTTGTGACCTACAGGCCTAATAAAAACGTCTAATTAACTAAATGTATTGCAGATAAAATAAATATACCTACTAATACACAAAATAATCTCAGCATTTAATTTGTTTCTTACAGGCCAAAAATGAATACCAAGCAACATTTTCCATCCAGCCGGGGTGATAAAATATTATATTTTGTCAAACAGATCAACACACAACTTAGTCTTGACAAACCACCACCATTCTGTGTTCCTAATGTGTTCCTAAAGAAAATCCAAAAGAATCCAAACTTCAACTTTGAAAAATTGCGAAAACGAAAAGCTCCTAGGGAAAAGACAAAAGTATTGTTAGCATTATGTTTTGGGGAGATTTATTAATAGAAAAGTGTTTAAATATAAAGTTTTTTTTATTCAGGTACATAGCACATTCCTGACACCCTTGCAAAGCATAGCAATGAAGTTCTGAACAGGGCTTCATACTATTGAAATGAGAGAAATTTTCATTATCAGCCACAGATTTTCAAGTGATATGCCAAAATAGGAATCGCAGTTGTATATTGATATGCCAATTTTGTATATTCAACATAGTGACAACTCAAACAAAATCTTTCCACAATTTGAATATGGACACCTTTCATAAATGGATTCGATTAAAAGATACCAGATACCTTGGATTAATTATGAAATTCTCCAAAAAATTCAATTTCGGGAGGAATACAGTTTGAGGGGTAAAGATATTTTACCTAGATCAAGTGAAAAAATGTAACCTCTATTTTCTCAAAACCTGCTTTTTTGAGTTGTCAAACTATGGACCTCAACCAGCGATATATTATAGTCATTTCTTCATGTGTAGTTTCATTTAATTTAGTTACCCACTTGATTCGTTTTTATTGAACATCCCCCCTTTGGGACAATGTGCCTTAGAGCAGAAGGCTCGTCTCTTTTTTGTGTACATAAAGATCGGAACAGAGAATTACTTAACGTCTTCAACAGCAGGGAGTGAAGGATGCACTAAAGTTATTCAGTATTCCTGAAAGGATGTCCGCATGACCTTGATTAATCGCTCCTTAGCTGTTTCACAGCTCTGAGAAAGACTGGGACGTCAACACGATCTTATTATAGTTTAAAACACAGTAATCCACGAGAGGCATTCACTATTCAGATGTTACTTAGAACGATTCCCACGATTAATAAAGACAAGAAGTCTTAAGTTGCATCTTGAATAATTGGAGTTTAAAAGCCGCTAAAGAGGATGCCTGAGACCGGAAAAATAAAGATAGACTTTTGAATACACTGAAAAACTTGCAATTGAAGTGAGGGGAAAATATAAGAAGTGCATTTTCCTATCAGGATGAAGATACATATGCATGAAGCCAATGGTGAAGCCAGCAGGGGAAACCCACTCATTGAGTAGGTACCTAATTACACTTTAATGATGTCTTGAAACGACTATTAATTCGATTGAGTCTTCATGCCATTCTCAGTGAACTAACAGGTTCTAATTTACTTATAGAATTTACTGCCGAAGCTATACGTACCACCTACACTGGAAGTGTACAACACAATGGAAAAATCACTACCTTTTAGAATAATCACAAAAATAATAAATAGTACCTACCTACCAACGACCGATACTGACGAGTGGAAATAATTATAGTCCCCCTCCCCCCTCCTCCTCTGATAGTGTGTTATGCCATTATCATATGGCAATTTATTGTGTGACATGTCAATAGACTCTGCATCTATACCTAAGGAGCTCTAGAATTTGCTGTAGGAATAAAAGTTTTTGGTGTCGACTTTCAAGACAGACTGTACTGACCGTGCTCATCAAAGTCAGTATCATCGAACTACACAACTATAGAGAATTATGACGGCGTTCAAAGGGGTGGGGGGCAACTCTTTGACACTTCAACTCTTCGACAAGCCCTCTGTCGAAGAGTTTCACAGCACACATGGCACCCCTGCGCGCGACAGCACGTTTCCTGCGAATCTTCGACACTGCGATCCTTTGACAAGTCGAAGAGTTGCAACCGAAAAAGTCTTGCAAACCTTCGACAGCGTGAAAACACTTGTAACTCGTCGACATTGTAACTCTTCGACAGACAGTTATACCTGCGAAACCCTTAGCTACTGAGATTACGGGCCATTGTAAAAGCCTCTATTGTTGGATCCCGACGACAATGGAATGAATAAATATGAAATGAGAAAATAACATGTCATACCATATCACGAACCTACGGGACCGTAGGAATTTGCTGATATACATTGCAGGTACATGGGAGGAAAGCGTTGGTTACCTCTGAATCCAGCCCCAACCCTGCCAGCATTATTTTCCGCTAATTATCATTTCAATCTTCTTATGATTAATTAATATTAATATTCAATTGATGTAGGTTTACCTACGTGCGTAAATATGGTGAATGTCATACACTAGGTAGGTAATATTGGAAGAAGAATATGAAGAGAAAACAGTAAGAAACTGAAATGGGTCCATGTTCACGAACTTTCAGCTCGTTGTATTCTTCCGTATGAATTTCTGTACATATAATTATGTTTACAATTCACACAATACCTTACGAGCTCCAAGCCCTTGAACTAATTATTAAAGGGTCCGCAGGTTGTAAAGGGGTGCCGTCTCGGCTTGTCGAAGAATCGTAGTGTCGAAGAATCGCAGGAAAGGTGCTGTCGTAGAGTTTCAAAAACTGCGTTGAAACTCTTCGACAAAAATTGTCGAAGAATCTCAGAAAAGGTGATGTCGTAGAGTTTTAGAAACTGCTTTGAAACTGTTTGACAGGTTTGTCAAAGAATCGCAGTGTCGAAGAGTTGCCAAGTTCCCGTACAGAGGACGGCGCGGACAAAACAGACAAGTGCCACTTGGGTTGACTGAGGGACCTCACTTCTGGATAGTAATACCATGGAAGAAGTGATGTTTCAAAAATGAACTTGGTAATTTTTTCGTCGTGTCCCCTACGTTAGAAACCTAACCTACCTACCGAACCACCTATTGAACCACCTATCGGGATCTGGTACCAATGTACTTGATATATTTCTATATTTCCAGAATGATTACCTACCAAAGTGTTTTCTCTTTCAGTCAGTTTCTTAACATCAAACTATGAGGGGAAACATGCCAAAGTCCTTCTGCACCTTCGATTCTTTGTTCCTATTGTAATGGATAGTCTGTGTCTCCAATGGTTCCTTCGTAGAAGAGCAGTTATCTACGTTTTCAAAGTTCCACTACCTACCGTACTAACAGCGGTCTTAATAATATTATAATCATATGGTAGGTATGTAGCACGTGTGAATGACATTTTATCACCAATAATTTTTATCACTTTACCTATTAATTTTTATTTTATTCCAGGTTCTAGGTACGGTACATAAATATGAGGTGTAAAAAGTCTATATAGGTATGTCCCAAAAATGCTTTACAAAATTTTACGATAAACGAGGTGAAAAGTATAAAGGTGTCACTAAAGATGCGTTACGAATGTATTCTGGGTTTTACTGTTTGTAGTTTGTAATGTTGAAGTTTCGATTTGTCTGTCGATTTTCCACGTCTCTCACGCAGAGTGCGAGGTCTTTGGATTTATTTATCACCTGGAAATGATGATAGCGATAATTGTAGTACCGAGGGCAAAAAGATCCGTGAGGTTCCGCGACCACTAATTTGATCTTCAGGGTAGGAGGGATAAGGTGTCCGCTGAAAACGAAGTCCCAATTTGGCCACTGCTGCGGCTTTAGGGGTCACCACGTGGTAATAAAATCGGAGATACGTAGGAACGACGTAGGGTATGGCTTATAGAGATAAAGTAAATAATAAATATCTAGTTTATTTCTTTATGAATACAAAATTAATGCACTTCAGAGACAGAGTATATTACATTCTTCGAACACTGATTCGCACTCAACTAGGTATTTGCGGCGCACACGCTGATATCGACCGCCGGGAAAAGTCCCATACGGAGCCCAAGTTTCATAGTCGCTCCGCTTACAAGTTTGGGGGATCCGATATTACAGCGCAGTTTCAGTTAACTAAGCCTAACAAAGCTGAATATTGCTTTGGGAGAGAACTCTGGAATCGCAAGCTCCAGTCTCTCGTGGTGTAGCTTCGTCTCTCCCACTCCCTCGTGTTTCGAGCGTACATGTTACTCATTTCCGAAGTTTTGGTTGAGAACCTCCCCACACGCGCTAATGAAGAGAAAAACGACCGTAAGCAACAACCTACGACATTATTGACGTAACAGACAGATAATATAGGAAGGTACCTACCTAATGGTTGCCAAAGCATTTTCAAAACCGGTTAGTAAAGTCTTGGCTGCACATATCCGACTCTTACAATCTAAACATCAAGCATGACTCATACTTGTGTACCTATTCAATTGATCCTAGCCATAAATCGATTATTTAGAAAAACATATGGTGCGAGGCTTCATACTACTTTCCTCAGCTGTATTTGGCCCTCAATCTATTTTCGTGGAGATGAGGGGTATTGGAACTAGTTTCTATTTGTTGGGAGAGTAATTCCTGTAAATTTCATCAAAATCGTTAGAGCAGTTTAAGAGAAAAGCTAAAAAATGGGCTATAGACGACGTTTTTTCACTTACGAGTATTTAGAATATTTTCTCCCCCTAGTAATTGACCTGGAGGGCTGAAATTGTTAGGGTCTAATCCTCAGACATGTAGAAACCAATCCTCGAAATCGGAATTTTTTTTATCATTTTAGAAGGGCCGCAATCGTGATCATACACGTACGTACACACATACATACATAAAGACACAACGGGTACGTACTCTTCTCCAAAACGCGGAGGAAATTGATCAAAAATGTCGATTAGGACCAGTTAAAGGTGGTGTTTCAGAAATTAGGTTTTCCGCTGATCAAAATACTTTCCATTCACTTTTAGGTGGCCGAGGAAAGTGAAAAACAACATCGGGAGCGAAAAAATTACTAGCGAATATTCCCCTGCTCACACAGATAGCTTTAGAAGCTTCTAAATGCTCTCGAAACTTTAGCTGGTGATTTAAAAAAAATGGTCCAAACTATCCCACAACGTTTCATTATTTTTCTTTATAGATCACATCTGCGAAGATCGTGTTGGTATGTATTTGTAGCAAGTACCTAGGTACCTACCGAAATTATACCACGAGGCTCACAATTATTATTTCATAATTTTTTTATGAGGGCACACTAGACCACAAATGGGGCCTGTACATCACCTAATTTCAATCATTTTGGGCCATGGTAACAAAGTAAAGTACTACGGATGGCGTACAGTGGGTGGACGATTTGTAAATCGATTATTTTGTTCCACGTCCAATCTCGAAACGTAAAACATCGTCGTTTGAGGTTCATTATAGAAACAAATCAGTCAATAAAGAACCAAGAATCAGAATGACATAAAATTCAACGCTCTTCTCAACGGTATAATTATTCTCAATTTTACACAATAGGACTGAGGGGAGGGGGCTGTTTTGGTGATATAAGGTAGAAGGAACAAACAAAATTGTGCAAGTGAAAAACTGACGAAAACATGGAGTTAGAATTTGCAAAGAGAAAATGTTGGAAATTACAAATAGAATCTAATGCCGAACTCGCACACAATACACACATGTAGGTATATTTTGTGGGTGCAAAACGATCTATTATTTACTTCACTTTACTTCACTGGAAGGCAAGTATATTGAGAGGGATATCTCCACCTACAAATATAATAGATAACAAAGAATGTGATATACTCTGGTATGCATATATGCGTATACAATAACTGTTGGTGAAAATGGAAAACACTCGCGGTGTACCTAATAGATTATGGTGTTTTCCGTACAGGTGGGATGAAAAAATAGAAACCATTTATCAAAACTCGCAGAAGATTCTAATATTTCGCCTTCGTCGGCGTCGTCAGCCTGGGAAGGCGATGACGATGTATATGTATGTATATACACGCTGTCTAAAATTTATTGGACCAGCCGATAATTTCCGTTATTTAAGCTCCCAGGAAAAAAAATCCAAACGAAATATCAAAATTTTGCTCTCCACAGTGGCGCGTTATCGCACGTTTGGCACTTCGCCATTGTTTTTTTGAGTGGAAACACCCATTATTGATTGCAGATTCGAATACGACTCAAAATTTCATGGAGAAATGACATTTCAAGTTACTTTTTCGATTCAAACCTCAAAATTTGAAATTTCCAAGAAAAACTGACAGAAAATTCTAGGTTGCTAAATTTGTTATTAATTTTATTTTATTTTTTACCAATAAACAACATCACCACGTTATTCTTAGTGAAAAAAACGTGAGTCATGTATCATACTAGATAGTTTACCACAACCGTGAACCTCGATTTCTTGATTGTATACCTAGCACATTATGAAAGTAACTGTGCACGTTTTCATGCACTCAAATTTTCAAGTGAGGGTTTATTTCTTCATGAAATTTCGCTTAAAATTTGAATCTGCATTTATTAAAACAATGGGGATTTCCATTTGAAAAAACAGTGTGAAAGCGGCTAACGCGTCTAAGGGCGCGCGAAGATGTGGTTTTTGAATTCTTCGTGAAAAATTAGAGGAGGTTACCATTTGGATTGTTTTCCTATTAGGAGCGAAAATAACGGAAATAAATGGCTGGTTCACTAAATTTTAATCATTCTGTATATTGGTTCTATTAAGGAATACAACCAAAAAGAGTAAATAAACATGGGTAATCATAACATTATACTGTGTTGTGAGTTAACTATGCTCTTAAGGCCAATTGGGATTATTGAAATCAATGAGGATAAATCCCTGTAAACCATATGTTTACCTAATACAGAATGATGTTTTATTGGTTTATCACATTGCCATCGATTCGACCTCTATGGTGAACTGACGAACCCCGATGGAGACAATTTATGAGGGAAAATCTAATATAACCATTATTGTATGAAGTGTTTGGGTTCACTAAGATGCAGTGGGTGGGGGATGATATCTCAAAGTGACAACCCCGAAGAAAAAGGAGACGATAGTGAGAAGTTATGGTAGGACGGGACAGGATGGCACTCGCGTTGTCGCCATAAATTGAAGTTAGCGAGACTTTGGTGGCGGAGGAGCGCTGTTCCGTGACCATCGCCCACTGCCCTTCTTTTCCGTTCTCATTTTTAAAAGCGGGACGTTATTGTAGGAACAGATCAATGGGGTCGAGACTGGAAATAGTGGGTGTGAATATTATAAAGAGGGATCAAGAGGGATTTCTAGCAGTTTTATGGGAAGAAATATCTCGTGACCTTTCTCATACAACACAGCTGGAAGAGAATGGTGTGGTGTATTCGACCGTTCATGGTTATCTCATCGTCATTCACGATGGACTTACTTCTATGGCGCACAGAAAAAAGAATATATAGAAGGTGGAACTGGAAAAATAATACTCTCTGAAACTTTTACGATTCAATATAGGTGGATTGCCAGGCGTACAATTATGATAGTATTGTACAATATTTCGAGGCAAAAAATATACTATTTCTAGTTTCAGTCATGCAGCATGAGTTGGTGGGCCATTTCCAAAGAATCATTTTATCCGATTTGGTGGGCGATTCTTATAGCATGTACCATATTACCATAGTTAAGAATCTTAACTATGGGAAGAGAATCTTAACTAATAAACTAATCATAACTACGCAAAGTACCAACTATATTTTGGGGTTTCGCCCAATACTTTCTTGGAATAAAAAAGCAAGGAAAGTGCACAAAAAAAAAAAAGTCAACAACATCAAGTTATCAATAAAAAGTTTGTAAACAATTTTGCTTCCTCATACCGAAGGTAGGAAGCTATGTATTCTTGCAAGAAATGAGACAAATTTTTGTCCTCCAAAATCAAAATTTCAACTCGCTTTTTACGTTTTAGACCTTCCTGAACAATTTTGGTTCCGTGACTGTCTGTCTGTGGTCAATTCCTTGTCCCAGGCAAAACTATATGAAGTAGTGATCCGAATTTGATGAAATTTTCAGGGAATGGGCGGGTTAGCCCCATGACGGTCCCCTATGAATTTAATCGCCATAGGACCACTGGTAGCGTGAGCGCATGCGCAAACGTGAATTTCCTGAAACCACGTTATCTCAGTTCTTAATTGACCTATTCCGCTCCAATTAGAGGGTGGCAGTTGGGGGCTGACTCCAAGATAATCACCTATGGATTTTGTCCCGATCGGATCAGTAATAGCTACTGCGCTAGCGCAAAATTGAAATTGGTCGTCATGGGCGTAGCTCCGGAACTACACGACCGATTTCAGTGAAATTTTCAGGGATCACGCGGATTAGACTCTAGAAGGTCCCCTAAGAATTTCATAGCAATCGGATCACCAGTATCATGTGCGCATGTGCAAACGTGAATGTCCTGAAACTACGATTTCTCAGTTCCAAATGGACCTATTTCGTTCAAATTCAGAGGGTTATTGGAGGTTGACAATTGTCTTCGAATTTCGATACGATTGTTTCAGTAATACCTACTGCGTATGCGCAATTTTGAAATGAGTTTCATAGCCATGACTCCGGAACTACTCGACCAATTTGGGTGAAATTTGCAGAGATTGTACGGGTTCGCCCCTAGACAGTCCCCTATCAATGACATAGCCATCGGACCACTAGTAGCGTGTGCGCATGCACAAACTTCAAATTTATTGTTTTATGTTACGTCCATGTTACAAAAGTGAGGAAGCTATATTGCCCAACCAACTTGGCAGACGTTTTTGTTTACGTATCTCATCCTCATCGCATGGTTCACTTGAATTTTGTCAGTGACATTTAATTCAACTGCAGCTACTGCCCTTTATGCACTCATCTTTCACGTATCATTTCACGAAACCCAGCTGTACACCGGAAACCCCCTAAAATCCGTTTCATGCATCAGAGAACGAAACTATAAATTTGTGATTTGTCGTAGATTCTATAGCAGTGATCCTCAACCTGAGCGCGCTAGCGCACTTTAGGGGGAGGGGGGCTCGAGACTGTCTGAAGATGGTGGGGGCATTAGTCATGCCGCATGCCAGAGGAATTGTTAAGAACCACTGTTCTATTATATACCTACCTATTTAAAACATGAAAAGGACTTTGGACATTTGAAGAGCACTATAATATATTATGTTTCATTTGCTTACTATAATAACTAGGTATACCTATTTGTCCTCTTTTGGCCCAAATGTAACTGCATAACATGCAGTATAATATTATACCTATATTTGGTCAGAATTCCCCTGGTTCCACGTCAAGTGGAGTTTCTCTCTCGTGTTACTACTGGATAGTACAATTGGTATTTATCATGTCCGTATATTACATGAGTACAGATAAGGTGTCCCACAAGATACAAAGGCATTGCTATACATTCAAGCTTCAAAAAATGATCTAACATAGGGTGGTGTGGGTGGTGAGGTTAGTGCGTGTTTGCTAGTTTCTAAATGTTCAGTAGGTAGTGACATATAATTTTGGAGAATCCCAGGATATCTAATTTCTATAAAATTTCTTATTTGTAGCAATGGGAAAATCGAAATATAAGGTTTAGAGTCATTGCAGATAAATATCATTGTAGGTATGTACTCTACTATTCCCATTAAATTTGTATGAAATTGTGCTCAGCAAGATAAAATTACATGTTCAGTCTTTCGGTTTTTGCCACCATCATTACTCGTGGTCCAGAGGTAAAACGGATTATTAAGGGAGTTAGAAGGTAGCTGCCTTTGATATTAATTACTTTGTCGTCTCTTTTCAAACAGTCTCACTTGAAGTTTAGTCAGTTGAAGACCGTTATACTCTTAATTTAGCCAGACCTTAATTGAAATCAACCGTCCCGCAATTAGGGTGTTAAAATTGAGGTGCGAAGCTTTTATGTCACTAATTACATTATTCCGAGAGGGAAATGGAACAAAAATCATCTTGAGAAGCATTTGTGTCTGGGAACGTTGCACTTCATACGCAAACGGATTATAACGTGTTTTTTGTTTTTTATTAAGAATCGACGTCTTTTTTGTATTAAGGAAGGCATTCCAAACGGAATCACGTTTATTTCACCCTTTGAAGCAAAACGCTCATTATTTTTCCAAGGTTATTCGAATGCAAAACAATGAAGAAGGGAGAGAGGGATGAAGAGCGGCATAGGACATTCATTACCTGACAATGTTTAGGTTGGGGCCATTGTCTGGCATCCTCATTATTCTAACCTTATCATCCGGTGAGGCTGAAATAATGGCACGGTCTTGCCTCCTCAAAACCGCTTAGCCTTAGCCCCTGACGGTAAAACGGGTCGAGTCGGCGGTAACAGGGTGAAACGGCTATGGTGAAGAGGACAGAAGTAAAGGGATTGCCGCGATTCAAAATCCCTGGACCGCTAATTCAAGTTGAGCATCGTGGATTTGATTAGAAAAAGAAGATTAGAGCAAATCTCATCACGGAAGTTTAGGTATTTCTAAGAGGAGGAAAGGCGAGGATTACTGCAGTATTATGCAGAGGAGTTGCGCTGTACATATTATACGTTCTTCAAGCCATCACTATTCTTACTGCAAAGTAGTCCTGGCTGAATCCATGACTTTTATTATGCTCCAGACCGTGAAAGAAAATTACGACTCGTGGCAGGAGAAAACACATAAGAATGCTTGGAGGTCTGGATATTTAATTCTTTGTTTAATATTTTCAACAAAAAACCTTCGTAATCGGGCATAAATGAATTGCTTCAACCCCTTAAACTCTTCTGAAAAAATAATGGTTTTAGGTTCCAAGAGTCGAGATTGAACATTTTAGGGATCGCTCTCTTTTTTTCCAAAACTACCGAAATTATTGAAATGCCCCCATTCCATTCAAGGGTAAATGGTTGGGTACATCTTTTGCGTTAGAGGTTAATGACGTTTCAGCTAAGATAGCTTGATTAATAGTTTGATGATAAACATGACTGTCAATCTCGTCTGAGGGCTGATGGGAACAATTATCAGGGGGTCCTGAGTCAATAATTGAGCTTCCAGATCAGCTAAATCGTGAATCGAGGTATGGAAATTTGATTCGATACTGATATCCTTTTTTCAGCATTGATGGTTCTCTCTGGCTTATCATTCTGTCAGCATTCTGATCAGACTTTTTTCACACCTTCCTATAGATCTACTGATAATATTTATCTAATAATATCGGCCCATCCTAACTGCATTGTTTTCAAAGGCGGGGTCCTCTGTAACTTCTAAAGCTTTCGCTATGAGTGGGATGAGGTTTTCTGGAAATAGAACTTGGGTGACACCTCTCATTACTCGCTTCTAAACGCTTCCTCACCGCCTCCACCCACCATCATTCATCTAATTAGTTTTAATTCCGCTTCCCTCTCCGAAGTTTCTCATCCGTTCCCGAGAAGAGCCGCCGTCCCTTGAAATTACCTTCGACGGTTATTCTTGTCTGGTTTGACGTCAAACAGTGGTATACGCCCCGGTAGTAAACCGCCACTCTATGGTAACGATTCCTTCAATTCCAACGAATTCCTTCAGTTCCTGGGTTCTGAAACGGAGCGATGATCGGTCGTTTGTTCTCTTGTTTGTCCAGGTAAATTTTCTCCGCGATAGTTATTAAAGTTACTGATAATGGAAGAAGATCAACACCCCCCCTTTTTTTTGGAGGTACCTTAACATTTTCGAACCTTGACTTCATTTTCCCAGTAGTCAAGGTGGCAAAGCTACGTATTCTCGCAACGCATCACGAACCGATATTATGTGGATTCTAAATCAGCAGCTGCAGAGAAGCACAATTCTGATGGTAAATCGCGATGTTGATGGATATTTAATTTATTCACTATGCTTGACCGATTTTAGATCATACTGTTGTAAGTACGAGCAGTTCCATACAAGTACTTGCCAATTATTGACTCAAGCTCTTCTTGTTTCAACCACAAGTTGTATCTCACTGAAAGAATTGCTAAATGCTTAGGCTCCTAATTCCGCTTGTGAACGAGCAGTTTGCTTCGTTTGAGATCGTAAAAACTGGATGTCAGGACGCGGTGCCTTCAATACCTTGTTAGACAACAAGGTATCCAAGGCCTACTTTGCTGTGTTGCTCATGAGGCGTTTATAATGTACAGGTACCTTTTTGGTACATTTTGTTGGTGTAGAAGGAGTAGATAAAGAACCGTATTTTCATCTAGAAATTTTCGGAAGCAGCTTCTCGCCTCCAAAACATGAAAAAAGCACTTCTTCTTACATAAATTATTTGGTCTGAGTACTGAGTAATGAGCATTCGTAAAAATGCTAAATGCACATACCTGCGTAAACACTTACTCAACTTACTTAAAGAGTTGGAGTTTCTAGAATGACATAATCCTATAGGAAAATTTCGAAGTTCGAGGGCAAAGCCATTTTCCTATAGGAAAACTCTTAACATATTTCATAGAACGAGTACTATGTGAATGTGTGCAATACAACACATCTACAAACTCGTACATTGAATTAATTACCTAGTTAACTCAATTAATTAAAAACTTAATTAGTTTTGTTGAATACCTAACTGATTCACAAAAATGATTAAAAGTCATTAAAAACATATTCAACGTATCAAATAATTAGTTAATCGTACTATAAGTCAAAGTAAATCAGTAGGTACCTATGTCAAATTAGTATGTTGGATTATACTTGTACATGTTAAATACTAGCACCATAAATTAATAGTGCCTTTCTATTTTAAATTTCAAGATTTTCCATTTAGACAATATTTTCAAAAATTCGCATATCAATTTCAATTCATCAGAAGTTCAACAAAAAACTTGGTCTAACAAGTGCAAAAAAATGAAAACGGATTTACGACGGCCAAGCCTGAAGATTCACAATGCAATCAACCTTCGAGAGCTCTCTGAATAAAAATAATAGGTAGGTAGCTACCAAAACGTTTCTCCATCCCGTCGTGTTGGTTCAACGTCGGTCAAGTTCAACGTCGTGGCAAGTTCAACGCTAACTCGGGACACTTTCTGCATGGTAGTAAAAGACACTCGAACGATGGGAGCAAAGTTCCTTCCAGAATCAACGAACGTTCTGATTGCAGCACTAGCCACTAGCAAGGGACAACTTGGAAGTTTTCCTTCTTTGAGTTCTTTTTCCTGCTTCCAATAACAGTGGTAGATCCATACGGTAGTGAACTACAATCAGAAGAAATTCTTCATGTTATTTCGAATATAGTAATGTCCTCTCCATTCCTATTCTACTTGGTGTTTTGCTGTATTATGTGTGAGAATACTTCAAAATCATCAAACAAGACTACAATATTTTTAATACATAATTATAAGTAAGTACTAGCCTACTTAAATAATTAATGTAGAAATACATGGATGCAGAATAATGACCTATTGCGTTCATAGGTACCTAGCATGAAATAGCTACATAATAAATACATTCGTGTGAAAACAATCATGTTCGTTTTGTAACTTGCTCTGCACAATATTGTTAATTATTGATAAAATTGTAAGAAAAAACAATACATTTTCTTAATAGTTTGTTTAATGACTTCTAGTGGGGTTGCCACAGTGATCTCTCTATTATTTTTGCCCGACTTGAGTAGGAAGGTAGTAAGGACTCTAACAAATTTGCATCAGTGATACCCACAATACTTAATATTGTGGGTATCACTGATGTGCATGCCAGTCAACAGTCTAATTGATGTGCTCAGTCCAATTGAAACAATCTCTCCCTGTTTCTTCCCACAGATGGTATCTCACTTGCTGAATTACCAATTGCGTGGAACCATAAATTCTTGCAGTAAATGAGCACCTCGTGATTGCTTCGTATAAAAAAGTGAAAACTGGCTGTCAAGGAGCAGTGCCTTAAATGGAAAGGAATCCCCTTTTTATGGAATTCAAGTTCCCTCCTCCGGAATCGCGGCTTACGCCCGTAATTATAAGCGGTCGAATTCTTTATTCTTCCATTTCTTCAGCCTCGTTCCGCGTAACCTTTTCTCGTGAGATATGCGGACTCATGATGCGGTTGCCGCGGAAGGTTATTCCCACGGGTGCGCTACCCCTGAGGACCACCATTCCATCAGGGGGACCCTCCTGAAGTACTACGGGACCTTCCCGAAGTACTACGGTCAGCCCCTAATGACAGGTTCTCTCGAATGGAAAACGCCGGTAAGGAAGGAGCTCTCAACTCCTCGGTAATTAATTTGTGATGTAGAGCGCCCTCTTCGGCGTGGGATCAGATAAGTTGAGCCTCGAAGCCAGCATGCAATAGTCCTGTACGTTTATAACATAATGTAGTCCTTACATTCCGCGTACAGCATTTTACCCGTTGTTCTCACCGGGCAACGAGTGCATAATTCAAGAGGCGCAAAGTAAACATTGTATTGAAAAGGTGTAATTAGAGTTAGCGTCCGTAGTAGAATTAATCACTTTAAACTAAGTAATGGTTATCCAACTGGATGGTAGGTTCCTCTATACGGAGGGAAAAGGGTCGATGCGCAATTCTACCCAAGGAGTTCCCAATAATAGGTAACGTTGATTCCAAACAGCAAGAAGGCATCCCTCCCCCAAAAAATTGAAAATCGATTATTCTTGTCTATTTAAATAAATTCGAGAATTTCATGAATGAAAAATGGGTAGTTGATCAACTTAATCAAAATTTGTTACCAAAAGTGAGGTCCAATAATCCCCGGTTGTACCTATTACTAAAATTTAAAGCATAATGTTATGTTCTAAACAGGCAATGGATGTTTCAATAGGCCACTTTTGAGAACAATGAAACATCAATCATCATCCTGTTCTATGGTTCCTGATCAGATTGTGAGCTTTTCCATAACAACGACCAACTAGGAGTGTTGAGGTGCATGGAAGTTTAAAAAAAATGTGCTCCTGATCAATATAATTTTGAAAAATTTCATTTCGTTTTACGTTTTAGGTAGACTTTCCTGAACAATTTTGGTTTCGTGTCTGTCTGTCTGTCTATCTGGGAATCCTTGCAACACGCATAATTTCCGCAATTTACATCCGACTTTAATGAAATTTTCAGGGATCACGCGGGTTAGGCCCTAGATGATCCCCTACGAAATACATCACCAGCCGACCAATGGTGGCCTCTGCGCATCCGTAAACATAAAATCCTTGGAACATCAATTTCTCGCGACCAAATGGTCCGATTTCTCTCAAATTTAGAGGAAAGTTGAGGATAGGAGATTCGATAATGCCCCATGAGTTTCACCAAGATCGGATGAGTGGTACCCACTGCGCATGCTCGAACGTGGAGCACCCATAACTTCGACAATTTTCATCCGATTCCGATGGAATTTTCAGGGATTGTGCAGGTAGTAATCCCTTTGATGGTTTTTGTTATATATTTATGTAAAATCATGTTATGGATACGAGGAAGCTATGTGCCACACCCAACTTGGCAGACGTTGTTTTTTGAAATCCAATTCAATCAACTAGGTACTTGGTTTATTGACATAGTCATGTGTATATCCAAAAACAGGGGGATTATTCTCAGGAATGTTTATTTGTGGCTGCACGAATCAACTTTTATTATTTTTCCACAACAACATAAGATGTAAATTGGGTTTTGTGATGGAGAACTTCCAGCTAGGAAGGAATACACAACATGTAGGTATCCTGTTTAGTGCCATAGCTTTGTTATTTACACTTTAGAATGGCTTTATTAGATCCCTGCGAATCTAAAATATTATTTTGGAGGGAGGGAAAATTTCATCAAGGGCAATTATGATGGCATTTTCTATTAAAAAAAAAAAAAAAATAGTAAAAAAATAAAAAATGAAACGATGTGCGAGCTGACTTTTTGGAGTATTATCAAAGCAACTTTAAGTGTTTTCAAGACATTCCATTTTCAGGGGTACTTAGTAGATAAACAATTTCAAGAGAAAATTTCTCAGATAACTCTACTTCAATAATTGAATAATTGGTTACAGTAGGTAGTACTTGGTACTCGGGTACAAGAATGAGAATACTACCATCCTATAATACCGTCCACATATCACAAATAAATCTAACAACGATGTCTACTCTACGAATACGAAACAAATTTGTTGAGATTATTTGGAGCCTAAACTGTACAAGGAGAGCTTGGGCCGACTTGTCTCACCATTATCTCACGATTCCTACTCTACAGCTGCCTCCGAGTTCCACCCCCGTTCAGCCGCCTCCCTCCTGATTTACGACCACCTCCCTGAGCAGTAAACTGGATTATTGTTAGGTGCCAAGGACAAATCCCGTTTCTATAGCACCGACACACCAAGGGAGCGAAAGCTGTACATCAACCAGATGTACTGTTATTTCTGCTGTGTAAGCGAAGGAGGTTGTACCGCTCTGCGCAATTTTCGCGATTCCCATTCTCCAGAGGAAGAGAAAGAAGTAACCTATAAAAAGGAAGAAGCAAGAGGTGCTTTCGGGGTTCGTACAGTTTTTTCCCTTCTTATGGGAGGTCTCAATATTTTTACTTCGATTACCTACCTGTCCAGTGATATTGTTATGGAAATATGAGACGATTGCCTCGGATAAAAGTTCCAATCTAGGTGCCCTCCATCAATTTTCGTAAATATTTGTGTGTATAGAAATTGTTAAAGAATCTTAATGTTAATTTTTAACGACTCTTCCTGATTATTAAAACAAAACAAAAATAATTAATTCTGTTGTTATTCACTATTTATAACAATAGGTCATTTTAGTTGAATTTATCATTCAAAAATTGACGTGTAACGTCGTACAGTTTCACGAACTTCTAACCTACTAGTCGAACCTACCAGAACGGTGAAAAATATGGATCATGGTCGGCTTAGCCGTCCTTGTTACAGTTTCAACAATTTATGGATGGTCGAAAACAATACTTCCTTAAAGAATCCAGTTTTGAGTGGGGAAGGCAAGCCTGGCGTGCTGGTCCCTGCAAGTTCAATATTGAGTAGAGGTCCTTCCGTTCTAAATCAGTTCATGAGGTAGCAACAAGTTTCATTATCAATGATACCCAAAAGGCTACAACGGTCTCCCTAATACACCAGTTACAACGATTCAACCCTACTACGACCAGTTTAGTCGTTGAACAGTTAGAAGCTTTCATTTTATTTGCTGTAAATATATGGTTGTTATATTGACGACATTTATCTTATACGTTTGTTTTTGTCTTGAAACTTTGTGACAGATTTATAGGAAATCCATTTGTAGTTGTTGGAGAATGATATATTACGTACGTATATTCTGGTGCCAGCCACTCTTTCAAACTGTAAGTGAGATACTTAACTGAGGAAGCTATATCAACGGACATACTAGTAAGCTCCTACCCTGAATACACAGGAAAATAAAATATGAATCCTCCGTCTTGTGGATGAAGTGAAGCATTAAGAAAGTTTCCCCCGAAGATGGCAAACAACTTTCAATTGGTTGACTCACATCGGGCCTATGAATCACTTCCTCCATTGGCCTCCTCAAATCATTTGCCAAAAAGAAGAGGGAGACATTATTTGCGAAGAAAGTTTGCATGCAGCGTTTTTCAATTCATATTTCTTGCATGTTAACTTGGAGTGATGGATGTGGGTGAAAATTAACGTTTCTCAATAGATACGAAAATTTGGTTCCGAAATTATACTAGAGCGAGTATAGTTATATTTAGCGACATACATATTTATATATGTGTCACTTCAGACGGTATCTGACCCTGGAATCGAGATAAAAAATCCAAAAAAATTTAAAATGTCAATAAGTAATATAGAAAGAAAGAATGAGTTCTTTGGCCAGAATTTTTGGAGACTTATTGGTCAAATTTTGAAAATTTTGAGTCAAAAATCGCTAAAAAACGTGTTTTTTTTAAAGTTTTCGGTGTAAATTGACATCCTTAACATAGGAACATAATTATGGTATATTCGGAATCAGCGTGAAATTTCCTAAAATAATCACCCACTAAATCGGTTAAGATTATTCTTTGAAAATTCTCTCATGCACTCATGCGGCATGAATGGAATTTTTTAAATTTAAAATAAATGTTAAGTCGAGTATTTCGAATCATGTGCCCAGCTTCATGTTCTCCCCCGAAAACCCAGCAGTGCCCAATGTGAAACCGACAGGAAAATCGGAAGAAATACCGCAACGGGACTCCTAAATCAACGGCGTTCGGTTGGGGGAGGATCCTTCTCCTAAGGACTTGGAAATTTACATTGCCCGTAAATCCGTTGGCTGATCTGATCAGGGTACGGAGGGATTTATCACAAACAAGAGCTCAGGGGTTTGAGAGGGCCTTCCTTCGACGTGGGGCTCGCAAGTCCTTCAGAAAAAACAAAGACCGAGATAAAACTGTAGCACTCGGCTTAAGGGAAGGACTTTATCTCATGTTCAGCTCCAATTCGAATCAGTGAAATTCTCAGTTTCTTGAAAACTTTCCACCTAGTTCATTAATCACTTCGAATTCTGCTGTGGAGCTATCACCAGCGCCGTATGTTCTCTTGTTGGTCAGGACTTGGTGTACCATCGGTTAGCGATAATAATCTTGGAATTGTGACGTTAAAGAAACGATGTTGATGTGCGATGCGCCAATATACCGCGATCCAAAAAAAAAAAAAAAATAGCTCATAGGATAGTTGGATGCAGAATAAAAAAATAAGGAATAGGTAGTACCTACGTTCATGTTGTTGAGTTTAAAAAAACTGAAATTAGGAAATTCACATATTTACATCCATTCATTAAAAATACCTACAAGTAAACTTGAAAGATGTTACGAAATTCATATTAGATTATTGTTATCGTCGAAGTTATCAATAGCCAATATTTTCATTTTTCGAAACAAGGAATGATTCTTTGATTTGACGTTTCCTACGACAGGATGCAACAAAGCTTCAGTGAAAAGAGGCTAACATTGAAATCCTTTTTAGTCATGAAGGAAGTGTATTTCGTAGGTGTTGAGAGAGTGCCTCAAAGTCTGGGGAAGTCGAGCGAAAAAGTTTCAGGAAAAAATATTGAAAAAGAAAATCCTTTCCCCATACAATTTTGACGCTTTTTCTCTTCATTTCCCTATACTTCCTCTCTTTCCACCTTCTAGTGGCAGTGCATTTCCCAAGCGCACAAACCGCCATCTCCTGTAGGACCTCTCCATATTTTCTCTCCATCAGGAACTACCCCCTGAGTCTCTGACTCAAAACAATGGTGGAAGGGCTCCCTTCTCAAGCACTTTCCCGACATTCCCTGAGATTTTCTTGGAAAAAACCCTTTTCCCTGAGAGAGCAAAGACTTTTCCGGCAACCCCACTCCTCCCCCGCCCCTAATTACGGCAGATAGTTAAAAATGTCCCCCTTCAAGCTTTACCCCCCGTCATTACAGTAATCAAAGGAATCCCGTTTCGCCATCACCTTCCGTTTTTCCTTTCCTCTTTTGTGATTATGATCGCTTTTCAGGTTTTAATTAGGATTTCTAAATGCTTTTTGGGGAGTGCCTCAGCCGAACAATGGCGTAGACTCGTGAGAATAAAAGCCGTTCCGTTGACGATTTCGGTAGATGGATTGACATTACAGGCACGAAGGATGTGAATACTGGCTCCTGAAAATTCGGTGTGACTCCCCGCGAAGAACGCATCTGTTTGGATGCTCATCCCATGAATATTGTACAAACTTCAATTTCCAGCTGGATATTTTCTGGAAACGAGTTTTCTTGTGAATTTTTCGGGGATTTCTCCTGAAAATCTATCTAAAAATTTGAAATTCTTGCGGAACGAATTTTTGTATATCATTGGGTTAAAAACTTAATGAAAAATTAGACCCATATCTTGGATGAGTTCCAAAAATATTATTTCAGGCCGACTGCAATACCAATTTTGATATTGTCCTGAATAGGTACTTAATCATTGTTGGCACGAACTGCGACAGGGAAAACTTGACTGGGCAGAACCATTACAGAGTAGTGACAAATCCTCCAACTATTTTATCTTGTTCGTATAATATTAGTTTTCAGTTTGTGTTTCGGTAACCTGCTATCCAGAACCTCTCCCTTTTGGTACAAATTCCACCGAATTCTCTTGTTGGGGAGGTTATTCTAACCCGTAGGGATCAACTCTTGATTTTACCGTTCTGTCTAGTCTATAGAGTCATCTCCGTAACCAAGTTCACCTAAGGATATCGAATGTTTCGAATTCGGGAGGTGCTAAAAGCTTCTGGAGAGCAGCTGAAACAATTCAAAGGAGAAAAAGGAAGGACTAGAGTGAAAAAAGTAACCCCCGAGTGTGTACTGTACCTATCAAAACCCATTGAGTAAGCAAGCGTAAATGGGAAGATCGGACAGAAGGGACCAAAAGTCTGGAGGGATTTCCAACCGGAAGAAGATGGCGCCGGCTCCTAAATCCTACTATCGCTCCACAGCCTAAAAAGAACCGGAACTGCTGAATCGTGGACTGTTCCTTTCCAAGGCGGTCCCTCGCCCTTCCTTCTAATGGATATACTCTGTCCTGGTCGTCTCTTCAATTTCAGCTGTTATACCCATAACACCTCTCTGGGATTTATTGAGTCTGTCTTCGCCTATTTTTCAGAAGCTTCTCTACGAAGCTATGAATCTATATAATAGATGGGGAAGAGGTATGTATTCTCAGAAGCAAATAATTAGGTATATTTGGAGAAACAAATTAAGGATGCGTCATCGATTATTGCTATAGTAGATTGCAGTTTTAGCTTTGCTTTTTAGGTATTTGTGATAATTGTCATCATTTAACAATATTACATAAATATGCAATTCCAGAAATTAAATGATAGCTGCCAGTTATCAAAGACCTTAGGAATACGTTGGTCGGATGGTCTCAGTATATCCGCAAATTTTCAAACTATCAAAATTGAGGAAAAATCACAATTTTCTATTGAGCAAAGGTGTTTTTGAATTTTTGTCACTATTCTCGACCCCTTGGAAATGCCTGCCACCGGGTGGTCTTATTCATTTCAAAAAACTAAAAATTACTACAAACCCTCGTAACTAGGGAAATGTAACTCAGTCGGTTTTTCACCTACAACAATCGTTATTCACTCGTTGGGAAGCTCTCGATTTATGCAAAAATTTCATGCTGACTGCTCGGGCATGAAAACAATGAAAGTCAAACGCTAAAGTAACGCTTTTGACGGGACACAATTTTGGATTGACCCCAGCGAAAAGATATGGTCATGTAAAAATCTTGTTAAAATTAAGCAATGGGCCATGGTCTTTTTCGTAATACTACATCAACTGGAGTTGGTTGCCCAGAAGGTAGCACAAAGGAAATTAGAGTTAATTCCGAATAATTTTGTAATGAAATATTGTACAACTATATCCAAATTTATATAACTTATCAGAATACTCGTCTATAATAAACGAAGGGGCCAGGTCATCGCTCGGGAAAAACCCAAAGCCGCGGTTCAGCAACCCTGCATTACCTCTACTCTACCTCCCATAGACAAGGGGGTGAGGAGTAGGTAGTATAAAACGGACTGATCCCATGCCTAGGGATTCACTCCTCGGCAATTCACAGTCCTAGAAGTGCCTGTGAAACCTGTGTTGTCCATGATATACCTCAATCCTAAATATAAGGTAAATACGCTAAAACAACCTCACAAATTCTTGCCAGTAAATTCTGTTTTCTGAACAAAATATTTAAGTTTCTAAGTGTATACCACTGGGCCGTCCTATAATATTTGGTAAATTGACACAAGAGAACTAAAAGTAAATTCTACACTTCTTCTCTCTGCTGGACTGAATAGGTGTACTCGTATATCACGAGTCTGCCGCCCAGTCGAAATAGAACGCCCCTATTTCATAGTTGCCCTTACTTCGAGAGATAAGACACTTCAGGAAGGAAACCAAATATTTTTTACTGAGCAAATATTTGCTCAGGTCGTCGAAATATTGGCTCTGAACCAATCAACTGTTTTAAACACATTCTCAAATTTTTCGCCCATCCTTGTTGGGCGTCTGACTAGGCCCAAGGCCTCACCGTCGTATCCAACATAGGTATATAAGAAACGTGATAATCTTCTCAAGAGGAATTTTAAATATTAGCGCGTCGGCCAATATCTCAAGCAAAAGGGGGAAATTAAAATAGTAGGCGAAACTAAATTCCCTACACATGGTATACAATCCAACGATATTCTCGATTGCGCGAGTAAAGCTGCATAATCCGTCCAACTCCTATCATATTTCCACGGAACTAACGAGGACATCACTATGAAATTTGGTTTAGAGAAGCCGATGCTGTAGCATCGTGAGATAGAGAACGATCTATAAAAAAGTTTTGAAAAAGAAATGATGACAGTTCAATGTGATTTTTGAGCCTTCGACAAGCAGCCGCTTGTATATTTTGGAGCAGACAGGAAGTGCCTTAGGAGGCACCTCTCTTGAGTATTGATAATTATTATACATGGAACATTTTCCATCGATAGTGTTCAAATCTGGTTGCATACTACTGCAGAAGGAACTGCAGGTTACCAATGTGCAAACGTGATATTACTGATCGATTTTTTCTTTCGGGTTCTGCAAATAGGTTACGTGGAGAAGAGAGAGAATTGTTCTTTCAGACCCAATCAGACTTCGTATGAAGTGGACACGCTCGAAATCACAGGAACTCGGAGAGACGTCAATCGGGGAAGCTTTCAAGACGTCCTCAACGATTCTTCCCCTTGCCTTGACTCCTCTCCAAACTTGAAGGGAGTTATATCAAATTATACTGATAACCCTCCCTGGATCCTGTTGAGTGGACATAGTGCTGATGAAGCTCTGAGGAAACACATTTATCTAACAGACATGAAGGAGCTAACAACGTCTCCTCAATTCGAGAAGGCGGCTAAACTAGGAGGTAAACCAACAACCCGCCCTCGTCACTATTCGGTCACGTGTAGCAACCAGGGAGAAAATAATATCGATTCCATATTATCTATTAATTATATACGTATAATTAGGTATATTCTCATCAGCGGAAGCAACAGAGAAAACGTGTAACAAGTGAGAACCAATACCTAGAAGTTTGTTCACATTGTTACATCAGGAGGACAACCGCTAATTACATTATATGAAAAAACACTTCTATCATGTCTACTTTCTCAATTAATTATATTGTTGAATGAGTGTCCTGAAGATTAGCCAATTTCTCCCATCGCTGTACATAACATTCACGTTCGCGCGGGGTTCAACTGCGACCATTGGCCCGATTGCTGAGAGACATATTAAATAATAGTAGGTACCAATTCTGAACCGTTTCCGATAAACTATGAAACATTGAGAGCAATTCAAAATCAATGTTCTGTAGCAGTAATCGCCAATTTACAGAAACGATTCCTCCTGCGTATTTTCAATAGGTACGAGAGTTCGACCGAGACGAACTTCATCAAGGAGACGTTGAAATGGAGGGTGGTAAAATCCCTATACTGTCCAAGAATAGTTGCATAATATCTAGGTAACAGAATAATAATTATAGTAAGAATAATTATAGGTAAGTGATAAAATTATAGTTATGAGTTGTAACTATTGGGTTTCCATTGTTCAGTTACCTAATGTTCAGTTACCTAAATTATAATGTTCCATCAGGTACCGATCTACCTTCCAAGTTCTTTTCTGAATCCGGGTCAGGTAAACTGATGCTTCAATAATTCTTTGGTAGAGTTCCGGTTTCTGAAGTTCACTTCTCCTGTTACTAGTCAAATCTCTCTGGCGCGATATTAATTTTAGTGACGTCTTCCAGGGTTCAATCTTGTCAAATCTCTGCTCCGAATTTTTCTAATTTTTTAACATACCCAATGTAGTAGTTCAGGGAATACCTTTCCTCAGGTTAACAGCTACCCGTAATGTACCGGCCTGATGGATCCAATCCCAGAACGAGCAGTCGTAAAATTATGGTTTTATCAGAGTCACGATTTCGTTTCTCTATTCCGGTCAGCTGAATTTTACATGAGTTTGTCTTAAGCTTGGGGTGAACTGCCTGAGAAAAAAAGGAAATTTGTAATAAAAAAAATGAAGAACGTCTGCAGAATTTGCAGCTTCCTCACTTATTTTGACATGGACGTGTAGAGTTAGCTGGTGAACAAATAATTACTTACACGAAACTTTTTTAAACCTGTACCTACATCAAAATCCCCGAAACTTCATACTCGGCCACACCTCTCCCTTATTCGCGTTCTGAGAGCTCGTTTTTTGACACAGCGGATCTAGCTGACACGTGTTTTAAGCCTTTGAATTTGTTCTGTTGGCACTGTCAAGGGTAAAGGCTTGATAATGGTTCAACAGTCTTATACTAATGAATGAACCACGCCACTACTGTAAATTTCCACTCCAACCATTCACCGATAGGGAGAATACATCATTTCCTTACACTATAGATTTCTTCCACCGATGAAGGGCAACAGGATGACTTAGAATGATATCAGTTTTCAACCCTTGTGACGTCTGATCTAAAACCGAGATCGCATTACGGTCGTTTCACCTCCCATCATTTTTCAACGCAAAACCTCTTTTATTTAAATCCAATCCCCTTTCTGTCTGCTTTAATCGATTCACCCATACATAAATTTCTCATTTTTCACCCCAACCCAATCCTTCTTCTTCCAGATCCTTCTTTTCGTTTTACTTTCCCTCTATCACATCTCGACCGTGAGCTGAGAGAGGTGGTGGTTCGAGGGGACGCTGCACCGAAAAAAAGTCTTATCGCGACTTTTCCCCAGATAGGGCAGCTCCCTCAGGCTTTCCCCTTTTTCTGAATTCAAAGGGTTCCCGCTCTCCGAACCTTCCATTGTCTTGCTTTTCTTCCCATTTCTAGCTTGGACAAAGTGTCTTACAACAAGTCTTACAACACGACCTCTCTGCAAACCATGCAGGAGGTCAACCTCACCACAACAATACCCACCTGCTAGGTGTTATGGTTATTCGAATGTTTTATATATAGCGCACCTCGGAAAGTATTCACGAGTACTGAAGAATGACGAAGAGAAACAACGAAATTTTATCCAATATTTGCTATCCACGTGCGAGTCAATGAATTAAAGTTTTGCATCCTCACGTTCAGAGCTTGAAGGGATTCTGTAAGGAAACGGCAAGTAACCCTCCGAAGTGTGCCAAACATGTTTTCCCTGAATATAATTTTCATCGAGTTGAAGGAAAAGAGACGAAGGCAAGTATTTCCATGATAATGACTCCTCGTATTCAGCTTGTGGAGTGTCGGTCCTTATTTGTTCATTCATGTATGCCGCCCGCTTTATTTGCCTTCCAAGATTCTCGGTTTCCCTTTCAGAAATGCCTTCTTACTTTCTTGTATCACTGCCTTTTCACCATCCAACTGAGTATTGCCCTTTTCCTTATCACTTTTATTCGTAACTTTCAAGCGATTCTCCCTTCTTACTTTTCACAAAAAGATTAAGTAGATCTTATTGGGGTAGAAAACTCGAGTGCGAAGCTCTTTTCACAAACTATCCATTCTAGGTAGATGAAAATGTGTTTCAAACATGCTTTACAATATTGTTCGGTGAAAAAAAAACCAAGCAATACTTGAGTATCCAATTGCTGAGGGCCAATTTTCCTCGTTTTCTTGCAGTAAGATAGAACGATCATTCATGGATTTTTTTTCAACCCACTTCTTCATTATTGTAATTTTTAAGTAGCTGGTTTGTTATAGGTACCCACATAAAATTTCTGCTGGAGAGTTTATAGATAAAGCATAACAAATAAATACTATAGGATGAATCTTGCAAAAACCATACAATGCTGAGGACTCACCGAACAATGAGCGAATATGATTAAGCCAGGTTATCCATCGTATCTGCCCAGCAGAATATTTTGGAGAAGGGTTATTTTTCATCGTATCAAAATAATGACAGAAGTATTGCAGCTTGCGTATATCGACTAATGCTCATTGAATCAGTTTCCTCGTCCGCCTCTGGGGATTTTTGAATCGGTAACCTTCTTTGTCTTAGGTAGGTAATTTCAGGATCCGCTGATATGGCCATATTTCGAATCTTTCAATATAAATTCGACCCATAAATTTAGTGAGTCTCCTAATGTCTTCACTCCATACAGGAAAACTGAGAACACTTAACATCGGAGGATAATACAAATCGAACGACAGCGAAAGCTGCCTGCTGATAGACCTGAACGTTCTGCATAGATCTAAACACAGATCTGGCTTGTTCAAATCGGAAGTGTGCCTCAGCCATTATAATGCATGTTTTTCCCTTCTCCAAATACATTACTATTGTTCCGAGGTGTTTGAAACTAGACACGTGTGTCACTACCAGGGTATTGGGTCGATTCGCTGTCACAACCCCTAGTTTTTTGGAGATTGAAATAAGACTTATTTCCTTGCTATTCCCATTCACAGCTCTAAGAAGTGCTCGAAGATGGTGCACATTATAGAGGGTAGAACGCCATAAGAACCGTATCATCAGCATATTGGGAGATTATTGACTCGGATGCCATTAACTGAAATCCAACATTCACATAGGTATACATTATTTTATTTAGATCCTTTTAAATATCAGGATTAGATACTTTGAAACTGTCCAAATTTAATAAGGAGGAACCTTGGGGTTGCTCTCTTCTAATTACTGTGTAAATTCACTCAAAGAACTTGCACTAAGACTAATAACTACGTACAGTATCTTGTGCAACGCATGTACTACCCAGATAGGACATAGTATTATGCAAGGCCTAGTATTTAGATATTCTGTCTTCCAACGATTTCTGAACGATATAAAAATCTCTGTTCACAGCAGCATTCTATACATATCAATTTTATTATCCCTTCTACATCATCCTACATTTCTCCCCACCCGTATACATATAAAATAAATCCACAGATGATTCCCTTTCCGTTGGAATCTTAAGCGTTTTAGGAGGAAGTTACATCGAATATCGATGCTACAAAATATGAATTAGGTAATACATTAGTTAAATACCAATGGGCGTTTACAATAAACTAGAAAGTTCGACGCCAATTCTGTGGGTTTGAATGTTGTTGTGGAGATGAGTGCAACATCACAACCACTCAACTGAATATTGTCCTCTTGCGAAGCAGGATAGGTCTCTTGGATAGACAAAGTACTCACAATTCGAAGCTGAATTACGATAAGGAAAATTTTGATTATTTACTCGGTGATACATTTGAAGCTGACACGACACCATGCCCAGTTGAAACCACGTCGAACCAACACTCAGTTGGGAAGACAATGATTCATCAAGTTAGTTCATAATAGTCATGTTCATTCCGATTACCTTATTAGACCACCACAAACTATTTGACAAAGGAGGTTAGTGGGTATCTACTTTTCTTAGTTTACTATGCCCTGGGGCGAGCAACCGTCTGACGCTGCCTCCGATGAAACGGCACGGAGGGCGTAATTCTTCGGCGTCACCCAACCGACCTATTGGCAGTAAATAAAGATGGGAAGTCGATAAATCTGCCGAAGCGAGATTGACGACGTCTACAACTTAATAAACGTCTCGGTATATCATTGTTCGGCCGCTTGCGGTTCAGCGAAAGGTCACAAATGTTGGGAAATGTTAATCTTGAGAATTGAAATACAGGTGTTTGATAATGCTTCAATGTTATCAAAGAAACTTTGAGGTAAAAAACTAGTTCACACACATCAGGACTCTGTACGAGTATAGATAATTGTATGCTTAATACATTAGAGGGTGAATATTTAGTGGGCAATAATAGTACTTCGGGGACCGTCATGAGGCTAACTCTCAAAATCCCTGGAATATTAGCGAAATCGGACCATTACTTCTTTATAGTTTTGTCTGGGGAAGGAAGTGACCACAGACAGAAAGACACGGAACCAAAGTTGTTCCGAAAGCTCTGAAACGCAAAAAGCTAGTGGAAATAATGATTTTAGAGGATAAAATTTTTTTTCTCGCACGGATACATACCTTCCTACCTTCGGCAGTGAGGAAGCAAAATCCTGGAACTCATCCGGAGGATGTGGGTCTGTCCAGACTCTGAAATCATAGTAATAATATAATTACTCTCTGTACGTTTCAAAAATAATATTATTTGTGCGTATGGTCGCCATTTCTATGGGTGCATACATAAAATATCACTATTCGGGTCTAATGTTATTCAAAATACCTACTCTTACAAGGTGGAAGAATATTCCTACATCGAGACTTGATTCCTATAATATTCAAGATTTGTTTTCTGCTGGAATTTCAGCTTTTTAGATTCCCAGGTAATTTACTATGATAAATACCATCAAAATAGGCAAAACACAATTTAGTAGGTAATTGTACAAGAACTTTTTCTTAGTTTTACTCCAAAATGGTTGGAGGGATTATCTCAGAGGGTTTCAAACTCAAACTTCCGTGACAGCTGAATAACATTCAAAAATCAAATTTTTTAGGTCTGGACCGGTAGAGTGTGTAATACGATCCTCTTACATACCAGATGTCTTGTTAATGATATAATGATTTAACTCACGTCATTGCGAAAGTACGGAATGGCCGCCATCAATACAGTAGGTATGATAATTATGTAGCTGAGCTGCCTAAGCTGTTTTATTTTACATCAAATGTATAGATTCATATACTTCTGAAATTCGATCCCTTCGTTTCGTCTCATTCACATAATTTATACATCTTCTGTGTCACATTCAAGTTCCAGGAACTACCCAGCTGAATTTGATTGGAAGTGTGGGTGACAACCTTCATAAATATACCTGTTTATGTTAACTGAAGTAAAGCCCTCGTTTTTGAATGACGGCTCAGTATGGATTTTATAGAACCGCTGTAGCCTCTGTAAGATGAACATCAAACAAGCTCAGGATCCGTTTACGGAGTTTACCGAAACCTCAAAAAGTCGAGTGTCTTCGGGTAAACACAAAGACAGACTTGGAGTGACTTATTAGGTTTGTTTCTAGGGGAGTGGACAGATCACTCCCAGGGGCTAATCCGCTCTGACTCACCCTACACGCCAGTACATTGAGGGTTGGAACAGGCGACGAGATGGGGATGACGAGAACCCCTCTAAAAGGTGGTTCTGATAAGGGAAATAAAACCAATCATCATTTACTTCCCCAATATGGAGGGGGCCGAAAAGGGGAACCCTGGAGTGTTGGGTCAATATTGACGTCACTGGAGGTCCGCAATCTCATTTTTGCTCCCGAGGAATATTTTTCGATGATAACAATAGGCTAACGTGTTTATACCGATTTAAAACTCCCAATTAGGGTCTTTGACCACGTTTTCATTCCCAATATTATTGAAAATTCAGTTTGCGCACAAGTCAACAACACAGTGAGACATTTTCATGTCGCTTCAAGGGCGTACCTACGCCTCCATAGAAATGTCGTTCAGGAATGCAAATTGTCCAATGCTTCAACTCCAACCATAATTAAGGACGGTTGACGAAATCGTAGCAACGAAACATATATTTATGGAGCTGTAACTGCAAACATCATTTCTCGTGGTGCTACAATGAAAAACTGAAAACTCCAACCAATATTTACCTACTAAAGGATGTGGACGGACAGGAAAATTGGCAGTGGCATTTGGTTTGATGTGTGATTCTTTCCAACGAGTGGTGAACGATTTTTGTGGGATGGAAAGTGAGGTAGTTATTTTCCCCAGCAACGATTGGTTGCAGTGCCGGATTTAGGGGTGGGGGGGCGAAAGCAAAAGAAAGTACCCCAGCAAGGCAAGGGGGGCCCCACCGAACACAGAAAAAATTTAAGTACCTGAAAGTAAACAGGTGCCTACCTAATATCTTGTGACCAGGGATTTTTTTGAAGCTGGGGGCCCTTTTGTCTTTTAGTGGGATGATGGCCCCCATTTGGAGCCAATCAAGGCAATGATTTACTAGGGAACACATAAGTATACTATGTTGCCCTGGACAAGTGCTCTTTCCTAAAACAGAAGAAAAAAGTTTAGAGGGCGGTACCTATATAGCTTTCTAACTTTTGTAACATAAAAGTATAGAATCAGTTAGTGCAAATCTAAGCGAAATTTGGTGAATAGTTACAGAGTAAAATTATTCCTATGACATTCCAAAGTTACGCGTTCGCAGTAGCTATGGTAATGAAATTCATAAGTAATTATCTTGGAGTCAGCCCCCAACTACCCTCAGAATTCGAGCGTAATCTGTACAAGCTACTGGCATTCCAGACACTATGAAATTGTTATATTAGGGGATCGTCTAGAGGCGACCTCGTACCAGGAAATTTCACCGAAGCTCAAATAGTTCCGGATTAATGACTATTGATACATTCCAAGTTTGTGCGTGCGCAGCAAGTGTTACTGATCTAAACGTGACGAAATTCGTAGGTTACCACCCGGAGTCAGCACCCAACTACTCTCCGAATTTATTGGTCGATTAGGTACTGATAAACAACAACTGATAAACAGTTGTTTCATGAAATTCATTATTGCGCTTGCGTACTCGATGCTAGTGGTCTGGTCAATGATATCAATAGGGGACCGTAATGGGAAAGGTAGAAACACACTGCTCTCACATCACGTGCTCTCATGTGCAGTTTCACATCACGTGATATCATGCGTATAAGCACACTAGTATCACGATCAATCATCAGGTGTATGTTGACGGGCTCTGAAACGTACATCTAGTGATTTTTATATTGTTCCAGAGGCCAAATCGGATCGATGAACGCTGCAAATTATTGCACAACGGTTTATTATTTTCTGTGTAGATCGTCCACCTACAAAGATCCTATTGACATAAAATACCCACCTACCGCGAGGTTCACAATCATCTCTTGGCGACAATGAGTAGGTACTTTCTTGTAATTATTATTATCGGAGAGTTGTATCATTCATTCTTAATGAAATTCAGTAACTAAGGAAGCTTCTGAAAGTAAACAACAAACTTGGTTCGGTGGAATCGAAAGATTTGAACAGCTGACATTCGAACGGAGATGTTGCCTACTCGGGAAGAATTGCGATTCACACTCGTGTTTCTGCTCTTTTTTACGTTCAACCCTTAAGTCCTTACAGGGAGCGAACGGTTGGTCCTAAAACGCTCCGCAAGATCTCATTCGACGCTAAAAATTGTGTTCTATTTTAAATCGATGGAAAAAATATAAATATACCTTTAAGTATGAAATTTTCGAGCTAGAACGTTTTGAAAATTTCATCCCCTATTTTCTAACCCTCAGAGAAGACTGACGGTAACGCCAAGCTTCGCGACACAACTAGACCCCGAATGGCGCCGGTATACAAAATTTAATTTATTTTGGTCCATGGTAACTAGGGAAAGTGCCGCGGACGGCGCACGGCGGCGGACGTACGGATTTTGGTTTATTATTTTCAATAATGAACCTTTGGAATTCGAGCACGAAAAAAAAATTTTTTAACCCCAACTCAAAATTTGATATTTTCCGTTTCAAGATACGTAGAATCCAAAAATCGAATAAAAAAAAAATCCGTCCGTCCGACGTAAGCCGAACGCGGCACTTTCCTTAGTTACCATGGTCGAAAATTAATGAAATTTGATATACCGGCCCCATTCGGGGTCTAGTTGTGCCGCGAAGCTTGGCGTTACCGTCAGTCTTCTCTAAGGGTTAGAAAATAGAGGATGACATTTTCAAAACGCCCTAGCTCGAAAATTTCAAATAGGAAGGTATATTTTCCCCATCGATTTAAAATAGATCACAATTTTTAGCGTCGAATGAGAACTTACGGAGCGTTTTAGGACCAACCGTTCGCTCCCTGTAAGGACTTAGGGGTTGAACGAAAAAAGGGCAGAAACACGAGTGTGAATCGCAATTCTTCCCGAGTAGGCAAAACCTCCGTTCGCAAATCAGCTGTTCAAATAATAAGAAGGTACTCACCTACCTACTACTACTACTACTAACTACTACCTACTCATTGTCGCCAAGAGATGATTGTGAACCTCGCGGAAGGTGGGTATTTTATGTCAATAGGATCTTTGTAGAAGGGCGATCTATACAGAAAATAATAAACCGTTGTGTAATAATTTTCAGCGTTTTTTATCCGATTTATTATTATTAGGATTATTTTATTATTATATTATAGAGATATTATATTATAGATTATTTTATTATTAGGATTATTTTATTATTAGGATTATTGAAAATAATAAACCAAAAATCCAATAAAATTGTAAAATGTCAATAATATAAATAGAAAGGATGAGTACGTGGGCCAGAATTTTTGGAGTACTCCAAGGGGCCAAATTTTTGGAATTTATAGTCAAAAATCGCTGAAAACGCGTTTTTGTTTTAGGTTTCTGGTGTAAATTACCTTCCTAAACATAGGAACATTATATTATGGTATATTCGGCATCAGCGTGAGATTTCCTATAAGAACCACCCACTAAATTGGTTAAAATTATTCTTTGAAAATTCCCTATTCAACTCGTACGGCATAAATGGAACTTTTTTTCCAACTTTTCTCAGCCAATAATTTACTCATTTTATTTTCCGTTTTAGCAATTTTTCTTCTTTTTCGAACTCTGGAGGACAATGAACTGCCTATCTAGATTTTGAATTTGAAAAATCTGAAATCTTGAAATATATCACAGAAACCTCAACTCACGTCACGCCAAGATGTAGTTGTCCACACTTCGTATAACGTAATATCACGCGTGCGCCCCATGGCGTGAGCGTGAGAGCGTGACGTGCCGTCAGTGTAGCTCCCGCGAATGAATCACCATGCTCTTGAATGGGAGAACTTTGAACCACACTTTAGTGACGTGACAAGACACCCCATGACATCACATGAGAGCACGTGCCGTGAGGGCACAGTTTAACCCGCACAATCCCTGGGAATGTCATCAAAATCAGATCATTACTTCTTATAGTTTTGCGTGGGACAAGGAATTGACCACAGAAACACCGACAGACTGACACGGAAACAAAAGCTCTGAAACGAGAAAATCAAGTAGAAATTTTGATGTGTAGGACAACATTTTTAAATTCTGCCCAGGCTTTCCATTGCGCCGGAGTTCAAAGCCTAATTGTTTTTTGCAGTATTATCCCTTGACATGTGAATTACGAGTTTTATGAATTTTATGAATTGTAAAAATACATTTTATTCATTGTGGATTGAATAACTCTTCTTTCTGAACATGAAGGGGGGCACAATGTGACATGTGAAGTAATTTCATTATCATATACCTTGAATGGATTAGTCTTGTGTATTTTATATTCAAAACAAATTCAAAATATTGTATTCACTATTATACATTCCTCAACTAATCGGTACCACTTCAAGGATATTCCGTTGCGAACACATCAGCAATTAACAGAAGTGCATGTGAAACCAGTGAATCGATATTAGTTGCTATGATCTCGTATTCTTTTAAACTTTATCACGTGGGATGTGCAGAAAAGGTGGAGCCCAACACCGCCTGAGCCGTGGGGATTACTCGTGCGAATTAGGGTTTTTGCATGGTGGTCGTGGCCATCGCGGTGAAGCCAAGGTGTAATATTACGTGCACTGTAACCGAGAAGAGTTACAAGGGTTCCTTGTCTTTCACTGAAGCGCTAAAGGAGGGGTATGTCTTGGTATGTTACGCTACCCATCTCCCATCGCGCAATACATTATGGATGGCGATATTTCTAGCATCAGTTATGTAGGTACCTACTCCCCACCTCTGACTGCATCCGTGCGGCTAACGCGGTGCCTGTTTTCTATGAGGGACATGTTATTCATGTCACAGTTGAAATTCATAATTACCTCTTTACTTCTCAATAGATAAGCGTATAAATCATATTTTAATACTAATAGCGAAGGAATGCTCACACATGTACCTTCAGTCACGTGTAGCTCCAAGTTTCAATGCAAATTGACGTCTCTTCAACCGTTTAGAAAATATTGGCATAGTAAGTACCTACTGAAAAATAATATTATCCGATGTTTACCTGATTCATCTTCTCATAAAAGGCCTGATTCATGATGGAAGAGGAACTTTTCAAAAATTTTCTACAGCTCTAGTTGCGCCCTCCAGAAATTACGAATAGGCACATCATTATTATATAGGTAACATGGGTCTTCTTGGGTGTAATCCGATTTCAAATTAGATTGGGTGAAATTGCGACATTATTTGAGGCGTAAATTTTTGGTGGATATTATTACCAGTGCTGTTATTTCATGTGTCGAATACTTACAACGCTTGTTGATTATCGAGTTAACCCCTTTATCGTTATAGAAATGTGATTTTCCATCATGAAGACAATGTAAACAGAACTACTTGGATTTCAAATGCCTCCACAGATGTCTTATAAGGTCTAGAATCGTTGTAAGTAGAACTAAGAGCTCCACGAGAAGTTCAGATGTGAAAACATACGATAATCACAGATAACTAAGCATGATTCTACCAATCAATCAAAACAGATGCGAACTACTAACGACCACTAACTTCGAGCAATAGGAGTATCAACGCTTTCCCTTTTTAGGGCACTCAATAATAGATACGCAAGTAAATAGATATACAAGCAAGGTATAATTGGGTAATTACGTATTCAGGGGTACATATATCTACCTATTTAACGGCATGAATCCTCTAGAGATTCGGCATTGTTGCCTGAAGAACAGCATATAAGTAGTTCCCTGGAGGTTCCTTAATATTAAAGCGAAACGAAGAAAGTGATGCGGGCAAGTGAATAGTTAAAAGGGTTGTAGGAAGGTCGAGATAAGTTTCTGATCTCGGAAGTAACTGGCTATAACAAGTTTTATCCTTAATGTTGGGAAAGGGAAAGACCCCGTGAAAACTTTCACCCCGGTCCATGCTAATGAATACGCATGCATTGAAGAGTCACGACATTTCGGTAGCGGAGTTTGTCCGCCCCTGGGGGTGCAGTTCTCTCACATAATCGACCAGCCACAATGCAAATAAGATCTGAGGCAGAGATAAAGATTATATCGCACGGTCTTCCCAATGATGTCACCGTGGGCATCCAGCGTACAAACAGAAAAGCCAAAGGTGGTGATCATACCCCTATCTTCAGAATAAGAGAACATTAATCCGATGCTATCACTGCAAGAGCGTGAAGCGTTCCTCCTCGTTTATGATATAATCGGTCAGTTGAGGTTTGAAGGAACCTGAATACGTTTATGACAACTCTTTCTCTCAAAATTATTAATGTATATTAAGTAGCAAATCTGCTACGAATCATTAAAAGCTTATTCTTGAGGGGAAAATCTTTGTGTTCAAAAATTGTGTATGTGTACCTAATAGTTGGATGTGAAATCTTGTGTGTGTTTTCAACACACGCCATTCTGGACATTCACCGTCGATATTTTCCGTATTCAATCGATTCCCATATTGATGTTCTCATAGCAAACTCCTATGTATTCTATAGGTCAGTAAACTCTAGCCGGAAATTTCGCATCCGAAAACTGGAGCCAAGAAGTTCCTATTTAGATATTGTTTAATCTTGCTTTAGTGTAATGGATATTATGCTGTATATGAATCGGATGGTCCATTTTACAGGATATCTGCGTGGTCATGGATCCATCAAATGTTGTTCTCCTACAGAAGGAGTGTCAGAGGGGGCAACCGGAGAAAGGGTCCCGCATCTCGAAAAAATTCTAAAAATTTTCTAAAATTTGCACTTCATTTTCTTCGAAAATTTGCTAAAACAAAGAAGGTGTTTTAAGGTAAGTATTTCAAAATTGGTTGAAATACAGTGAACCAGTGAAATACAGTGAGTGTTTCATGAATTTTGGTAGTAAGGTATCAGTTGCAAAAGGTGATCTTTTTCAACATGTCGTTTCAAAAGACGATCGTCTTTTGGAACTGAACCACTCCCTACCTACCAAAATAATGGAGTTCCAAAAACGAACTAATTTTGGACGGGACCCTTATCACTATTTTACAAAGGGGAACCATTCTGCAACTGCTCTCTGGCCGTTCATGTTCGTACGGGACCCCAACGCAACGTCGCTCGTTCGAACTTTCACCGACGGGACCTTTATCGCTAGCGCCCGTCAGAGGGGGTCCGAATATTGTCGGAAACCCTAATGAAAATGTTGGTATGATTTCAGTATGAATTTCTCTGTCAGATTTTTAGTAATTTGTCGCTAGTTGGAGGTTGTTGTTGTTGTTTTTGTTGTTGTTATATTTTGACAAAGAAGTTTACTCATGTTGCCTGTTATCAATCCTGTTGAAATGTTATTACTGCTTGTGTTGGTTAGACTGTTTCCTGCTAGATTCTTGTAGATCAAAAGATTTGTTGAGTTATAATAGCCTGGTGTTATGTTTTTTTTTTTTAATCATCTGATTAAATAGTACTTTACTTGTATTTTGTGAGTAATTCATCAACTTGGATCTAGTCCCAACTAACTTATAACCACATCTAAATTAAAACTGTCCTTAACGTATGTAAATCAAACATAATTTGTTGTATTAGAATCTATAGCAATTAAAGCAGGTATAGAGTACATAAATATTATTAACTTCATGATTTGTTTGCTGCTGTGACTTATTGATACCTACCAACCAATTTTTTTCAAATTGATGAAGACTGAACTGTACCTAATGTCTACACCCTTGTGAGCCCCAGGGCTCACTGAGTCGTCCCGGTTGAGGAAAACCCCATAACTGACAGCAGCGCCCCTGGTGAGGAGGCCCTTCTCTCAACACCTACGAGAAGGGCGCCAAGGAGGACCAATGCCATCTGGATCCCCCCTCACCAGCTCTCAACCTAAACGCCGCCCGTCAACTGTTTGGAGAGGAGTGGGGGACCCCCACTCCAAATCGAGGACCGGCTGGGCAGGTGAGCCGGCTCCTCAGTCTTCGCGCAGCCTTAGTACGACACAGACCCCCTTACGCTCTCTTTCCCTTAGTGACACGCGACGCCTTTTCGCGGCACGAATCCTGTGACACGCGACGCCATATCGAGGCACGAATCCTGTGTAGTCGACATGACTTCCGACTCACAGTGAACTCTCTCAGTGACGTCCTTCAGTTATCAAGGAGAACCATACCCATTCCCAGTTGCCACTCAAGACCAGAACATCGTGTGTGCACTTCTCCCATTCCCTTCAAGACTTCGCCCTCACGCTGCGAGAACTCCCTTCGGGCGTCGGACACGTGAGTCAAGTTAAAGACTACTACATTGGCCAATGTTATTTAGGTTGAAGATCCTAGGCACGCTGTGTAGAGTCACGCCCTTCAGGCCTCTTAACTTATTTGGTTTGGGGATCTCAATCCCATCCTTCTCGGAACGCGGGTGATAGACACGCCCAGACACGTAGAGAACCTCCCTTGTGGCGCCACCGCCGGTAGGGTGTTCCTGTATGTGACCTTCTGTCACCTCGTTTTCCTTGCACTATTTCCAGAGTGCATTTTGAGAGTCCCCTTTGAGAAGCGCCCTTCAGGCTATCTTTCATTCATCCTTCAGTCTCTGTGGCACCCCAGGCGAGAGTTGATAGGTAGCTTTACCTTTGCAGCATTTAACAATTTTCTAGCACAGCAGACCCAGTGATTCACAACAAGGACTTTTAACTTGTTTGTGAGGGTCCCTGATTTTAGTCTGTTGGTAGTTTTGGTGGGATCATAAATATTATAAGCCTACAGAAGAAAGAAAATGTTTTTATGAAGCGGAATTGATCGAAAAAAAATTCTTTTTGTTCAGTGAGAGTTCATATACCTAACTCTCTCCCTACCTATGCTGCCTCAGTGGCCACATAGCCACGCAGACTTTGAAAGAGAGACCGGATAGTATCCCTCGGAAAACCTATCTCTATTGCCTGTGAGACCCTATAGTCTCCCAGTCTGTAAGTGAGACCATATAGTCTCCCTTGGAGAACCTGTGTAGCTAAGCCTATTACATAAGAGATCATAATAATCTTCCAGAGTGAGTGATCATATATCACTCTGCAACAGACCAGTTCGAGCCCCAACCAACGATCATATGTCAGTAGCTTTGCAAGAGTGAAGAGGATTGGACTCGACGTTCGG
>JAEMON010000002.1:13643808-13658651 GCA_030264115.1 Lygus lineolaris | reverse complement strand
ACCGAACGTCGAGTAGAGGATTGGTCCCAGCATGACTGCTTATCCTTGTTTTCATTTAATCTCCTTATCGGGAGGGTGTCTGGAGGTTTCCCCTGGCCTGCTGCCTGGTGTGGATCTCAGGTAACTCGAAGCTTCCCTGGAGTGATAACAGATGGCATTGGAAACTACTTCCCACAAACCAGCCTCTCTTCAATGAGCCATTTCATCCTTTTAAGTTCTGTAAATGGTTTTGTGAAGTTATAAAACCATTCTTTTCCATCATGATCTTGCATAATCCGAAGTAAAATACCTCAAATACTGCATCTTCTTTTCATTTAAACCATCTGAACACAAGATGTGAGAGGGCTCCCATCCATTATTAGAAGTTGATTTAGTTCCCCTGGTTCCCTGGTGATGGTGTGGTCATCAGCCCAGGTTTAGTTCCCCGGTGTGATCACAGGTAGTGCTGGGAACCACTTCCAAGGTCTGGGCCCCTCATAAAAAATGTACACGTGTCACTTTTATTCATTTCTGTTTCTTTTCCTGTCACCAGTTTCTTATTTGACATTATCTTTCATTTCATTCTCTGAAAAGCAGGAAATTCAGGGTTTTCATGCAGTTTGAAGATACTTCAGAATTGAGGTGATGATTGGCTTCCATGTTGGTTTGTGCTGTAGTTCATTGAATTCTCTTTAGGTGATGGTAGGTGGCCCACTGGTCCCTTGGTGACTCACTAGATGGCTCTTGCTGTCTGATAAACTGCACTCCTCCTGAGTTTCTTCCTTCTTAGTTGGGATATTCTTGTTCTGCTTCAGGTAGAATTTGCTTTCTTTTTAGTCTTCTGATGGGATTCTCCTCTATGTTACACCTACTCCACTTATACTGATCTAAGGTAGGTAAGTACTGTTTTTTATAGTTTGGCATGGTTGAGAATATTAAATGACTGGAACTGTTAGGCAGCATTGAAGCCATGAAATTCAAATCGAGAGAAAACTGAGCATTCTGGCCCACAATATATACTTTACAGCTTTAACCGGGTGACAATACATTTTGGAACTGGTAGTATTTCAAACGATTTTCCGTACTGAAGAGGTAATGAACTCTGACCAGCAAGAGCAGGTGGAGGGTTTTCGAAATAAATAATTTCAAAGACTGTTACAGAAATCTATGTGAGAAGCATTATCCATGCAATAAATAATTAATTTACATACTATAACAGTTCCATTTGTTGAAGTTTCATCACATTGAACAATCGAAAAGTGTTCAATTCGTCAGATATATAGAGCCGTAGTTATGAAACGAACGGAAATTGAAATTTTTCAAAGATCGCCAATGGGGTTTGGTGGACTCAGAGGCGGCTTTTGTTTGCTCAGCGTACGAGGGCGAAACAATACATCAGTACACCCTCGAACCACCTTTCTCTTGATTATTCTATTACAATATTTCACACAGAATCCTCAAATAAAGGGGTTTGGGGTTCGATCCAACCCATCTGTTTCAATTATGCGTCCCGTGTTTAATCGCCGGCCTTGTGCGTGCGGCGCTATCGAGGTGTGGTGCCGCGTGTTTGCTTACTTGGGTTGTACCAACGACTTGTTGACCATTCATAGCCGTGAAACTGGATGTATTTACCATCACAGAAGAGAACCAGTGAGTTTATTCGGTAAACATGAATGGGTCAATCCATATTAACATATCAGAGTATCTAACGATGAGTCTGTTGATTGGACCTCTCTCTCCTTGGACGAGCTCACATTCCGACATGTACCTATCAAAAAATGTAAACAATGCAAGAATCATTCTTCTGGAAAAAAATTTAAACAATGCAAGAATCATTCTTCTGGAAACATTTGTGAATAGAGATGGGCTAAAACAGATACCTAGGTACTGTTGATCGTGAGAATATTATTTTTTAATGAAAAGGAGAAAACCGAGAAAGTTCTGCGATGACGTTGTATGAAAAATATCATCAAAACAAACATCTTCTCCCTTACCTGTATTTACTGAAAGAATTATCAAACTTCCGAAGAGGGACAGGAGCAACTCCCTGTCACTGAGACCAAGAGATGTATTGTGGCGTATGAAACTTGAACGTTTTTCTGCTATAATTATTAAGGTCCTTAGAGTTAGTATTTCTCGGAGCATGAGGGGTATTATAAATTACGAAGAACAGTGTGATAAATGAAAAATTATGACGGTATGATAAATAACGGAAAAAACCTGCACCCCCGGATGCTTTTGCTTAGAGCCTATGGCTGAAATTCAAGAAACACGAAACATGCTTCAGCCGCACTTTTGAAAGTTAGGTGGTGAAAGTTGGGTCGCATTATTGTAACATTTGTTCGTAACATTTTCTGGCAGTTAGCTCATGGCTAGAGCATGTTCCATGCTAACAGTAAAATAATAAATCAGCAGAGATAACTTTGATAAGTCACGTTTCCCAAATTCAAATCGATTTGAAGAGCTGTGTTTTGGTTCGAGAAAACTTCCGGCAATGTCATTTGACCGTTTTCGCTTTGATTTGAAGGGTAGTTGGGGGCTGACACCAGGACGATTGCCTACGATTTTCGGCACAATTGGATCAGTAATGGCTTGCTACTGCGTATAAACAATCGTAAAATTCTGTCGATGGCATAACTCCGGAACTACTCGACCAATTTCGGTGACATTTTCAGGGATTGTGCGGGTTAGATCCTAAACCTACCCTCGAATAATTTTAACGCTGTCGGACCAATGGTAGTGTTTTCGCATGCGCAAACATGAATTGCATTAGTTCCAAAATTGACTGATTTTGTTCAAATTTGGGGGATGAATCCAGGAAGATTGGCTATGATTTTCGTCACAATTTGATTGGCAATGGGTAGTGCGCATGCGCGAACCTGAAATTTGTTGTTTTAGACATAATTCTGGAACTGTTGTAATTACCAAATTCGCTGACATTTTCATTAACTACTATTCTATACCTCCATGTTACAAACATGACGAGGCTATAATAAACCAACTTGGCGGATCTCTTATTTTCAACGTTTCAGGTTCACCTGCATCCATCTTATTCGGGACGAATGACACCAATCGGTACAGTTAGAAATTGCCGGGAGGAACATCTCAACAAAGCCTGCAATCCTGAAAGAGTTACTTACCTACTTAACATGGGAATTACCTAGGTATACAATTGAAAAGGACTGTGGCTGCGTTATTTAGGCCTGCTCCCTATCATAGAACAAACTGTAGCATGTAATGGTAACTGAACTCCATCGGGTGAAGCCCGCTTCGATTCAGTGTCGCTCCCGAGAACACCAAGAGCCGAACTATAATGGCGGAAGTTGGTTCCGAGACCACCCCTGTGATCACCTAAATCCCGAGCTCCCCAACATTAGGCAAATACTCAACCCCGCTGAAATATAGGGGCTGAACTCTGTCGAGCGGGTTAACAAGGCCCGCGGCGCTGGGGAAAGCCGACGGAAGCTAATGAGTTGAGCGGCGTGTGGGTTTGGTGCGGCACCGACCGAGCAATTTGAGTGCGAGAAGCACCACGCTCTTCTCGGACCCTCCGCGGCTTCTGCGGCCAGAAGACCCTGAGAGCGATGCCCAGCCACCATTATTTGTACTCACATACATAAGTTCTGAACGGGAAGTAGTAGTAATATTGCAATACATAATATATTAAAAACCCTGCGATCATTATGGCTCACTTCGGGGTCGGAGATAGAGCTCATTATGCTCACTTTTTCTAAATGGTGATCCCAAAATTTGGAATATAATATTGATTGTATTAATCAATTAGATAGTTGGAGATGGGTTATCTGTAAAGAAAAATTATTGAACCGTTGTGTAATAATTTGCAGCATTTTTCTGTTCGGAATGGTCTAAAACGTGAAGTGAGAGTGGAAATATTGATTTCGAGGACAATAGTTTTTGCGTCACGAGTGTGGAAAGTGCAATTTTTGTATAGATTCAGAAGCATGGCCATGGGCTGTAATCTTATATTTACACTTGAGGTTTATACGATTGTTACGGTACCGGTTACTCTTATTCGCTACTCTCTGTACTACGAGTATTTTTATAATATCTATGCTAACCATATTGTAGTGCAACAAAAAAGTCTTAATACCACCACAAGTCGTGTCGGCTCTTCTGTACATTGCTACTACTCTTGTGAAGTTGATAACGATGTTTATGATGAATACAACTTCTTTAGAATTCAGCAGGGACGAGTGGAGTGATCCTACATCGTCTAGGGAATCACGAGGTATACAAAAGTAACATTATTGATGGAACAGCACCCTCACTTGCTGTGTCGTTATCAGAACTATAATGAATCTTTGTATTCCGGTCCCATCGTCCATTTTTCAACACACATGACTAACAACAAGACTTCGTCACCGTTACTGGGGGACTTAATGCGCTAGCAGATGTGCTGGAGTGTAATAAGAAAAATCCGCCCCTAAAACCCACGAGGATCCGCCAAGATAAGGCGGATCGATACGTAATGGGCGGTCACAGTCTCAATCGCCTATTTTTAGAGCTGCCCCTCAATCAGCGAGCGCATTAAAATTTTACAACTACGATGTAGAGAAATTTCATCAGTCGTATGACTCATCAAGTCACATCGAAGATTCATACGCATCAACCCTCCATCAACCTGACGCTGTCAGTCTGATGGACAGGAGTCCCACAATTCATGGAAAACCTGTGGCTGACCTGATGGAGTATATAATAAAATGGCCAGTATCGCTATGCCACCAATAATCCGATAAACCCTTTTTAGGAATGCTAGGAACGTTATGAAACCAAATTCGAGGAGAAAAACTCAACAGTATACCACTTCTCAAGTAACCTGTTCCTAAGGAAAAGAACGGTTCACCAAACCCTTCAACGTACACATGCCGTATTGTTACTGCTTGTGGAATAACAGCTAGTATTTTCAAGGTTAGAAAATACCTTGCTCTATAGTCAAGTCTGTCCACAAACCGGACCAGAACGTACTGGATCGACGAATTGTGATGGCTTCCTTTGGTATATATATATTATATTTGACAAGGCAAGAGTACTCACATAAACTCGTAGGTATAGTTTTTTTCTTTTGGCAATTATTCTTGGTGGTAGGGTATTTAATAAGTAACTCTGGGGTGAGCAAATCATATTAGTAGCATCAGAAACCATTCACACAATTTGGCCCTGAAATCAGATTTTTCTCATTTGTAGGTTTTTGAGAGAACTACGATACTTAGAGGCACCGTTTTGGTCTCAAATTGAGGGTGGTTAAATTCTCCATAAAACGAATACACACGTGTTTAAAACATTTCGTTCTTTTCAACCACAACGATGTAAGCACAGCAATCTTGGGTAGATACCACCCGTTGGGATCCTCACAAAATAATTTAAAAAAAAAGAAAGGTACCTACATGATTGATTGTGGCTGGGCTATAATGTTTATGCAGGCTGAGTCGGTGCCCTCCAAAATATAACTGGGGTGAGCCTACGCGGGAGGTCGCAATCTCGGGCTGACCTGACATGTCGAAAACACAAGAGGAACTGCTACCAAGTAACTGGAAAAGCTGCTAAAGGAACTGATAATTGTGAACAGACGAGGGGGGCAAAGTGAGTTGATGGAACAGGTGTCGTTGCGTAGCACTTGCTATTCTCCTCCAAACATAGGGCAGGTGACAAAGCGATGACGACCCGAATAAAAATAAGAGCTGGTTATTAATCAATGGATGTGTGAAGGAATTAATAGCTAACACCGAGAAATTTCGATTGTGTTGAAGATTATTGGAATTGACAGAGGAGTTTGAGGTCAGCATTCTAATCTTATCCAATTCTAATCAAATTCACAGTGTAATCGATGTTGACAGTGAAGAACGTAAATACTTTGGCCAAAAATATTTGTTTTCTATTCTTAAATGAAATGTTGCATTGATTCCAATGCAACCCACACAAACTTAAAACCCACCGAAACAACCTAACTAAATATCTAAGTTAGGTGGTTGCTGAGTCTTCATAAAAGCTATAAAATCCAATTTTTTATCATCAAAACCATTCGAAATTGTTTTAGTATAGAATTGTTTTAGTCTATTTTTTACCATCAAAACCACTCGAAATTGTTTTAGTATAGAAGAAAAATTGTTGTGGACTATTACACTTTGCGAAGAACGAGACCAACGCCAGCGCACAGACACCGTTGTAATGGTTGTTGGTGATTTTTCAAGTTTTTCTGAAGGTTACCACATTTTTTCCTGGAAAAGCGATGTTCAATTTTATATTGCACTAGGACCATTATTAATTGCATTAATTAATTATTAATTATTTTGGATCGTATGAAGCGAAGCCGGATGATTACCGAGAATCAAACGTAAAGCAATGAATGCAACTTCCAAGAAGCTAATTATTTGAACAATCCAAAAGTAATTTTGAGCATTTTCTTCTTTTTCACAGGTCGCTTTTTTGTAGACAAGAACATCGACAAAGCGCAGAATCAGAAGGGTCATAAATATCCATGAATAATTTATTATCATTACTCTTTCCTTCTGTAAGAAATCAAGCGTATCATTAGAATACGACCTAATTTGTCAACCAACATTAGGTTTAAGGGGGCCTCTGGAGGATCACTGATTTGAGTTGATTAGCGATAAAAATGACTGTTATATTTCAACAGATGCCAAGCAGTGGAGGGAGAGCGTTTTGAGTGATGAGCGTTTCGAAAATTTCGCAGCAGGGTTGCGGAAGGGATAAAAGGAAGACGGCTGACTGGCTTGTACCCCAAACGATTGAATGAAGGGGGTGAATATTAGAGAACATTGTGAGGGTGAACGGAGAGTGAGGGGGTGTATGAATGGGGAAGCACGGAGAATTGGCAAAAAGGTTGGATCGGTGAAAGGGGTGAATATGGGATATAAAGAGAGCCAACGATTTTATTTATTCAGGATTTTTTATGAAATTTATTGATGCGAGGGACAAAATGGTTGATGATAATATAATAAGGTAGATACTAATTTACCAACCAATCCACCAATGTACCTAATCCAATTAAGCGAGCAAATTTTGTATATTCGTAGGTATATATATGTTGTATATAATTATGTACGTAACGTTTTTTATCTCGAGAACGCTCTGAAGGTATCTACTTCCAAACTTGGGCTAACCTTGGTTATAGGGTACGAAACTACGAACTGGCCCTAGACTTCGGGATAATTAGTTTTCAGAGTGTACCGGGTGATCTCTAACAACGAGATTTGTAAACAAACGGAGAGTAATTTATTGTTTCCGATAAAAGAAATATGAAGCAGTAACTAGGTATAGGAAGCCCCAAACGAGTTGTTAACATCATCTTCTGTTGTTTTAGTTATTCACCCATGATGGTAGGGAAGCTATGTATGTTGTGGTGTTTTGGGGCCCCTAACGCCTTAGAAATAATGATCACATTAATCTAGCATGCATCTCCAAATAATTAACCAAAGCATCAGACATCATGATCCACGCCGATGACCACAGAAGTGTGACAGTTGTAAGGAAGAAGGAGAGGAAGAAGCAGTCTATGAATGGAGGTTCATCTTACCAGAACCTCATTGATTACAACAAAATGGATGCCTACCACATTTCAACTTTCAGGAAAGTGAATAAAACAAACTGGACATTAAATTAAGCCAATTCCTTCACTGTTGGCAAGTTTGAGATATTGAACTCACAATGCCCTTCCCATTCACCTTAGAGTGCAAGACTGTGGATATTCACCACTATGAGGCCACGGCCACCATATCCATATGGGCAGAAATAAAATTCTCATTGAGGCTTTGCTCTTAGACGTGCTTAAGTCAAAATTTTCAATTGGTTTTGCATCTCTAAGGTCTCTGAATAGTTCTGGTTCCGTGAATGTATGTCTGTGGTCATCAATTTCTTGTCCCAGGAAAAATTATACGAAAACATGGCCCGATTATGATGAACCTTTGCAGAGAGTGTGCAGGTTATCCCCTAGACTGTCCCCTATAAATTACATGTCGTAAATTATCATCAATTTCGAGTTTCCGAATACGAATACATTGTTTTCATGTTGGTTCATTGATTGTGCTGGTGTATGAACAATACTCACCCAGCGTTGAAGCGATCAAACGATGGAATTGTTTATATGCACTAGTATTTTATTAATTCACATATGACGTGTACGATTGACTTGGTTATTCAGATAATACGCATTATTTCAAATGAAAGCCGATGCCGTTTGTCATGATAGTTTGGCAGGTAGCTGTTGTCCATTCGTGACCCATCAATCTGAGGTTTCCAGGAGAAAGAACAGGAATCTGATGTTTAAACAGGAACTGCTGCTCGTCAGGTGTGAAGCAGCAACAGATGTACTTGATCATCATAATTACCTTGAACCCTTTTCATAAATTTGAGAAACAAGCCGGCCATCGCGTGACCGCAGGCGTTCAACGTAAACCGCAGTTCACCGGCAGGGAGCCCTTTGTCTCCTGACGCCTCCGAAACAATCTTGGCATTGTTCAAAATTTTCTTTTTCCATGTAAAGGGGTTTCTTTTATAAATGTTAGAAATAAGTCTATCTTGGAGGGATAACAAGCTGTCAACCACTGTGGTATTTTGAGGAGGATTCAAAGGTTAATATCACATAGTGGGTACACATTTCAGACAACGGGACCACACAATGGACCAACAGGCGGTATTCAAGTGAACATTATCCACAATTTCGAGCCCAAACCCCTCTGTAGGTACTCAGTTGAGATCTTTGAAATCTTTCGAATACAAGTAGGCAATAAGTGCGAACTTCTTAATACATTATAGGTATGATGTTGTATTTTAATGTATTACCTATTACTATTTGATGAATGTGTCCTCAAATGCGACCCTTACTCCGAAAACTGAACTTATACCGTAGTAAAACGGCTTATTTGCTTTTGGTTTATTATTTTCAATAATGAACCTTTGGAATCGAGCACGAAAAAATTTTTTTTAACCCCCCCTCAAAATTTGAGGTTTTACGTTTCAAGATACGTAGAATCCAAAAATCGAATAAAAAAAAATCCGTCCGTCCGCCGTCCGCCGTACGCGGCACTTTCCTTAGTTACCATGGTCCAAAATTAATGAAATTTGGTACACCGGCCCCATTCGGGGTCTAGTTGTGCCGCGAAGCTTTTCGTTACCGTCAGTCTTCTCTAAGGGGTAGAAAATAGGGGATGAAATTTTCAAAACGCCCTAGCTCCAAAATTTCAAATAGGAAGGTATATTTTTTCCATCAATTTCGAATAGAACACAATTTTTAGCGTCGAATGAGACCTCGCGGAGCGTTTTAGGACCAACCGTTCGCTCCCTGTAAGGACTTAAGGGTTGAACGAAAAAAAGAGCAGAAACATGAGTGTGAATCGCAAGTAGGCAAAATTCTTCCCGAGTAGGCAAAATCTCCGTTCAAATATCAGCTGTTCAAATGCAACTTTCTTTTGATTCCACCGACCCAAGTTTGTTGTTTACTTTCAGAAGCTTCCTTAGTTACTGAATTTCATTAAGCATGAATGATACCTACAACTCTCCGACAATAATAATTACAAGAAGGTACCTACTCATTGTCGCCAAGAGATGATTGTGAACCTCGCGGTAGGTGGGTATTTTTATGTCAATAGGATCTTTGTAGATGGGCGATCTATACAGAAAATAATAAACCGTTGTGTAATAATTTGCAGCGTTTTTAATGATGTGTGTGACAAAATCTGCCCGGTGTACTTATGTATAATAATTATTGAAAATTATTACAAAAATAACATTGTTAGGTTAAGAAAATAATAAGAAATCCACGAATTAGATATTACCAGTATACGAAAAACCTCCCGGAAATCTACATCAGAAGTTTGATTTTCCAACGGTCACAGACAGACCGGTAGCGTAGGTAGCGTGATAGTTATACGATTATTAGGTATCTAGGTATTATTAAAATCCATATGACCATTGTTAGCGGAGTAGGGGGAACAAGTGCTCCAACTAGTCAATGCATCATGTGGAATGACACACATCGTCAGCCTAGGCACACAGGATTGTATTGATTACATCTTAGTGAGAAGAAAAACACATAACAGAAGGTTGCAAATTATTCCAAAATGGTTTATTATTTCCTGTATAGAATTCGTCTTATTCCTTCAGTCAACATCAATTTACGTTTCACGATCGTGTTTCAATTTTTTTATTGAACCCATTGGAGAGCGAACGGTTGACTGGCCAGAAACATCAAGCTTGGCGGCCCAACTGTGTAAGCAGGCACCACAAAGTAAATTGATTTGACGTACCCAATTTGATTGAAGTACCCAATTTCATCAACTCTGAACCTTGGTAACCAAGCAACGTGCGCCGTGGACAAAATGAACCATGGCTACCAAGCTTCGTGCCGCGGACAAAATTAACCATGGTAGCCAAGCAACCTGCCGTAAACAAAATTCGTGGTCTTATTTCTTATTCAATAATATTCTGAAACTTTATTGGAAACTGTTAAAAATCGTGAATAATCCACCCTTTATTAATGTTTTCGAGCTAAGACGATTATAAATGGTGTTCTTCATTATTTTTAACCTTTTGAAGGTGACTGATAGTAACCCCAAGTCATTCAGGTCCATGGCAAATTGGCGATGACACCGGACGGCCTTTTTTTAAATTCGATTTTTGGATTCTACCTACCTGCTTTCCCTAAAAAATAGTGTAAGATCAACTTGGAAGGAAAGTTGATATCTTTCTTCATTCTTGATTCAAAAGGTTTATTACCAACCAATTAAAAAAAATCAAAAATGACGAGCCTCTGACCACCTATAATAATTTGTATGCCTGTGATGAAATCAGATAGGGTTATGTCGATAAATAAATTACCTCTATAACATAAGCTATCAAATCGGACTGACATTAAAAATATATAGCTTCGGTTGATATCATAGAAGAACAAGATAAAATAGTAAATGATAGTTAAGTATAGTTATAGTTAGTAAAATGATAGTTTTCATGGAAAAGATGGATCGGAAATATCAATCTCGGAAATATGAATTAGAATACCTCTGTGAATCGTAAGAGAGTAGGTAATACATAATTATACGTTTTATTGGTTGAGAATTTAATTCAATGATAAGTTTCATCTAGAGGCAAAGTACGAGCTCGCAAAGTAATTATCTTTCTTTGCACAACCTGCAGGAGCAAAAATGCGCGATAAAACTGCACGACTCGAAGGGAAATGGTCTTAAAGGAGGCAAGCAAACTTTGCCGGATAACAACACTTCACTTCCCGCCGTTTGACACTAACTACCGGGATATTTATGGGGTTCGGGCGCCATATACGCTAGTGCCATAAACCTTTGGATCGTTGCGAAAGATCCACAAGAGACTTTATACCTCCCAGACAGTTTTCGCACTGTAGGAGACAGAGAGAGGAAAAAAATGTATAAAAACAAGGAGTGGGAGAGAGGGGGCTTTAGCTCGTTTTCTGGCAAATATATGATTTCCTATAACAAACACGGTGGGGTTTCAGAGGAAGGTTGATGTATGGCGTATGAATACGCAAGGGCGTGAGGCGGACGCGTCGGCCGTAGAACGTGAAACGGTGCCCTCGTACGTTGGGATGTCCCCTCGCTTTCACCGCCCCCCCAACAACAGTCCCCGTTTATCACGGACCTATCTCAGCTTCCTCATTATGTATATTGTATGTGCATAATGCCAACACAAGATACAAATAGTCCCGCCGGGGAGTGTGAAGCACATAACTTTCAAAAACCCTTTCTTTACGCCCCCAGGGGCCTCCACTACCGCCTTTTACTTTCACTTTCAGTTTTCTCACACGTTTTTCGTACTGGACGAATATAAAATAAATGTGCAATGCGTTTCTGAGTGGTCGAGCCAGATAATATATATTTCTGATGGATGAGAGACTATCCTCGGATCTTGTCAAGATGCTGAGTAGGTACTGGCATACCTACTGACTCCAGTCTGGTGTATCCAGTATCTCTTCAAGGGGGTTGTACGGCTTGTAGCTTGTCAGCAGATTTAGTGTTATCCACTCAATTAGGAGTAAATAAAGACCTGAATCAATAAAAATAAGTGAATAACATCAACTGCAACTGCAACCATGTATGCTTACAATATGAAAATAGGCTATCGAGGTAGGACTATGCTATCCTTTTGATGTTTCTCCTTCACAAAGATCGCTATATTCACACGGAGAAATCTGCAACTTACGACCATATAATTTATGATATGTTTTATTCTGAAACTACTTGAAATTCGTTCGCCGCACGTGTAAGCGGAGTTCACTTTGCGATGAAGATGGATAGGGTAGCAAGGGTGACGTCATCTCCACGCGGCGTCCTCATGTGTTGCAGGATATTGCGAAGGTTTCACGTTTAATTGTATCAGACAACGGATGTTGTAGGGTCATTCTGTACTCAACTCAATCATGATCTCATCACTTTTGTTTTGACTTAACGATAGCCGTTGATCTCTTTGCACATCATTCTCCTCCAAAATATGAGAATCAGATAGAATGACGTTGCAAGTTAAAAAAGATGAATGAGAAATAGGATTCATTCAACATCAAATTGCACCCGCAAAAAAAGAAGGTAATATCTTCTGGGTGTCAGGTGAGTTGGAGTTTTCAGATGTAAGAAATATTGAGGTCGTACCTCGTTTTTTAATAAGTAAATCATTTTACCAAAGAAGGTGGTCAAACAAATTGTTAGAATATAATATTAGGTATACTTTGGCATATTGCATAAAACTAGAAAAGTTTAATTTAAAAAGGAAACAATTTTTTTTAAATAATTATTCAAGATAATAAAACATAATGTGCTAATAATAATAACTACTACCGTAATTACTCTTCATGATTAAGTATGTATTGAACAGGATCCCATCATGTGCTTCACAGGGACCAAATTCGTTCAGACTTTGGGGGGGTGTTCTACTATAAGAATTCCCTAACTGCTGAAATTAAATAAGTACGAAAGAATATTGTACACGACTCTTTTGTAGCAGAATGAAAAAGCGAATGAATATATTTTTCTAACAGGTGTCAAAACGGGAGTCAAGGGATAAATTTTTATAAATTAACAAAACAATAATGTAGTAGCCGCCACAAACCAGCTCTAAAACATGATAGGCCAGCCAATAGACATATCCATGTCAAAATGCGAGTGGAAATTTCAATTTTGGAAGATAACATTTTTTTCGATCCCCAAAGTTGAAACAAAGCTTCAGCTAACTTTGGTAGACTTGGAAGCAATATGTTCCATGATTACTGATCGTTATAGCTGTCTTCACAACCAGAGAAAATTAGAGTTAATTATGGCCAAAGCGGATGATGTGATTGGGGACAGGAGTTTTTTGTACGCGCCCAACTAATTGCCCTTTCATAATTCCCCATGGCTCTGTCTCCGGGTAGAAAAAACCATCCCCCCCCCCCCCCCCCCCCCCCCCAAAAGGTTTGATTCGAATCTGCTGATCCCGCCATTCCACGAACTAGGTATAATCAATTTCTTTCGGCTCATGTTTTGAGTAGGAAAGTCTAGGTTACCCATAGATACAGTCTCGAACCTGCCGGCATTATTTTCCGGCAATTATCATTTTATTATTTTCATGATTAGGTAGGTAACTGCATCTTAAATTAATGCAGGTATCACCTACGCACCTAGGTTCATTCTGTGAATGTCAAAGTTCAAATATTAGTATAAAGAGACAACGGTAAGAAACTAACATGGGTCCATCGTCCCGGTCTTTCAGCATAAAATTTGTAAACTTGACCCTCTCCACTCAAGAGGCATTTTTTCCATACCTAGGTATATGTTTACAACTCACACAATACGTCAAGATCCCCAAGACTTTGAGTCAATTATTGAATGGCCCACAGGTAGTGAAGGGGTGCCGTCACGGCTTGTCGAACAAACCCAGTGTCGAACACTCGCAGATAAAGTGCTGTCGTAGAGTTTCTGAAACTGCTTTGAAACTCATCAACTAAAAAGTGTCTAAGAATCGCAGGGTCGAACACTCGCAGAAAAAGTGACGAGTTCAAAAACTGCTCTGAAACTCTTCGACAGGTCTGTGTCGAAGAGTTGCCAATTTCCCAGAGAACACCTTTTGCAGTAGATTTTTACGTCAGCCGCTAGCCGCAGGGAGAACGTCAGCTGTTCGGCTTGAATTGGTCCACGCTATGTTTAGTAAACGATAATAATACATCGTATAAGACCTTGGCACAATAACGGGATCCGATAAAAACTGTGATTAAATAATATAGGTATATGTTTTGACGTATCGGAAACCTATAATTTTGTAAAGCTTATCTTTCGCACTTTCCGTGTCGTAATCAGGGAGGCTGGTCTCGCAGAGATGTTAGTTCACAGTCCTGATCTGTATCAATCATAACTGGGTACCCTTGACATAGTTGTGGACAGTATACAGTTTCCGCGTGTATATTATTATAATCGTTATCGTTAGAGATTGGTCGATCGGGATGGAGAAAAACGTTTCAATAAATTACCTATGTACTAATAATTATTGTAGTATAAAAGATTAATCCTGGTCATACAAATATTATTTATGTGTAAATATTTTGCTTCCGAGTATTTAAATACTAAACGTATCAGACGCTTAGTTTTCACTTGCGTGAAATGAGAAATGTGTTCTTCCAATTGAAAATTTCCACTTGGGTTTCACATACATTTTATACCATGATTCGAAACATAATTATTTGCGTTTCGTTCTGTCTGTTTCAGTCTGTCTCCGTGATTCCTCGCCACGCGCATAAGCAATTTTATAACATCCTATTTCAATGATATTTTCATAGATTGTGCCGGTTGTGCCTCAAATCATGCACTATAAATGTTAGACATGTCGTCACAATT
>JAEMON010000002.1:13621916-13638266 GCA_030264115.1 Lygus lineolaris | reverse complement strand
CCCCCCCCCCCCCCCCCTGCGGTTTGATACAGCCCTTCCCTGTCCTGTTTTCTTCATCGTGGCCAAATGGAAAAATAAAAGTTATATTGTTCCGCAAAATCAACCCATAAATTTGCAATAAGTATCCTCAGCCAGAGGACCTTGTCTATATAATAGAGGTCTGCTGGAAAGTTTCCATGACTGGGGATTATGATGTGCAAAACTCTTGTGCAGATATCAAGAGAGAGGTCTATTATAGGTTGCTAGATCAGCTTCTATAAAGCAACGTTTGAAATATCCGGTAACCTAGATGTCATTCGTCCTTGATTTTTGTCCTTCACAATTTGACACCCCCACATTCCGACCTTGGCTCTCAACTGAACCATTCCACAATGTAACGCACATAGACAATGTTGGTTGAGACCGACTAAAATCACCGTCGGAGTGCTAATGAGACATGCCGGCTTGTGGAGGGCGTAGCTTTCGCATTGTCACCTCGAATGGACCTGGACTTAGGTACGTACGAGAAAGCCCAACAGTTTCAACTAGTCTATAGCTATTGATTTAGCAGTGGAGTGAGATTTAATCAGTGGAATCCCTATTGACACGATTTCGGAAATGCAAATGCATTGTAGGCATTTCCACAGCGTTAGTGGAGAGACGACTGACCCACCATGGGCGTTGACACTTCAAACGGCTTGATTGACAAACCTTGGATCTAATTTATTGTGCATCATCTCAAAAGAGAGTAAATTGTAGGAAGGAATTTAGTGAAACAATTTTGCTCGAAAATAGCTGATACAGAGGAAACCCTGTTGTTCACGATTTAATATAAAAATTTATTAAATTTGTATTAATACTAGAATGTGTTACTTACAGTAATTATAAATGAATTCCAAATTTTCAGAATCGCATGATACCATTCAGAGTGTTCGGGAACCACAAGGAATGGTTGATCGATTGTTCGCTTCACAGCTTCGCAATGGTTTGAAGGGTTCAACAAAAAATAGTAGAAACACGGATGTGAATCACAAATCGATTTAGATTGACGGAAGTAAGACATTTCTATTAAGATAATGGTTGATCCAATGCACTCGTAATAAATTATCATTTCGTATTTATGCGTATTCGGCTTTCATAAATATGAGTTATTTAAAGGTTTATGATGGTTTCTACGTGTAAGTAGGTAGTAGAATTAGACAGGAGATTCATAGCCGGTTGATGGAATTACATGTGTGTGTAGGTACGCCGCGCCGATCCGTACCTAAGTGATTCTTAATCCGGCGGTTGTGGAAGAAGACACCAATGAATATGGATCTCCTTCTAAAGTCGGTCTTGGGAGGATCTTCTTTGTCAAATTACAAATCTCTCTGACTCGAATACGTGTAATCCAGTGATTAAATGAGACTTGAGTGCGAGGATGTTAGAGTAATCCACTCTACCAAGGGATTCTCCGTTCAGGACATGACGCCTAGCTTTCTGAATAAGGTCTTAGAACCCGTCTTGTTACAACAGGTAGTTCTGGAGTCCACACATGTGATAGGTACATGTTTACTATGCAATTTATTGTCACTTCTGTGTATGTTTGTATTTTTGTCATACTCGACTCCGCATGAACGGCAACGCCGATGTTCATGGGGGTATTTCGCAGAATGATGGGTAAGTTCCTGGTAATTATTTCGTATACCTATTAGGTGTCGTCCAACCTCATCCTTTATCGTGAAATTGGCCTTTTCCGGTGATGTTGATTAAATAATAAAGGGAATAGGCTTGCAATTTCACAACTTATCACATCAAAGGATGGAAACCGCTGAAAAGAACTTTTTGTAACGAATACAATACCAGGGCCATTTCTTGGAGCTGAGCCGTTCAGATTTCATCTATCGGAAAAGATCTTTGGAAATCGGCAAAACCATCGGCATAAAAAAAAACGTGAGTTTCCCAGTTGATCGTCAGGCACATTGGTTGATGGTTACAATCGCGAGTTCGCATTGTTGGTGTTGAAAATTAAGCTTTGGTTGAACCGATTGTAAATTCTTCCTAGAACGATGAAATTTGGTATACAAGTCCCTGGGGCCCTTGAATATTAGTCCCAACCTACTTCTATGAAATCAGATCAGCGGGATTTCTGGAGTCACTCTTAATAACTAATTATAAGAAAGTATCATGAATTAGTTGCTGTAATGTGCGTGTAGGACTCCACGCGGTGTTAGATTAGCAGATGGGACCTTATTAGTTTGTGCTCGCTCCACTAAGAACTAGAGGAATCGCATACCTTGGTACCCACTATTCACGTACTTACACCACCATCATCAAAATTTCACTACTAACACGAGGGCAGAACGACTGTTGTAACAAGAGTTTTGAGAAATTATCGAGTTTGTACTAGATGTATCGATCGAAAAACAACGTATCGATTCTAAATGTCAAGGAGGAAGGTAGAAAACATGATAATTAATTGGTTCAAATCACTAAAAATAACCACAACTTGATGTACTAATAACTCAATATAAACGCTAAAATTATCGCCGGTAAAATGATAATAATTCAAGAAGACTTGATTCAATTGAGTCACCTAACCTCATCTCAACAAATCTTTCACCACCTCCCGAGGTGGTCACAAGCTTGGCAACTGTGGAGAGCTTTTGTCGATGTTGCTCCCTTCCAGAACACCTTGCGAGCGAAACATGACGGCATTTATCACCAAGTTGAGAACTCAACTGTTGTTACCATGTTACCTACCAACAGTTGTTTAGCTCACAGAACCCCCCCAGTGTAAAATGGGCATCGGATGTTAAAGTCAAAATAACACGGCGGAATCTGTTGTCGAAGAGAGAAAGAACGTTCTAGTAGAAGCTTCGAGGCAGGAAGTTAGACATGAGGGAAGGCGAAACGTAAGACGATAGGACGCTAAACCACCTCGACAGTTCCGAGCCGGAGTTGACGGCTAATCCGGACGATGGTCACACGCCCCAACGGTCACGGGGTGAGACCTGACGCGACCAAAGGACCGCCCGTCATTCCACCTCATTTCCCCCGCCCTGGTGTCCTCTCCTTCCTTTGCAATACTGATCAACCGAAATAATTTAATAACCAATTGCTCAACAAAGTGGGTTATTAAGTTCCTCCCTCTCACCACCTGGGAGGATCCCCCAGGACCCTTTGATACACTCGGCTCATTGGTCTCATTAGGTATCGTGATTTCGTAATATTACGAGTTTTTACTCCTCTCATCAACTTTGTGATTCTAACTTGCCAGTTCAGTCTCAACATTAATTGGGACAGATCCTTTCGGAACCTTCCACGTAAATTAATCACAGTTCTTCTGTAGTGACTAAAATTATCATTAATCTATTTTTGGTTTCAATAAGAAATCATAAGGAATGGCCCAAAAGGATGTTCATCCGATTTTCATTCGACTTTCACATGAATCCCGTTTACAAGAACGAAAATAACAATCTCGATTTGACCGTGACGCGTCATTCATGGTATCATTTTCCACGTAACATTTCATGATGAATCAAATGGTGACAGTCCCGATTAATTTTGACTGATAGAAAATGGATTTTCTGAGGAAAATAGTGAATTTTTGTGCTTGCCAGCACCTTCAACTCATTTTTTTCAAAATTGTGTATGTTAGTTAGAACCCCCCTCCCCAACTACTAACGGCCCAGGTTATTCATTAGTTCATCGAAGTATGGGCCGGAGACGTACTAAAAAATGTTTGAAAATGCACTATTCTCCTCGGAAAATCCATTTTCTATTAGGAAGAATTGATCAGTCACCATTTGATTCAATGTGAAAAATTTCACTCGAAATCCCCACTTTTTTTCATTAAAATGTGATTTCCCCCTTCATTTCGTAAATAATTACACGGTTGGAAATCTGATAAAACAAAGATGTTTTTCTCGTTTTTCTTGCAAACCGTTTTCATTTGAAAGTTCTAAGTGAAAATCACTAATGGAATTCATGATAGAAAAGTGTCCCAAGTTCTAAAACGAGAACTAACCTATTTCTCTTTTAAACATTAAGTACAATTAGTTCAATAGAGGTATTAAGTGATTAAGTAGTATCTTCATGGAATATCTCGAGGAAATAACGATTCGTCGCAGCTTCTTCTAATTATCCACCAGAGCATTTAAAGTTCAAAAAACTTGATTACTATCCTTATTGGTAAGAAACTAAAAACATTTTGATTATTCTGAAAAATACTTCAATCGTTTTTCCCCTAAAATGAGTGTCACCGCATAGCAACATAAAAGTGACTCGAATTGTTTTTCCCCTTTAGTACATATATTTTAAGTTAGATCAGTTTTTATTAAACGTCTATATAGAAACGTTCATCGTAACCACAACTCCCATCCTAACTCGATTCATTCGGTGTCGAGAAGTCTTCATATTTGGACCTTTTACTTTTCTATCCAACCTAATTCTATTTCCTCTTCATCACGTACCTACTTCGCAATCCGCGTGGCATTCAACAACGTTGCGATAGCCAGACGCTCACAAAATGTGACATCGAATGGTTATTGGAACGAAGCTTGTAAATAACAGTTGGCTGCACACATCACATACAGCGAAAGAACTTAACTGGATTCCCAATGAAGGTTTGAATTGAACACAAGAGGACTTGATTACTACCCCTCTTCCCTTCCGTTGCCGGGTTCTGTTGGTCCTTTTGCCAATGGTCCAAGAGCGAAGAGCCCTGTCCCAATGAATGCCCCTACGTGTCGAAATCCAATACCGGTACGTGCGGTGGACGTCGCGTTTTAATTTCTCCGTGTATTCAGAGCTACATAAAAAAAAGAGAGGGGAACTGCAACAAATCGTTTCCGCCGAGCAAAAGCCCCGGTTTTCAATGCGTTTTTAATCCTCCATTTGATCAAGCGGTATTGATAATTGTTTCGAAGTCTCTCTCAGCCAGAGCAATGTCGTTTTGACTGCTTTTAAACTGCGTTTATGAACTTTTCGCTTTTCAATGCTGCCCATGAAGATATCCGAACAAAATATCTCGGACGAAATTCCACACTTTCTAAAATCATGTTATTGTTGTTCTGTCCATTATAGATTCATTATTATAATGATTATTTATCTTCTTTATTATTATTCTGTCCATTATGATGATGATGGTTGGCATGTAAATGCCATATAATATGAGACGTTTTTGTTCACGTCAAAACCCCATTGTCATTCTCAAGTTGAACGAATAAACGTCTTTGTTATTAAGAAGTTCAACAAAGCTTTCGGGCCCAGAATTTCACAATCAAGAGAGAAAAGGCGGAGGATGGAAGTGGGTATGCAGTAATTACAACCAGAGGAGAAACTGTAATGAACAAAACTGCAATTTCAATTGTCAAGTTGAATCGAAAGAATTATGAGACGTGGGCATTGAATAGCAAGTTGGAACTATATTGGGACTACACAGTGCTTTTTCCAAACACAGTAGGACAGCATCCGGTCACTGGCCTTTTTCAGGGACCTGTGTGGGGTAGATTTCAGGATTTTTCTTATTCCTCACAAAGGTATACTTCTCCACGGTTTGAACCCTCATCAACTGCACCCGAATACCGGCCTTACCTACGCCAACAGCCATTGGGTGTTCAGTCGAACACCCAACTACACCTACGCCTCCAGAAATGCCTCCTACCGCAAGGGGAAATCCGACAGTACCTACTCTAGGTTACCAAGGCACGATGAATAATTATAGCATTGCACCGTCAATCACTGATTCAGTAATTACTTAGCTACTTAGTAAAAGTTTTCGTTAAGTATGTTGAACCCATTACCTAATATTTCAGTACGTAGGTACTTATCACTTCTTCCCCACCAGAAAATAGTTTTCTCATCACTCTTCCTCTTCTTCAAGCTTGTTCAATTACCTACTAAGTAACATCAAACATAATAAAATGTGGTGAGCCAAAGAGGAGTACGATTAAAAAGCGAAAAAATGAGTTGTTTTGCGGCATTTTGGGGTGACTATGCGGTGGGCTTTGTGTCCGATTACAACGCCGGTCCTGACAGAGCGCTCTGCTCGCAACCCTGAATTGAGGCTGTGAACGTAAAAGTAAGAAAAATATAGTGTCTTAACTCAAGTGAAAATATCTTGGAAAAATGGGTGTGCGTGATCCTGACGATATATCCCTCACCATCGCACATTCAGTGTGGGACGAAATAATGGGTTTCTGCGATAATGCCTGTCTCTTTGTACAGTTTCCACACACGAAGGTTTTTGATGGAAAGTGATTCATTCTTATGCCATTGAAATCGTGTTGCTATTACGACATAAGTTATAATAAGCTCTTGTTACATTACGGTGTCGCGACCAATAAAAATTATACTACATGTTAAAATTCACCAAAAGTTGTCAACCGAAAATGGGCATCGGTTTTGAACTCAGCGTTGAAAAGTATGAATAAATCGGCACGGGTGTGCATTCAGGACTGGATTGGCATAGTTCCCAGCAAGTGATTCTTATTAATTGTTCAGTAAGTCCAAGTTGTTGGAAACAGAGATCACTTTTTGTGAGTACAGCACGAAGTATACCGAAACCCGCTCGGTAATACAGTAAATAATAACTTTTTTGTGGCAAGCTCAATAAATGGTGAGATAAACAGTGTTTTTTTGCGTTGTTAGATGATATTATATAGTATTTTGTGGTGGAAAATCAACCGACCTGCACGAAATTCAGCAGAGATATATTATTGGAACTGAGTTCGGAGGACGGAAGTTGTTCCACCGATCTCCGACCGTTTGTAGAGCACTGATACCACAACAGAATCCTCCCAGTGGTAAGTATTACGTTTCCATAGCAACGTCACGGACCCCTCACTCGAAATCACGCATCGTCAAGATTTTCAAAGGGGAATCATAACGTGTTCAGGATCCCCTTCGGTTCAGGATTGATTAACGACTTCCATAAACCTGGGATTGAGTTAGAAGCGGTCAATTAGTGCCATTGAGAGTGGAAATAAATGTTGTATTGATCGACCAACTTTGTTGTTATACTATGACAAGTCTGAGGAATGGGGTCATAGCTGAAGAACACGCCTCTATCGCCGAGCTTCCGAAAAATATATTTCCATCACCAGGGCTTGAAGACTGTTAACAACATGGTAAATGCATGAACAACATCCCCAACCATACAATGAAGCCCGAAGACTGAAGAAGACTTAAACTTGCGGTGTTTAAATGAAATTTGATGTATAATTAGCGTCCAACAGTCAACAAGGTATTAGTCTACAAATATAATATGTCTACTAATAATGGAACCATGAAACTTGACAAATGTAAGAATACCTACTAAAAATCTTGTCAGGGAACAAACCGTCGGCATACAGACAGGAGAAAGTCACAGTCAATTTTTGTTAAAATTCGGGTTAAGGTGCTACCTACATTAATTTTTCACGATTTTTTCGAATGGTGTCGTCGGTTTTTGTCTCTGGCCTTCCGTTTCCATGGAAATCGTCCATGGAAATCGTTATGAGATTCTCACTGAGTCAATTTTTGTCGATATCATACTGGAGAAATTAACTAAGTGACTTAACAAATTTCTCCTGCCTAGAAGAACATAATGACAGTTCACCTGATGAATTTCTCCTGGCTAGAAGAGCAGACGACGGTCGACTTAATGGGTTTCTCCATGCTATTATTATTAAATGTACCGTCGAAATCAGCTTTTGTAGTCAAATATTACTGCTCTCAAAGAAAGGGGAAGTGGGGGTCAGTATGCGGGAAAGGATAATCGAGGGCAAGGGGCTCCCAAGAACAAAACATCTGAGGCTAACAATATACTCTATCCTAAATCTTCAGTGCTCAATGATGAGCTATAATTCCAGTTGGCAGAACTCAACATAAGTGATAAGATGAATTACCAAATTTTCCTCAATCACACAAGGTAAGTATAGGCAGTAAAAAAAAAAGAAACGAAGAGTAATATTCATCAAAGATATAGTTAGATAGGTACTTTCTCTCTTAAAAGTACCTGCTGCCTACCTTTCCACACATCTACAACTTCTCGACGAGGCGACCCGATAATAAGTACCCCAGAGTTTGTTGTATGAAAACGTCTGATCAAGAAACAAGAAAGAACGTGTTAACTGCGGATTAAAGGGGTGTTAATGATAGGTCAGTAGAATCGAGAGAGTTACTGTGTCGTGCTCGAGACCTGGCCACGACTGTCACTATCCGATCTCGTCCGCCCTTGAGGATCCGGCACGAAGAAGATGGCAATTGAGATGTAAAATCACGGAGCTCCTCCTCTCGCATGAGGAGTGAAGGAAAAAACTGCCGTGTAGGTAGTAACTCATCGATCGATTCTCTGAGAAAAATATTACTAAGAAAACTTGTTGAAGGCTCCTATTCGCGGTCTTCTTTATTTTTCCATTCCTGAGGACCTGATGGAAGCCCTGCCCTTGAATTTAAAGCCATTCGAATAACTTATAACGTTTTTCAAAAATGCCTTTATTGATTCTTTATTTCTTACTGTTTCCATTGCAAACAAAATTTCGTGTTGGAAAAATAAGATTGGAAACTATCCTGAACTATCATTATTTTTCTCAGGGTGCTTAATAAATTTGTATGAAAAAAACAGTATTGGAGAAATTATTCCTAAGAGTCAAAAGATACTTAACGAAAACCTGCTTCTTTCGCCATCTCATTGGCGCAAACAAACTGTTTCACAATCAACTCCATGAGTATAATGTAAGCACCCTAGCACTAGGGACGACCTGAGGTGTGCCTGAAGGGTATCAACAAAGTATCAGTCGCCTGAAGGACGTAACTCTCAAAAGAGTAACACACAAAAATATACGTACGTACCACTGTAATACCTCTTACTACAATACCAATATCTGAAAGGAACAGCTCAATGACTTAGAACAGGATCTGACTGTAGAACGTATCTCGATACTAGGTATGAAACTTATGACTATTACAAATCGCAAGGCTGGTCGTGCCTACTGCACACTGGTTTCAAAGCAGAAGTAACTATAGTCCCCATGGGGTACAGTATAGATGACAAGCATAATAATGTCATAATGGTCAACACGTCGCTGTGTTGATCCCGAATATTGGTGATGGTCCCTTGGGTGTCCCAATAAGAAGAAGGTAAAAAGGGAGGAGAATTCGCAGTCTCTGTACATTAGAAATGGGGACGGTCGCACCACGTTACACTGGACAGCTACAAGGATCACAAGGTAATTTTCAGTCACTATCATACAATGAAAATGCACTTCAGCGCTCAACGAAAGTTGCTATGCTTCCGACAGATACAACGCGGATACAGTAACGGTACGGTGGTGATGACGTCCAACTCACTACTGACAAAAGCACGACGGCCACACACAACTTCACCACTCAATAGAGAGTTTTCGCATGCCACTGACGGGCGACGTGGAACCTCTTCACAGAGCGCCGGGGCCCGTGGCCTTGAGGAGATGGTAGTAACAGGCGACGGTGAAATTGCTCTTTTAACGTCATCCGTTTGAGACTCCCGTCAGACTCCCGGATCATGGGGTCACTTTTCCCAGTACACTGACGGGCCACCTCCTTATCAGCCGGGCCCCCCTCCAGGAGGCGGTTAGCATCTTCGTTTGCTCGCTCTAGGGACTTGTACCAGGCCTCCTTCACTAACGTCACCTGTTGGCTTGCGAAAACTCTCTGCTGGCAAAAAGACGACAGCCACGAGGGAGGGGGTCTGCAAGCTTATACAGAAGCTTATGTATTGGCGTCCGTCAAGGGGCTTTTAATAACATGCCTATCAAATCTAGGTGAATTCAGCAGTTGGAACCTTGTCAGATTTTTGAGAAGGATGCTGTTGGAACCTTGTCAAACCAATTTTTCCTTGTTTGCAATTTTGGAATCTTTACAAACCAGAGTCGAGGCTACAGTTGGAACCTAGTCAAATCAAGGTAAGTCTAGATTTGGAATTTTCTCAAAGGAAGTTCGAGGCTGATATTGGTATCTAGTCAAACCTGTGTTGAGTCTGCCCATGGAACAATGCCAAACCAAGGTCGATCCTAAAGTTGGAACTTTGTAATACCACGGTTGATCATCCGATTGTTGAGCGCAAAGTCGAGCAAAGTTGAAACTGATGATGGCCCAACCGTCAAAATCTGTTACCCCTGTACGTTGATTAAAATGAATTAAACGTTGATATATTATAAAGGTTTCACGATAGTCCTTATTTATTTTGTACTCACATTTTTTAGGCCTATTCATGTGACACTCATTATACAAGAAGGGTAGTTGGCAACTGACTTGTAGATGACTCCTTATGAGTGAGTCATCGGATCAATCGCGCCAGTGGGCTTGCATGTAAGTATCAACATACGTGTTTTCCGGTGTGAAGTTATGGTAAAAATCTGATAACAGTATCACGTAAAATTTGATTAGGCTCACATGATATATGATATATATATATATATATATAATATTAATACGTTTGCAAGCTTCCGTACTTCACGTTGGGAGTTTTGAATGTAAGAAAAATGAGCTGGAGAAATCTCACAAATTTAATCCACTATTCTTTGAACAATAATAGGTTTTTGTGAAGTATTTAGGGGAGTTGAGTGTATTTTTGGTTCACATAACCGCTCCTACACAAAGTTCAAAGCAAGAGCGGCAAAGCTGGATGTGCACAAAGGAAAAGGCTCTAGGAAAGCGTGATGTGTCGTGAATGCAACATTTAATTTATGATCCTGGGGCCCAGACCGATTTGTTATTGGGTGGAATCGTGATGGTCGGAGCTCTGACCTCACCCATGATCCTCTTACTATCGACTGCCAATAACCCCTCTCCTCCCCTGTAGAATCGCCTTAATTCACTCATAAACATTGAGTTGGTGGTATAGATACCTACGTCTCTATTATGAAATCCCCAAAGAAGAGAAAAGGTCGCTGTTTCCCTGACATTATGTGTTTCCAAAGATGAACGATTTCGTTGATGATGAGGCTGGGGAGTTGGGAGTCATAAAGTTAAGAACGCGCAAAAAATTTCGAGTGGAAAAATTTGCATGGACTCTACAGAGATTGTCTGATATTATTCTTTACACTTGAGGCTTGACAACTACATTCCCCACGTTAAAGGGAATAAAAACAACTATATTATGATAATAGCTTTTCCAAATAAAAATAAACATCTTTCAAATTGAATGAAACGTTTCCCAAATCAAAGAATACATTTTCCAAACAGATTGAAACATTTCACAATTTGAAATAAACATTTTCCAAATAAATTGAAACATTTTCCTAGTGGAAATAAACAATTTGCAAATAGAGATAAACCGTTTCCAAAAATAAATGAACATTTTACAAAAATATAAATTAACGGTAATATTGTACCTATACGTTTGAAAAAATAATAAACCAAAATCAGCAAAAAAATAAATATTAACGAACAATCGATTACAAAGCTACTTGGACATCATGTGATGATGTTACAAACATAAAGGTCCTTAATCAGTGAAGAGGTATACCTGCAGCTGCCGTTCACAGGAGGAGGAAAGTGTTCAGGTCGTAGTTGCTGCAGTCTGGAGATTTGATAGCGGCAACGCCTCTTATGATCGCTTCATCCAATGAATGGTCTCTTACTTCTCTAAGGATACCGAGAACTACGGATTTTTTTAGAGGGGCATGTTCTGCCGGATTGAGCATAGGTAAGTAAGGTGGAAGATACATTATTTTCATCGTGAAAGATTCACTCAGCTCTTGAGTTTCCCTGGAACGATGTTTTGTAGCGTTGTCAATGAAAACCGTGTAGTCGGGGATGGGTCCTTGGAGGTTTCCACTGACTTAATCTCCCAAGAACTAACCAAACAGCCGAGTATTAGTTGTACCACTTGTTATTATTTTAAAGTAGGTACACAACACTTTGGCTATTAACAGTAACGATCAGAGAAACATTCCGGCCTCTTACAGTAAGTATGTTACAATCGCTTTCGTATTTAATTTCGATCGGGCTTGAGTTTTCATAAATGCATATTAAAACCTGATTCATCTATAAATACTAAGAGCAAAATCTTTTCTCAACTGCACCGTTCTTTCGCAGTTCATTATTCATATTTCTATAGAGTCTTTTTTCAAGGTTTTACGTAACTTAAGTCCATTATCTATTGACTACTCACTCATATCGGTGCCTTGCTCTGCGATTTTTTCTTGAATTTTTCTAAGTGTGGTTGTGCTTTCACCATTGCTTTGATTGCAGCGAGAATTTCAGGTGTCAGTTTGCAAGGACGGTTCCCTCCCCTTCTCCTCGTTTGCGTGGGTAAATAACCTTTCCCCCGTTTTTCTATAATAACTCTTACAGTCGCGTAATTTGATGAAGATTTAGATGATGCCTCTTTTATTGAGTAGCCCTCCTTTTAAAATGTGACAAAATAGTTTATATTTCTCGTGAGAAATCTTTTGGGTTTCTATGTCTACGTCTATCCTGCCTTCTATTATTCGTTCTCTGTTGTAGTTCGCCTTTATGATTATCCTTTGCAGAAGAACTTCTGAAAATAGTATTCACTTCGTCGAACGTACCCACTCATTCTCACTGCTACACACTCCTTCTCACTGCTACAAACGACGATGAGTGGTTATCCCAACTGTCACTCATTTTGGTACTTACTTACTCGTTTCAGGTTGTTAGTGAAAATGAGAACTGGGATTTAATAGGGTACTGAGGTCTATTTGGGATATAAATATCGTTATTGAACAATAGTCCATTCAATAAAGGATTATAGAGTGTGTTGGCTGTAATCTAAGGTTTTTTTTTCGGGAACATGTTCAGGGTAGTTGGAACGTAAACGTACTAAAAGTCCCCGCTTTTCCGGGCCCGGGAATAGGTGGGGTGGGGGGTGGAATGTCCCATTTTTTGGTTCTTCGCTCATATGTCGAGAACGGTGCGTCGCACGCAAAACATGACTCATATACTAAAATGAAGCTAAATACATTTTCTACTAAGTTTATTCCATACATTTTTTTTCACATTCCGTACCGTTTCCGAGAAATAAGCTCTGCAAATGTAATTTGCAAAAAAGCGATTCTCGCCTCACGTTTTTTGTTAAACTACCCTCCGTATCTTCTAAAACATGCATCCTACGACAAAAATCTTCATAGTCAATGTTTTAGAACATTAAATTTCCTTCAAGAATATATAATATATGCCAATTTTTCTTCAACTTGTCTCAAGTTACAAAAATTAAAATGTTATTTGGTGACCCTAAGTGAGGCCTCAGGGATAAGTCGGCATCTTTTTGTGTGTGTGTTCTGCGATAGTGGACGCAATTTTGGAGTAATTGGCTTGAAATTTGGAGGGTGTACTCCCTTAGACATCCAGAATATGCTGTATAGATATTGGTGCCGATCGGATGCGAGGAGCAAAAAATATGATGTGCGACGCCAAATGCCAAAAGTGAAAACAATGCTTCCGCTACCTTGGTAGACTCCGAAGCAAAACTGAGCTCAGACTCACCTAACTGCATTTGGCGTCGCACATCATATTTTTTTGCGCTCTCGCATGCGATAGGCAGAAAAATCTATACAGCTTATTCTGGGTGTCTAAGGAGTACCAATACCCTCCAAATTGCAAGCCAATTGCTCCAAAATTGCGTCCTCTATCGCGGAACACACACACACACACAAAGATGCAGGCCGACTCATCACTGAGGCCTCACTTAGCGTTCGGCAAATAACATTTAAATTGATGTAACTTGAGACAAGTTGAAGAAAAACTGGCATATATTATATTGTATTCTTGAAGGAAATTCAATGTTCCAAAACATTGACTATGAAGACTTTTGTCGTAGGATGCATGTTTTAGAAGATACGGAGGGTAGTTTAACAAAAAACGTGAGGCGAGAATCGCTTTTTTGGAAATTACCACATTTGCAGAGCTTATATCTCGAAAACGGTAGGTACGGAATATGAAAAAAATGTGTGGAATTAACTTTGTACAGAATGTACTTATTTAGCTTCATTTCAGTAGTCATGTTTTGTGTACGACGCACCGTTCTCGAGATATGAGCGTAAAACCAAAAAATGGGACCTTCCACCGAAAACCGGAAACGCGGGGACTTATAGTATGTTTATACGTTCTAACTACCCACTACCCTGAACATGTTTCCGAAGAAAAACCTTTGATTACAGCCAACGCACACTACACCCCCTTTTCAGGCCTTCATTGACTGGACTACAACGGCACAAATCTATTGAAAATAACCCAACGCACAGAAAAATATTGACTACAGTGCATTGAGAAGAGATTCCATCGGACAAGCTAACGAGTAGTTTTCAGTAGTGTTTCCGGCATTCAGTAGTGTTTCAAACACGGCGGGGAAACGTTTCGACGGACGGGAGAAGGATTGAGGACCTAATCATTCTCTCGTCTGTTGAACTGAAATGAGTGAGCGTGAGCTGCCGTTATACGAATGTTTATTTCAATTTTGAAAACGTTTATTTCTATTTGGAAAATGTTTATTTCAATTCGTAAAATGTTCACAGATTCTACGCAAAAAATGAAGGGGAGTTATACGATTTGAAATGTTCTTCTAAAATGCATACTGAGGGAGTTATGTGGAAGGGGGGGGGGGGGGGGGGGGGGGGGGCAAAGTTAGTGGGACACCCTGTATATATATCTGTACGATCATTATTTACCTTCTTTATAGGTGAATGGATCCTTTCTATCCCCAACTGCGGTTGACCCTCAATTTCTATTCAAACTGAGTTGTTGCAAGATGTACTCTGTGCGGTGAGTTTTTTTTGTGCCGAATGTTCGCCTTTATTATAGATTATAAATCGGTCAGATACGAGAACCGAACATGGTTGGCGTGTTGGTGCTAATTCGGCTCTCTTCGAATCGCGAAGGCCCGTGCCATAACTCGATTCAATTTAATGCGCTCCTTTGTCTCTTGTCTTGTACACTCGGCAGGACTCGTGTATTTCACAACCCATCCGTTCACTATTCACCATTCCATCTTTTGTTGCTTTGAGATTATAAAATACTTTTTTGTCCTCTTCTTCTACAAGTGTACTGTTAGAGAAATGATTGTCTGTAAGGAATCAATATTAAGCTGCCAATTATAATTCTACAAAACCTAATGTATGGAGAAGATGGTATTTAATTTTATTCATTTTAGCCTCGATTGGCTTGTAATGCAGGACAGACTGTACGAAACAATAATAAACTATATAAACGACAACTAAATTTTGATCAAAATTTTGAATTTTTCAGCGTACCTACCAAGGTGTGTTGTAAATGCGGTAAATCTTTTGGTACCGATGTTTTCGCTACATCCGAAGCAGTGATCATACCCACGCAATTGAACAACGAGAAAATAATGTGCCCACGGTAAATCCCTCGGAAAGAAGATAGAAGACTTTACAGAACTAGGTACCTACTGAAGGCTCGACTATAATAATTTTGTGATAGTTTCAGAAAATTCCAGGTTCAATGTTGGTGAACGATTCCAACCAAAGTTCTATTGAAATCACGTATAGATGGCTACAGCCGGCCCGGCGCTCAGTTCCTCAAAGCTCCGTTCAAGTGCTGCTTGTCCTATGGTTCTTCAACCACGGGGGTGGGGATCCATTTTCGGTTTACTATTTCCTTTAAAATGAACCTTTGGGATCGAGCACGAAGAAAATGTTTGTTAACTTTTTAAATGCAACTTTTTTCGATTTCACCGATTGTTATACTTTGAAAAGCTCACTCGAAGCTCAATGCCCAAAGCTGTTTGCTTTGAGAAGTAACTTAATTTCGTTGAAGGACTTCATAACTCCCCGTTAATACATCAACAATACCAATCACTGGTAGGTATTCACTGTGCCAAGAAATGATTGTGAACCTAGCGATATAATTTCCATGAACATAATTGTAAAAAATTTGTATTTATGACATTTTGAATTCGTTAATAACAATTTATGTTGAAAGGATTACCTACCTAATCATAACGTGCTTATTTTGAACACCTGCCACAGCAGTACGTCGTACAAGGTAGGTACGTACAGCTTGTACGTACCTATTCGCTGTACATTCAAGTATGTTATATTACGAAAATAAGAACCTCGTAATTGATTCAGCGCAGACCTGTCTCGAACATCAAAAATACCCTATGATATTAATAGGTATTAATTTTTATTAATGTATTATATATTATTAATATAATAGTGTATATTAATATATAATATTATTACTAATTATGATGATATTAATAGGTACTCGCATAATTGAGACACCTTATTATAATCAAAAGAAACAACCTCTCTTCTGCTTGTTATCGTATCAGTACTTAGATACTAAAACGCTGCAAATTATTACAAAACGGTTTATTATTTCCTGTATAGATTTCCCATCTACAAAGATCCTATTTACATAAAATACCTACCCACC
>JAEMON010000002.1:13606283-13617939 GCA_030264115.1 Lygus lineolaris | reverse complement strand
TGTATATTATTATAGTCACAGGAGAAGGATAGCTTTAGTCCTATTGGTCGGGAAAAGCGAAGGGGGCTCAAAGGGATACGCAATCAGGTGCAGATGAAGTGAAAGCATCACACAGTGGTGGAGGTTATGGAATGAAACTCAATACTATTGGTTGAGAGATAAGAAATAGGGCTTAAACAGTGGTGAGCTATAGCAAGAATGAACAGATTAATTATTGTGAAATATAATCAGAAATTACCTCATTCAACCTGCCTCCCATTGGACTAAAATGAATAAATTATTTAGGTATACTTGTCAGATAAAAAACTATTCCTAGCTATATAATAAGAAAGTGTGATTTGTTGATCATTCTTCGAAGGACTATGAATAGTGATTTTTTTCAATCATATTTGCTACACCGACAATGTTGATGAACATTAAATGAAGCAAGTTTGGCATTTAAAGGCACTTGAATTTCCCTAATTTTGGAAACCATATCATATGAATTTTGAACAGTATTGTGTGGTGTGAGTTCATTTTATTTCTAAACAATGTACCTTTTGAGGTTTTCAGCTAATTTGGGAGCTGGGCGACCAGTATAAAACCCAACAGGTCTCATCATTGTTCCTAATTTCTGCATTTTCGGAAGACAAAATCTAGGTGCATGGGGATTCATTTTAACCTTCCGGTGGGCGCGCCGCAGCACTGAGTGCTGCATTGTTAATGTTCACGTGAAAAGTGGTAGTAGAATTTTTTTAATCGGCTAGGGTCATTTATTTAATCGGCAGGTAAATTTCTAGTTTACCATTGCAAATAAATTATATTGATAGGCTGTAATATGCTCAAGAACCAAATATATAATTCAGTTCGATAAAGAGAGTCCCCCTAGATGATTTTAACTGCTCAAACTCGAATACAGGGTTGCTATATGAGTGGAAAAGCCAGTTTTCCAGAGGCAGCACTCACAAAGCGCGAGTGAGTTTCAAAGGCGCGCCACCGGAAGGTTAACAAAGCTTAATTTTAGAAAAGATCTAGGTGCATGTGGATTAATTTCAACAAAGCTTGATTCGTTGTACATAATTATGTTTTAGAATTTACACACTATTCGTTGATATTATTAGGTAGCAGTTTCATCATTCTGATGGAAGAGCTGTGCTATTATTATTATCTAGAAATGGGGTTTCCTATAATAAAATCGAGTTGTTCCAATAAAATACCTGTGGTCCCCCCTCATCTGATTTGAGGACTACAATTTATTATTTGGGCCTGTGTTCATTTAGTTCGTAATAGTAGCTTTTGTACCAATTATTGAGAGAGTGCGGACGGTTCGTGGAACTAGAACTGAACTGAACCTCCATCTGCTACACAACAGGAGGGTTGGATTTGCTCTGCTAGCTCCGGGCTGTTGAAATACGTTTCAATTAAAGACCCTTAGAGACCGTTCAGAGGAAAAAGCCTTGCAGCAGGTATTAACACTTAGGTACCTACCTTCCCAAATGTCAATGTTGTCTACGACCATATGGCGCGGGAGCTCCCAAGAGTATGAAAAGGGGGGAGTGCTTGATGCGCCAAATTAGGGTCTATTACGCTCCATGGGTGGTATTATTACTGTCGGAAGTCTGTTCTCTTCATATGGATTTCAAATGGCACTCGTAAAGTCTATATCCGGAGGGGGAAGCGTTGTTAGGTTCTTCACCAGAGTGAAGATTTTTTGCTACCGTCTCGTCATTAATGGTGTGGAAAGAACATTGTGGGTTTGCCTCTCCGCAGATGATGTTATCAATAGGTTGTCTAAGATTATCTAGGCTGCCTAACTTTACAGATCTTATATTGTTTTTTTAAGGCTATACGGTGGTATGATTCGAGAAGTTCAAAGGTAAGTGGGTTTGCTTCGAGGCTTCAAGTCTCAATGTTGTAGTATCGTCTATCCAGCTATAGATCTGAAACTAAAGTAATGGCGCCCGACCGCGCATTCTTCTAAAGAACACCAAACTACTTATCAGCTGTAATTACTACTTATCCCTAATTTTTCGCCGGTCGGGGCACTGTCGAAGGCAATTACTTTAGCAACAGATCTGTAGAATGTGGAGCGTGACGTTTCTGAAACCCGTCACCCACCACCAGCACACTTCCTAAATTGACTGAAATTCAATTAAATAATACTTAACAATTATTATACTCGCTGGAATAAAGAAGTCACCCCATCACGCATGTACACTGTATTGAGAAACCTTCCTTCTCTCGATCGAAGTAGGAAGTCAGTCAGACATATGATGATTACACAAACTTCGTGGTTGGAAAGATCACTGATCAAAAAAATGCAAACATCGTTTTTTCCCTAGATTAAACAACTACTAGGAAAGCAGAACTTTCCGAATCAGCCAGGATCGCTGTGTCTACACAGGTTCACACTAGCGAACTTGATGAGTCCAGGTCTGGCTATACTAACTGCATGGCTACTGGGTTCTGAATCTTCCGTACTGAGTGGGCAGCTTGGAGTGGATTTGTGCTTCATACCGCCTCTGTTGGTTTAGTCTCGACTCGCCTGGCTACAACAAGAGATATATAACCACCAGTGAATACATAATTGTATAACTTAATAGTAGATATTATAGGTACGTGTACAATGATACTTTTGTGCACATTTGAAACCATTAAACCTTAATAATAACCAATAGGTTATTGTTACGTCATTGCTCTCATCAACGAACAGAGCACATAACAAGAACTTTACAATCCAACCTTACATGAATAGTGTCTTTATGAAAAGTTAACTCGTTTTTCTCACATTTGAGAGACAACTTGGTAATCGGTTTGTGGATTATTATGTCATTAGGGTACCTACCTACCTCCAAGTGAGAGAGCCTTTCTCGTGAGACTTAATGTCTGATGCGTTAGAGTAACTCGGATGGCGGCTTGAGGATTAACTCAGGAAAAAACTGCCTAGGGATAATTAAGTGTCTGTAGGAAGCCACAACTCATTCCCTACGTTTCAGCCGGTATTTCAGTACCTCCATATTATAAAATGTTTCAACATTGCTTCAATCAAACTGACTACTTGGCAACTGGTACCTATTACTTGGTAAGTCAAGGAATCTATCAGGTAGTAATTTGTACATAACGAATGTTGACCCTCCTCATCCTATCAATTTATTGTTTCATAACAGCCTAAAATTACCAAAATAATGTTCTACTACCTACCTGTACGTCGGTACAGGTGCTAGGAGACTCAATGTTCTATACCTACATTATTGAGTACCTATATACCGAATATTCCACTACGAGTGACTTTAGTTATGCATTAGCATGACGGATCCAGTCCGACTGAAATACTCAACCCCTGACATTGATGATATTCTCTCTTGATATACTATGTAGGGTGGTATCATACAGGGTGTCCGAAATTGTCAAGCATTATTATGCCTGTATACCACTTGAACCAGTCTTTGTTTTAGCGAATTTTCGAAAAAAATGAAGCTATTGCAATGGCTTCAAAATTTTTGTAATGCAAATTTTTGAAAATTCTCTTCATGGAAATCCGTTTCAGACCATCTTAAAACAATTCCTGGAAATTAACACTTTTTTATATGTATAGATATTTATAAATACACACATATATATATATTTATTTATATATTTGTAATTCTAAACGATATCTGCCCGAGGGATCGAGATAAAAAATTTAAAAAAAATTTAAAATGTCAATAACATCAAAAGTAAGAATGAGTTCGTTGGCCAGAATTGTTGGAGTACTCCAAGGGGTCAAATTTTGAAAATTTAGTTTCAAAAACCGCTAAAAAAAAACGAGTTTTTTGAAGTTTTTGGTGTGAGATACCATCCTAAACATAGGAACATAAATGGTATATTAGGAATCAGCGTGAAATTTCCTATAAGAATCACCCACAAAATCGGTTAAAATTTTTCTTTGAAAATTCGCTCACCAACTCATTTTGCATGAATGGAACTTTTCTTTTGTAACCTAAATCAAGTGCCAAGACTTCGTACTGTTTGTTATTCCCTTTAGCCTTACTCTAGTGTTCAATAGACGCACAAATACATGCCTCATCTCTCCTTACTAAGTTGTTATACCTACCTTTAAGAACTTCCAGTAAAATAAAACTCCGTGACGCTTGTGGGGTATTGACAGGTGAAAAATTGAAAGAGGTACTGATTTTTTTTCGAATCCAACCCCTATTGAAAAATTATAAATACTAGGTAGCTCTGGCAACCCCGCTTCCATCTTCCGAATAAATCCACTGTTATTCCAGCCTGGAATTAGGCAATATTTACCACCGGAGAAAATCGTCCCTCACGTAAACACGAGACCAGCATTTCCCCTCCGTGTGATGCGCTGATGAATGTAGCGACATTCCCTTTGTCGCCCTCGACATCTGGCAGTCCTCCCATTACGTTTATTGTCCCCTGTCCACCGCCCCCAGTTTAAGTTTGACCAAACGAAACGTGCAATGGGCCGTTTTGTGTACACAATCCCGCATTTAATCTACCTCTCATTTTGATGTCAACTGTGACAGAGCGCAGTGGCCAGTGTGGCCTTAATTCCAAACGAGCCCTTTGTGAATGAGTAGGTGTCGGTGATTCATGAGCGTGGTATAGTTAATAATTTGCAATACGACCTTTGTGGCAGGTAGCGGTGAACATGCCATTATTCGTGAACACAATGGTTGTTCAGCACTTGTTTCTCCTCCCTAACTTGTGGTAAATTTAACGATTATCTCACATTATTACAACCAGTGACGATGTTGGGTATTTATTAGGTACCGTTCGCGGAATCAATAACTGCAATAGGTATGTAGGTTTCCAAGCTACAACGGAACTGTACTCGTGTAACAACTGTTCTTTACGTCCCCGGAAGAGAGGAGGGCCGCTCCTCCAGCAAGCTTCCTCTACTGAACCATTAGCATTGGTTTGACTGTATGATTTGTGACTCGAGCGGCTGCATCGATTACCATAAAGTTTTTCTGCGAAATGATGGGTAAGTTTCTGGCCAGGTTGTCACCTGGCCTTGCTATGGGCTACAGTAGATATTATGTCGTAACACGCTCTTCTTTCATCGTGAAATCAGCCATCCCCAGAGACTGATTGTGTAAACACGTTCATTACAGGGAAAAGATCACATTTTTTCACGTCAAATTGAGACGTCATGGAATCTGGTAAAAATGTATTTTCGTGACAATAATGGTACCGATTTCAGTGAGTTGGGCAATTCAAATTTCATTAATCGGAATAGAACGTGAAACGCGGTTGTTTGGTGATATTTTTAGATGTTTGTGTGTGAGTGCACGACTCGTAAGGAACGTGAGAATTCCTACAGGTACTACCTATCTAATATTCTGTTTTCAAGGTATGCGATAGGTAAGGTCTGCCCCCATACGGGCATCTATTTATATGAGTTTCGTCATTTTCATGGGAAACACATGAATTCCCCAAATCACCGTTTCTCACGACCTAATGGCCGAATTTCCCATTTATTTTCCAATTTATTATAAATCTTTGATCTAAATAAACAGGAATTGTACTGGGCTAATAGTTAGTTTATTATGAAGAATATGGGGGAGGAGGGGGGGGGGGGTGTATTCGATGGAATTTTTGCAGATAGGTAGGTGATCTTTACAGACGAATAATAAACCGTTATGTAATAATTTGCAGCGCATTTTTCAACGTCTCGCAGAAAATCGTATTTATTGAATGTGAGTGAAATCAGCTTCAGATAATAAAATCCACAGTGTATCGACAGGATCGATGATAAAGGGAAAAAATCGGCTGGGAATGAAAGTGGATGAGGGAAATAGCATTAGGGGCTTAGAGAGCGGGCGCTTTGAGGCAACCGCTCCGCGCTGAAGGGATTTAGTGCAGACTGCATTTTTCGATATCCGAAGGGAACCGGCGAGCCGTGAAATTAGAGATGGGCTTCTCCGATAGTTGTGGCAGTATCCCTTCTCTATGACAAAGCTTCGCCTGGGCCCAGCAACGGAAACAACAAGTCACACGGACGTGCGTCTTATAAATTCGCTTACATTCTCGACGAAGGAAAATAAGAGAGGTACATCTATAAACTGGATGGACAAAGTTATAACGGATCTGTCAAGAGCCAAATCCCAGGTCGGATGTGCCATTTACAATATAGTACCCTCCGAAGCACATACGCTTCTACGTTATAGCTATGTACCGTGAGAGTCCGGTGCCAGTCGGTGTCTTCGCACATTTTGACCATAGGAATCACCAAAAATTGATTTTGTTTTTTGTTTAATGGACAAGTTGTAGACCATCAAACTCTGCGTTCAAAGAGACCAACTCCAGCTCACCAAGGAACTGGAGTTGGTCTCATTCGATGCAGAATTCTATGAGCAACAACTTTCATCTTAACCCATTCACTGCGGATGTGGTAATATTACCTCGAGTGGTTTCAAAACAAATTCCAATGGTCAAAAATGTGAGTTTTTAGGTTTTTTACCTAATATGAACATGGGGTATGTATAAATGGAATCACTAAATAACCCCACACGAATAAAGGAAACCCAATTTTTGATCGGAAAACCCTTTTTCTTCCAATGTGTCCGGTCCATATCCTCTGCGAACAGCTAGCTAACCTCCATCTATCATTTTATGATTGTTAGTTTTCGTTGGGGGGGGTATAATTCCCATTTTTGTATAATGACGAAAACTGGGAGAAATTCCTGGAACCCATTAGTAGGTCAATAGGGGAAGCCTACTGGAGTAGCACTGAAGGAGCGGCCCTCCTCTCGTCCAGGGACCTCTAGAACCGTTAGTCGAGAGTAGGTACCCACTTGTAACTGAAATAATGCAGTTATTGATTCTGCGAATGCTAATAAATATCTCACATCGTCGGCACACTCACAAGGCCTCCAGTACCCATTGTCAAACAGTCCTGTGCACTTGGCAGGGTTCACCGAGCGTAACCATCGAACGGGACGCCCACCCCGGTAAGGTAATCATCGCTACAGAATAACTCCGCTACCCTAACCGGGCTTTGCACATCTGTTTTGAAGATGGCTGGTCGTCTTTTTGCATTTCAAAGCCTAGAGGACCCCCGCATCTCCTTTGTCACCGAGTTCTCAAGTATCGAGACCACGCCCCTGAAACCCGCGTCATGGCTGCCATTGTTTTTTAGGGAACCCTTCTTTCTAATTAGCGATATGGGTGGAGAGAAGGAACTTGTTTACGTCTCTCTTCTGTGCACGACCTACCACATCCAAGGAAGGTGTAAGCAACCCTATATACCCCTTTGAGCTTCGCCGACCCCGCCTTTTTATTATGTACTTCGTACATTCCGCCATTTTTTTCCCTCGAAGTGAGCTCGTGGCAAAAATATTTTTATAAGAGGGCTTGACGGAATTCTTGACCCAATTACCGCAAATAAGGCACTTCAAAGGGTTCTTCGGAGAAAAACTGCTGAAAGGAGAGGACTCATACCTACTACTTCAAGGATCTCAAATGTTGGGTGAACTTATTGTTGTTTTGAAGAAGACTTGGCAAAAAAATGGAGGGAACATAAATTCACCAAGATTCCTGAAAACTCTTGAAATTCCCTTCTAACAGCATATCAAGCGTAATAAAAAGGGGGCCACATAAGGTTAAACAACGGCTGACAAACCGGCTGTCAAACATATATTTGATCGTGTGTGGGGTCATGTTTGAGTGTTTGAAGGTTTCACAGCATGTTTGAACGTTTTATGTCGATGGCAGAAAACATGCTGACAAACATGAGGTTTGACAGCCAAGTTTGATCGTGCATCAAAACGTCAAACCTTCAAACCAACAAGCAAAATGGGTAGGTAGTGGGGGTTATTTCACCGTGAATCATAGAACTGATTTCTATGATTCAGTCTTTGGCCCACATTTCTGCCGTCATTTCTGTTCGGGAGTCACCACAGTAAACGTGATATCATGGAGTAATGAGTCTTTTTTGAACGAATAATTATTGAATTGATCCACAAGAGCCTCTTATTTTTCCTACGGCTCCTTCTTTTTTTGCTGTTTGAATCAGACAATAAAAATGAGTTAGATGGTTGATATCCATACTTGAAACACTACTGAAGCTTGATGGTTGCGGTTTGAACGTGTGGGTGCGACGTCAAACGTCAAACATGTTTCACAGCCGCCGGGTGATAAATCATGTTTGTCAGTACGCTTGATAGTGGGCCTTTAACATCAATGATTATGTAATAATATGATAAAAAGAGAAGAACGAAGGATCCACCACTCGGAGAAGTACTACATGGGGGTGTCCCCATACCGAAGAGAATAAAGTTGATACCAGACTGTACCTATCAATATAAACGCACCGTTCTTATTCAGTCATGAATGGGAAGAGGCTACTCGTAGTGGATTCTGTCCAGATAAATCGACGATAACTGATAATGTATCCCATTTCAGAAGCAAATTTGTTTTTGATAAATTGATGCATGAAAAATTTGCATAAGAAATACTAAAATAATGTCGAGGTAAGTAAATACTAAGCTTACTGCACGTAATCAGTGCGAAATAGAATTATAATGAAAGTTTCTGTCCCTGTATACATTGCCAACGATCTTTCGAGCACCCCCACTATGAAACCAGCAACATTTGCTTGCGTATAATTATTGTAATTTCGCTATTAGATAGGCCTAGGACTCTCTTGTAATTACCCGACTCCAAAATTAGCATCTGCTGTTTAAAGCCCCCATGACTTGAATAATCATTAACTTGGACACCCCAAGTGTTCTCTTTATCTCTAAGCCCGTTCTCCATTTAATTAGCATAAAACCAATATAATTATATGCGGCGTTAACTCAGGATAATAAATATGCCGGCTACTTGATTGTAAATCCGATGATCAACGGCGACGTTCGGAATCTTGATTGCATATCAACGGTGCAGGCAGGGAAATGAGGGAGCTACTTCCTTGACGCCAATGAACCAAGACAGCGATGTGCAAGGTCCTACCTGCATACATTTATAACTAGAACAAAATACTCGGATCAAGTAATAGCAAGGAAAATCATGGAAATACATAAATCTATTGTAAATCTAATTTTCCACCCATTACCGAACCATCTAGGTAGGTACCTTGTACAAAATCACTACATCTCGTGAGCATGTTTTTACTTGATATCCAAAACTATCGTGTTCATGGAAGAATAGTGGAATGAATTAGAGTGTTTGTCATTATGTAGGCACTCAGTTTATGGAAAAATCACGTTGGTGAACAGTATTAAGTATAATATTAAGTTAATATTATCATATTAATAAGTAATCTATAAAAAACAGGAACTGGTCTGTCTGTACTCATTCTCAATCCAAACTGTAGGACTCCCATTTACCTATCTGGGGCCTATTAAATTGCATTCATGTTGGCATGATAACTAAGCAAAGTGCCACGAACGATGGATGGAGTATGGACGGATTTTGGTTGATTATTTTACTGTAATGTACTTCTGGAATCGAGCGCTCACGATCGTTACGTTACGATCAACAATGAATGATCTGACTGTTTGGCGTCCATTGTTTTTAAATTTCAAGATAGGTACGTAGAATCCAAAAAGAAAATATTAAAAAAATAAAAGATAAGGAAAAATTAGTCCGTCCGTCCGCTGCGCCGTATGCGCGACAGTGGGTCGAAACGCGATTCGAGGCAAACAAAATTATTTTATGATCTACCTTTACGCTGATTCTGAATAACATAGGTAAATAGTTCCTGTGCACCTAATTTCACTCCTTATTTTTTCCGGTAGGTTGAGCAAGAAATATTTTTGAAAATAGACTAAATAGACTTATTTTTGAAAATGTATACTATTTTTTGATCAATTAAAACCAAGTTTGTTACTCAAGAAAGTTGTAGAGTACCCAATTCCGTGTTGATTGTTAGGTACCCAAGGATTTTTATACCTATTCGATGGAAATTAAGGGAGATATTATTGCAAGTCTAAGCTCAACATTAACTACCCGAACATTCTGTTTTTTCGCATTTTAGAAGGTCGTTTATTGAAACCGAATTTAGCTTTTCTGTAATGGAAATTGTAGAGAATCAAATTTTGCGTCGCTTTTGATCGCCAGAAATTCCGAAATATCAGTGATGACATTTTAAATTTCATTGTTTACCATTCTTCAACTTTCACGCTATGTGGCTTTCACAGAAGCTGGATGTGATTATTGCTCTTCCTGAACACTTTACAAGAGGTGTATTGTGCACGTATTGGCACACGTTAATTTTGCCCTATGAAAAATTTGAGTGACTTTTTTTTTTTTCACGGGAAATGTTGATAGGTGAGAGAGCGAAAGTAAACCACAACGTTGGAAATGAATGGAAAGACTGTCAAGTGAACTATTGATGTGGATGGTAACAGTCGCTGAGGAAGAAGGGCAAATCGGAGACACGCTTCAGTCAAAATCACGACCTCAATATTGCCGTGGGTTCTTGGACCATGAGCCATTGCCAAGGCCGATGTTTGAAACTTTGGCCATCCGTTTGCAGTACATCGATAGTCGGAAACTATAGTCCCGGATCCAGGGGAGAATGCCGATCCATTCAGTTGCTGACAACCACTTTTCCTGATTAAAAAAAAATAATAATAATAATTCCACATACAACATCAACAAGAGGTAACCATTCTAGTAATTATAATTTTCAACTCCTCTTAGGTAGGTCTAAAATTTTGAAACTCATGCGCTAGCATTCGGATTTGGAATAAATTGTGACATTGCATCACATGTTGGTATTTTGGTTTACTATTTTCAATAATGAACCTTTGGAATCGAGAATGAAAAAAAAAATTTTAACACCCCTGCAAAATTTGAGGCTTTACGTTTCAAGATACGTAGAATCCGAAAATCGAATTAAAAAAAAATCCGTCCGTCTGCCATACGCCGTACGCCGTCCGCCGTACGCGGCACTTTCTTTAGTTACTATGGTTCAGAATTAATGAAATTTGGTATACCGGCCCCATTCGGCGTCTAGTTGTGCCGCGAAGCTTGGCGTTACCGTCAGTCTTCTCTAAGGGGTAGAAGTGGGGAATGAAATTTTCAAAACGCCCTAACTCGAAAATTTCAAATAGGAAGGTAGGTATATTTTTTCCATCGATTAAAAATAGAACACAGTTTTTAGCGTCGAATGAGACCTTGCGGACCAACCGTTCGCTCCCTGTAAGGACTTAAGGGTTGAATGGAAAAAAGAGAAGAGACACGAGTGTGAATCGCAATTCTTCCCGAGTGGACAAAATCTCTGTTCAAATATCAACTGTTCAAATGCAACTTTCTTTCGATTCCACCGAACCAAGTTTGTTGTTTACTTTCAGAAGCTTCCTTAGTTACTGAATTTCATTAAGAATGAATGATACAACTCTCCGATAATAATAATTACATGAAGGTACCTACTCATTGTCGCCAAGAGATGATTGTGAACGCCCGCGGTAGGTGGGTATTTAATGTCAATGGGCGATCTACACAGAAAATAATAGACTGTTGTGTAATAGTTTGCAGCGTTTTTGTCGTATTTTCATTTCTATCAGCCCACCTGGAAGGTGAAAAAAAAGTATTGCAGTCAGCACGATACTACATCTTGATCGACGTCTGATCAACATTCTTCAAGTTTTTGACCAATTTTTTTGCTAGAATATGTGTACATCGTGTGGAACAACGTCGCTTTTAGACTTTTTCAGTA
>JAEMON010000002.1:13577964-13591563 GCA_030264115.1 Lygus lineolaris | reverse complement strand
AACTTTTTTTTTATGTTGAAAGAAGAAGATTTCAGTCATTTTTATCATTGTGGTTAGTACATAGAGTGGTAGGTACTAAATAGTACTCAGTCATCCAGTCGTATTGTGATTTATCTTCGTCGTGATACTGAAAAATCACTAAAGTCATAATGTTTGTAATTAACAATAATATAAAATGTATCAGAAGTTAATGTGAATAAAGTTCCGATGTTTTTGTATGGGATTTTTCTTTCGGGCACTTAATCCCCCTGAGAATTTCAGCAGAAAAGAATATTTTTGAGGTATGTACGTCGTTTCGACGTGTCAGTAGTAATAAGCGATCAGAATTGAACGGTAGTAATCTAGGGCTAATGAGGTTGTGTTGCGAAATATGATAGAGAGCTATTGCACCACAGCCTTTCAAAGACACTAAATTTTTATCGGCCAATCATTCTTTTGAACACCGTAAATGTCTCATGAAATGAAATGTTCGTAAGTATACAGTCCCGACGATGAAGGCTTGAGTGTATAGGTAGCTATGAAGTGGCAGAGGATAAATCCTTCAAGGAATCACGTTTACTGTTCATTTGCCTCGTCGTTTTACACTATTCCATGCTTTAAGTGTGAAACATGAGACACGGGCACTTTTGTTCGCTCTTCACAAGCACTCAGAACTTTATGACAATGAAGTCATTCATTGCACTTTTGATTTCTTCGAAACTGAACTCATCAAGGTGGGTTGTGAACCAAAGGTTCATAACCTCTGATGGTCTCAAGGGTATAGTCCCTTCAACGAATGTACCTACTTATATAATTAAGTACACCCCTTCTAATTATATAAAATAATATCCTTATACTGTATTTGGGGGAATTAAATTTATCAAATCCCAATAAGGAATCTATGTTCATTCACTATCGATGCATATCATGACAATCCGTACCACGACTGGTAATCAACTAAGCTCATCCTGCTGGGGAAAATTTTCCCACTTATTTGGTATCCTGACGGATCCGGCTTCATACATTCTATAAGTAGGTATAGGTAACTGCCTAATATTTTTGTCCACTACAATAACTATACATCTTTATAGAAGAAGATTCCTTGTACTTTTATAGGTACATAAGTATAAAAACATGCTAGCCAGTTCCCATAAAATATACCGAAGGTAGATTTTTATGCATTTTAGTATGGAACATACTGTTAAGGCCATAGGGTTTAGGACTGTCTTACCTGTCAATAAGATCTAGATAGTCCTTTCTAATATCCATAGTCAATAGTATTCTCTCTATTCCTCCTCTGAAGCAACTCATTCCTGTCTCTGCAATGGCCTCACCCCACGTCGTGCAAGCCCACCAGAACCCACCAGACTCTTTCGACCATCAACATAAATCCTGTCTCCAGTTTCTACCCAAAAACCTCATGCAGCTCGCGAATCCAGCCCGCGGAGTCTTCAAACGCCAAAACTCACCCGTGTTCCCAACCAACGTCTTTTGGGACAAATGCATTGATCCTGGCAGGGCCTCTGAGGTACCTATCTATATCGGGTCTTGAGCTCTACCGAGTACCAAGGTCAGTCCGTACCGACCCACAAATAATATCGAACAATCTTCTGCGTAGATATAGAGGACTAAATAGGTATTTACAATAGTCAAGCAATGTACCACAGTAGGCATTTCTGGGGAGCTCCTCGTGGAATGGGTAAAAGATAGGTATTTTATATCTATACCATCACAAATATTGCTTATTCTAATAAGTATTATACATATTCGATTGGATCTTTGCAGATGGGTAATCTGTACAGAAAATAATAAACCGTTCTGTAATAATTAGCAGTATTTTAATTTTCTATTACAATTTTTTAAATTTATTGGAGTCGCAGTGGAGTTACCTCTAGGTGAAGTTGGGAACTGGAGGGTTAATGATCGTTGTGTTACGTGAATGCCTACCACTGTTACTTTGTTCGTTATTAGATGCCTATGACATTGTTAGTATTTTATGAGTTTATTTCATCTGCAATACCACTAGATTACAGTAAGTACTCGTAGCTGAGATCTCATGTTTCGACGTTATTCAAGACTCTGTCCTTGAGTCAAGTATCGTTCGATTTGTTAGACATTGGGATGTGTTAGAGATATGCTTAGCGTTGTCCAAAGATGTTAAGAGATGGTTGGGGCGGCAGCCACAAAAAAACAGCAACATTCGAAACAGGCCACACAAAACATTGACCGCCCCGCACTCAAAACCAAAACGTCCATGAAAAGTTAACAAAAATTATTGTCTACGGTTATCAATGGTTACGCCGAGCCAGTACGCTACCCAACGTTGAGTGATAAGACGAAGATGATGCACCTCTGTACTTGTAGTGTTGCGAGAACGCCTTTATCTTATGAGGTAGGCAATTTTATTTATTACTGAATTTTCGATGAAACTGCAACTTGACACGACACAGTTTTCCTCTGTTATCACTGAGAGTAGGTATAAAATTACGTCTTTTCAACGGGCAGTATGAGTGAATTGCCAGCCCTCGACAAATTTAATTTTGTCACGATGCAACGAGACAGTAGTTCATAGCAAAGTTGAATGGAAACATAAATTAGTATGGACAAATCTGTAAGCACGTGAAAACAAAATAAACTAATCTGAATCCATTAATTTAAATAACTAACTAGTTTTGGCCAGAAACTGAGTTATTCCATGCAGCAGATTATGTTATTTGTACCTAGGTAGGTACCCAATATTGTTATATTCGGTGATTCGAAACGATTGTTATAATTTAGTACGAAAATCCTAATTAGATAGCGGAGAAGCTTAATAACGAGAGGAAGGGTGGAAAGAAATGAAGATCCCATAATAAATCCACTGTATACTTGCATTAAAAAGGATGCAGGACAACGAGGAAACATCGTGTACTTAACTCTTCTTCTGAACAAAGGAGGGTTGGATGACGTAGGGAGGGGACCATCTCTCAAGGAAAATTAGAAGAACGGGGAACCTCACCAAGTCGGGTAACGTGTTTACGAAATGAATCACGATTTATGAAAGGCGATTAGATTAAGACCGTTGTTAATCAGCGTCTTGTTCCTCAAAAACCCACCCTTTCGGCTGGAAGGGATGGTTCTAATGAAGTTCCGGAAAATCTTCCAGGAGGGGTGATGAGGTGTGCCTGACACCGGAGCTTTTCGAAGGTCCCCTCGCAATCTCGGGTTTCCCCGGTCGTCTCGTCACCCGCGTCGCTCCCCGCGCCTTCAGAAAACGGGTGACTAATTAAAAAAGTCTCCTACTGGGTTCTCGGGAGGTTCGTGGACTAATGCCATTTGTTCTCTTCAATTTGTTCACTAATGAAACCAATTAGAAGAGGGTTGAAGGACAGCAAGACGGTGGACGGTATCACCAGAATCAGGAGATAAAACCCCAATCTCCAAATTTCTAGAAGGAGAAAAACTCCACTGGACTAGATGAATTTATATATTAGCTTAGACTTCTTGGAGAAAAACCAGCATGGTGAGCCTATGTCATCAGGTACCTAAGTGAAAAAACGTTTATTTATTAGTGTGCACAATTTTTGGTTTATTATTTTCAATAATGAACCTTCGGAATCGAACATGAAAAAATAACTTTTCAATCCCCCCCCCCCCCCCCCCACCCACCTCAAAATTTGATGTTTTACGTTTCGAGATAATACGTTGAATCCGAAAAATTGAACTGCAAAATTCGTACGTAAAAAAATTGCAATACTGTACTTTGCTTAGTTACCATGAAACAAAATTGATGAAATGTTCAACCGGACCCATCTGGGGTCTAGTTGTGCCCTGAAGCTTGGCGCTACCGTCAGCCTTCTCAAGGGGCGGAAACTAGGGCATGCAATTTTCAAGAACCTAGCTCGAAAACGTCAAATAGGAAGGTGTATTTTCCAAGGCCGTCCAATGATTTATAGACCTTGACTGGCACTGTCACCATTTGAACAGCTACCATTATGCAGTTAAAACAGCGAAAACGCTAGTAATTTTCAAGAATTAAACCAGCCAGCTTCTGGAAATTGATCTAGGAATTAACTCAACATTGCAGTGAAAACTCTAAGTATCGATAATTACGTTCTAATTATGGTTACAATAATTGTAAGAAACAATAAGGGCATGCACCGGACGTTTTGGCCTAACCCATGATGTAAACACAAATAAACTGGGAGAGGAAGATCTGGACAGATCACTGTGACATATTATAGGCCAAATCGTAAATTACTGGGAATCCAGCCGTAAGCAAGATCTGTAAACTACTTGAAAATATGTGGATTAACTGTATTGGCGAATAAAAAATGTCATGGTCCCCAGGTTACCAGTATGGTGGGGTCTCCACTGGATATGGGGTTCTGGCGTAATGTGATGGAGTGCAGAGAAAAAGTAGCTCATTGGAGGGATTGTGCAAGTTCCGGATTCCAGGAGTGCCAGGATTGTTGTTGTTGTTGTTGATGCGTTGTTGAGTTTTTGTTGTTGTTGTTCATGAGTTGTGTAAGGAAGAAGTTGATTGTTGAGTTTCTGTTGTTGTTGTTCATGAATTGTGTAAGGAAGAAGTTGATTGTGATGGATTATCAGTTATCAGAAGTTTGTCAGTAGTAGCCTGTGCATTTTAATTGATTTTAATGATTATGTGTCGATATTGTTCACTATAGATTTGGTGTTAACCCTTTTTTACTTCATTTCTGCAATAGTTTGGTTAAATTCAGGTTAGTAAGTATCTTGATCTGTTGGTTGAATGCCTGTTTTTTGTTTTTGTTTGACTTAAATTAACTTATAGCTATTTCCCTGCATAGATCTGACTTGATCACTCTTTTGAGTCTATTTAAGTTAATTTTAATATTGATAAACACCTGTTGATCCACAGTGAAGATTACCGGTCTTCTGGTTTTTCATGGATGTTGACAGGGGTGTGATGCTCACGCTCTAGGCTTACCTTCGAGTAAGTTTTATATTTTATTGATTTTCTAACGACTTGCATACATAGGTACCTAATATTTTATGAAATTTGCCGTCTATTATATTTTGTATTCTGCCGTTGAGGGAAGATGTTGTTGTTATTGTGCAGACCCTGAAGAAGTGAATATATTTCACGAAAGCTCGGCGAAGGTGTTTTCTTTCTGTGGACCCCATTCCTGATCAGTTTGACATATATATGGTCCCCACAGCCCGATAGAAACCGATTCCTCACGTTCTAATGACACGAACTATCATTCAAATTTGACGGGTACCTTGGGGGATGTGTAAACGTACACCTGTGAATGTTAAATTACCAGTTGTGATCTCTGTGCTGCGATGAACTCAACATGATAAGGAACTAATCCTCAATCGTATCGAAAATGTTCAATCTAGAAAATGTTAGGAATACAAAAACCTTAATACTCACTTTTTGATTTTGTTTCAATTTTACCGTGATACCTACCTGCGTTCTGGTTTTACTCGTATTTTGTCAAACTTTGAGTCTAACATTATTGTATAACGTGGCACCTCATCCATTGGCCACTAGGTATTATTTGCAACATAGGTCAGAGGAAAGTTCGGGAAATTCACATCAAAATAAATCATTTGACCACTCTGATGAACCCCCTACTATCCACAGCTTAAAAGTTGGGGAAGGTCTGAAAGTAGGAATGGTTGCGTAGTGTGATATTCAAATAAGCACAGTCATTGAGGATAATATTAGTATAACCATTCCTTAAAACGAAGGATAAAGAAACTCACGGACAGATGTTCAGTCTCTTTAGAGGATTTTCGTAGAGCTTGATGTAGAAGATTGTCCGTGGTTCAGTTGGGACCCAGTTAGTACCAATCCTTTCAAGTTCAGCCTTTGAGAGTCGGACCCTGAAAAGGGATTTAGCCTGGAAAGTCAGATTGCTTCTTCAGTGAAGATGGAATGAGAGAGTCCCAGAAGACGAAAGCCCCTCTTTGTGTATCGGGGACTAAGTGATCGAGTGCTGTTGGGCCCAGTGTGGTTGGTTTTCACGTGTGATCGATGCATCCCACTTGGTCAACTAAATTCATCCGGAACCTTTGCTTGTTGTGTTTTTTGAATGACTCAAATTGCACATCCTGTGGTATAAGTCTGATGCACCCATCCATCATTTAGACGCATGGTCATTTTCTTCGTGTTGATGAGCTTCCTCTCTTAACTTATACATGTTTGAAACCCATTTTTCATCTGCTAAATGTAATTTACCGACTGGTGGTCTGTTAAGATTACATCCCGGGTGTATTCCCGTTGATAGAATTCGCCTCATTTAGCGGAACCCCATGATTCTTGAAGCTACAAATATAATCTCGCGTTAAATTTTGACGCTCGATCTTATAAAAAGTGACCACTAAATTCAACCAAAACCATCAATTTAGCAGGGCAATCATTAAATTAATCTCGAATATCTGGGGAGCGTCAACGTTGTAAATACGTGGCGTTGTATGTTTTTCAATTAGGAGGGCGAAAGAGCGCGGCAGTGCTGATGGTTTAGGGAGGAAGGTTTGAATAATGACTTCCCATTTTCGAAGTGCTCTGCGCTTCCTGTGGAACTAACTGAAAACAGTGTGGCGCCACCACATGGACATGATTACCATGTACCTTCTCACATTATGGTTTATTATTTTCAATGATGAACCTTTGGGATCGTCAGGTCTAAAATCGCTTGTCACCCGGGGCCCAGGTTCGACTCCGGGATGGGAGACGAAATTTTCTCAGGAAGAGGATGGGGGGGTTAGGCAGAAAGTTGACCATATCAATTGAGATGCCCTGAGTGACTTAGCGACAAAAGATGTACAGGTACAGATTAAAATCTGAATTCTGAGGGATTCAGGAGGGAAAAGTTTTGATCGTAAAAGCCATTGAAAAACTGGAGGTACCTACCTCAGAGTTGAACTCCGATATCAGGTGCCAGGAGGTGGTTACAAGAAACTTGGTTGAAATTTGAAATTACGCGATTTTATTCGCTGAGGCGCCGAAGTTTTTATCGGGTGTTCATAAATACCTGTTCTATCAGTTGCTAAAGAATTTTAATGGAATAGAATGGCCTCATAGCGGAAAAAAAATTAACCAACCGTTGTGTAATCATTTGCATCGTTTTACTTATCCCCACCCTCCATCATTCCGCAATATGAAAAAGAAAGCAGCTAGGCGGATGTGAGTTATTATGTTATAAAGTAAAGTAATAGAGATCTATCACGGGAAAGAGTTGTTAGCCTCCTTTATGTATACGCGTATAATAGCGCAAAATAGGTGGTGTACCTAGTAAAATTTATGTCAACTCTCTCATTTTGTGTCTCTGACAAATCTATACATGTACTAGGTACTATTTACATTACAAACATAGTTACAAACATAGTTCATCTGATATCCTCACTCATAAATACCACTATCTCTCAGTTTAACAGTGAATTCTCTCGACCGATTCCTCCTCCTCATGAAACGTTTCTTTTGACGTTACAGTTATCTGAGCCCTGCTGTCTCTACCCTACGATCGGTCACGAACAGGAATCATATCACGGAGCTCTTGCTCTCAAAAAATGAAAGCCCTAACTAGGTAACGACTGTTCTTCTTACCCCTTTCGAGAATGGAAGTCATCGGATATGGTCTGACATATTACGTTGACGTTAGACGTTCTTCCCTCTTCAAGATGAACGGTGGACGATCCGTCTTGATTGCGATAAGGGAGAAAGGCACTTCCAACAAAAGTCGGCGTCACCGGAATATAAAACAGTTTCTCACCGAAAAGAGAGCTGCGAGCCCTTTTCTTCTTTCCAACAGATAGAATATAAGGCCTTGACGTGAATTTGAATAACCCCTAGTCCCACCACTCCTCCTTTATTTCGTTTTATATGAAGGCTTAAGTCAACCTTGAAGAGGGTAAAAAAATACTACTTAGTCTCACGACTTGTGATCGCAACGAAACAAATAATAACTTTATAGCGGTGCCGGCGAAGGACTTGACGTCTTGATGTTGCTCTTCAGTAACCCCACACTTTTTGTCCTGGGTGGAATGTGAATATGCTCACATGGTTTTTATTCCACGTTTGAGTCAAGAGATCATGTAACCGTGAAACCACAAATGACAGGGAGAACGATCAATGAGTTGGGATTGAGATATCAAACCGTGAGAGAGGAAGGTTGATCTCATGATAATGAGAAGTTGATTCGGTATATTACAAACTAACTAGTTCGCTGATGCGTTGTTTGCTGATGCATCAATCCATTATGCTACTCTTGCAAGCAGTACCACCAGACTAGTGACCTGAATGCTCGCTACAAAAAAAAAGTAACAAATAATTATTATTATCGGATAGTTGTATCATTCATTCTTAAGACCCAACCATTTTCGACTCAGCTGATCTGAGAGCTCCATTTTCGACTCAGCTGATCTGGGAGCTCCAATTTCGACTCAGCTGATTTGGGAGTTCCGTATAAGTACGCTTGCAAACAAGTCTGCAACGCATTGGGACATTTTCATGTCTTTCTCCCCCTCCTTCTTTCCCTTTCAACTTTCTCCTTTGCTTTAGGAGCTACTCAGCTGATCTGGACCTCTCGATTTGTCAAGAAGGAGTCTCAAGGAGGCTGCATACTGAATTTCAACTTTGTAGGGCTAATGGGAGAGAAATTAGCTCTAGGAGCCACTCAGCTGATCTGGACCTCTCGATTTGTCAAGAAGGTGTTCAGAAGTCCCTCAAGGGCCCACATACCATATCAGATCGACTCGGTTGTAAGCGGAAATGGTCAGAACTGGACGGTTGTTGTACAATGTCGTGACATGTCATGTCATAATTTTGGTTGTGTGCCACAGCAGACATGAAAATGTCAAAAAACCCCCATAAATTCATTGGGATAATTTGTAGTCACTGCAAAATGTCAGATCAAAAAACAGAGAAGATGGTATTGAAGTCAACTACGAAATTATTACCATTTTGATTTGACCAGTACCTACCACCCATCACCTGTTGAATGAATACATTGTCTTTCTGAATTTGTAACAAGCAAGTCGTCCTAAATATTTTTTGTACATTTTAAAAACGTTCCTCTAGCTTCTATAGGTTATGTGCCGTTCCGCCTCATTTGAATCATAAAACTGATACTGAACAATGGATCTCACAAAAGTGAAGGTAGGAGAGCTGAATGGAAAAGCAAACTGGAATGTGTGGAAGTTTAAAGTGTTAACGCTAATCCGAGGAATCCCAAACCCGATTGACGTCATTGAGGGAACTATGTAGCATCCGAAAGAGCCACCCACGCAAGCCACCAAAGCAGAAAAAGCTGAATACCTGGTCCAAAAATAGAAGTTTGCTACCGCAGATTGCGGTACGTTAGTAGTGAACATGAACAATTTGAAAGAGGACGATACTCAAAAAAATTATGCGTTTCTCAAGTGCTAGAGACGTTGTGTTAGAACTTGTGAGACTTTTTGATGGAAGCTAAGAGGACAAATCCTTTGATGTATGCTCGCAGTTTTTCAGCTATCAAAGGAATGAAGCAGATGACATTGCCACTCATTTATCAAAAGTCAAAAATCTGTGGAACACTCTTAAAAAGGAGGTAAAAACTGATAATGCTAATAATCAAACCTGTAATAACTGTAGCCTACCTGACATATTCCTCATATGTAAAGTACTTGAAACTCTACCAAGTGAGTATTTCGCATTCAAATCTAGTTGGATGCTGATGACTAAATCCGAACGAACCGTAGATAACTTGACTACTCAACTAAGCGCCCATGAAAGACCTTTGAAACTGAAAGATGGAGCCAGTTCATCTGAAATTTTAAAAGCAAAAACGAACACAGATACTAGACCTAAACAAAAAGTAGTATGTAACTATTGTGGAAAGCCTGACCATACAATCAAGGTTTGTAGATACTGGATTACAGGTGGTAAACCTCCGAAACCTGCAAGATACAAGTACTACATGAATAGCAGAGAAACGAATTCGAAAAACAGCAGATCGAACGTTACGGAAATGGCTTTGCTTGCAGAATCAGCTCAGGTACTCGCAACAGATCATGATTCAGTGTCTTGGTACGTAGATAGTGGTGCTACTAATCATATATCAAATATGAGAGACATCTTCGATACTTTTCAGACATTTTCAGACGAGCACAATGTGAAAACAGCAAATGGTGATATCGTTAAAGCCTTAGGTAAGGGTAACATCAAAGTTGAAGCCACAGTCAATGAATCACACAAAAACTCACGTTAACAGATGTTTGGCTCGTTCCTGATAAGAGTATAAACAAAAATCTATTCTCCACACTTTCGGCTCAAGATAGACAAGATAACAGTAAATTCGTCTCATACGTACCCAGAAAAGAGCATGTTTTTAGTTGGAGACAGAATAATTTTGAATGGTTATAGGAATAGAAATGGAGGACTTTACAGATTAAATGTAAAACATACAATACCTCATAAATCAATAGATGTGTCTGTAGTCGACAGGACAAATCTAATGCAAATATATCATGAAAGACTGGCACATCAGAACATGAAACATGTCGCAAAAGTGATCGAGAATGAACTTGGAATTGACCTCAAAAGAGACAATCATCTTTGTGAAGCTTGTATATACCTACGGCAAAGCTCACAGAAAGAAATTTGGAACGAGAGAGAAGACAACGATTCCAGGTGAGATCGTTTCATGTGATGTACGTAGTTGGACCGTTTGTGCAGTCGGTGGGAGGACGCAGATATTACGTTTGTTTTAAAGACCACTATACGAAATTTCGATGTATTTACTTCATGAAATATAAATCTGAAGTAGTTAGAAAACTTGAACAATTCATAAATGAAACCAAAGTATTAGGACATGTAATAAAAGTAATCTTAAGTGATAATGGTGGTGAATTTGATTGTAGTGCTGTGAGACAGTTATTGATAAAACATGGCATAAGACAGAGACTAACGATGCCATACATACCTGAACAAAACGGTTGTTGTGAACGAGATCACCGGACTATTGTTGAGGCAAGCAGAACATTGATGCATGCTCATGGTGATTTACCAAAGGGTTTGTGGGCAGAAATTATAAACACTGCTGCTTACATTATAAATAGGACTGGTTTATCAAGTATTGATGGAAAATCACCTAATGAACTTTGGAAAAAAAAGCCTGATATCAAAACTCTAGGAATCATAGGCTGTACTTGTTATGCACATATTCCTAAACAATATCATAAATCAAAAATGTCGAAGAAAGCAGTAAAAGGAATTTTAATTGGATATGAAGAAAATGATGGTTATAGAATTTGAGCTGAACAAGAAAAATTGTCAAGGTCGAGAAATGTAGTTTTTGACGAAAACTCTGCGACGGGGAATAATTTGCAGAAAACAGAAACACATAGAGAAGAAACGGAATCTTCAGTAATCGATTTCCGAAAACTTCAGTTGAAGGGTGAACATCTTCAAACTCTGGAAGATAAGGAATCTGACCCAAAAGAAATCTTTCAAAAAACCCCAGAACATACCCATAGTTATGAAGAATTTCAAACAAATGTAGACAGCTCTGGAGAAGAAACTTCAAACCAACGGCAATTGAGGGATCGCAATACGGTACGGTTGAAAGGTACGGATCAGAAAATTTGTTAATGTCAGCCGAAACTGGAATTCGAAACCTACACGAATCGAGACGTTATGAAGAAATTTTGAGCAGGAACAATGAGAAACATTGGGAAAAATTCCCTAAGTTCTATGATAAAAGATGGGAAGGAGAATATAGAAGAGGAAGAAGAAAATGAATTCTCAACTTTTGAACCAAACCTCTTGCGAGGAAAAAGTTTTTGAGTATCCGGGAGAGGCTTGGTATCGTCGTTGTTGGGGAAAATTTTTAATAACCAAATTGTATTTCAGGAAATCGAAATTTCATAATTTGGGAGGATATTGAAGTCAACTACGAAATTATTACCATTTTGATTTGACCAATACCTACCACCCATCACTTGTTGAATGAATACATTGTCTTTCTGAATTTGTAACAAGCAAGTCGTCAAAATATTTTTTTGTACATTTTAAAAACTTTCCTCTTGCTTCTATAGGTGGAGTTGGGGTCAATGACTGCATCAGAGAAAAAATGTCTGCCAAGTGGGTGCGATACATGGCTGACTTGATCAACAAGTCCACAATCATGTTGATACTGGACGGGTCCATGTCATCAGGCCCAGAATCAATTAGGAATATGTTATATTCATATGCTGGAAATGCCAAATATGTTTGTGCTGTAACGCGATTTCCCACTGCCATTAGTTCGATCACTATTAGTTTCATAAGGGTTCGTCCAGGGATAAACCCATGCAATTGCAGCGCAATCAGATGAAACTGGTGGGAGTTATGCGTGGGGCAAGGATTCGTGGACACAGATAGGCAGACCGGGTGATAGACACGCAACCAAATTCGCGGGGGTTGGTCTAAAACGTGAAATTCAGCTGGAAGTTCTATGATTCAAACGCATGTTTTTGGGATTATATGTATCGCATCGCATCACACATTTTTTTGCTCTCCTGTAGTATTAACCTGGACTCTTATTCGGCCGAACTCTTTATTCAAGTAATGTACGAAGGATGATAAAATCTAAATTCCATTTAAGCAAGAAAAATTGTAGGAAAAACTGAATCAACCTCAAAGTCAGAACCAACAGGGAATGAGGAATAAACCATTGAACTTCCCAGGTGAATACCTACTGGTATATTCACGGCAATGCAATCTTATCTCCCTTTGAATCATTGATTTAGCTGACGTTATAGCGTGCATTTCAAAAGAGCACGGAATGAAACGATCGCACCTGCCCAAATGGACAGCTGGGGGACGATAAATATCTACCCAAGAGTCAAAACATTATTTTCAACGCTATGAAAAATGGGGCTCCCTTCCCATCTGGAGAACAAATTGTTCCTAAGAAGAGCCCAAGCTCAGAGTGACTTACACTGTACTCCTGGTGCCTTACTAATTCCCGTGTTTGCTTTCCCAGCGGGGCGGCGAGCTACAGGAGGTCTCTCTATCCCACGCACTGGCATGTTATGTTCAAATACGAGTAGGTACAAAATGGGGCAGGTGAGCTGTCTTTGCTCCTGCATTCTTGCTCCAACTGCTTTTTGAATAATATCGTTGGCGAAATGCAAACTATAGACATACCAGTTCGGTGTATTATAGTAAAGGCTGTTGAAGTTCGTCTTTCCAACATTGAAAAGTATGAATTGGAGAATTTTATGTGATCATTAAACTCTGTGGATTTTAATCAAGTACAAATTCATAAAGAAGGAAGGTGGGAAAACTTGGAAACACCCGATGTTTAACAAAATTGTTTAACGAAAACAACAGCCTAATAAGAATTTTTCATAGAACGTACAAAACTACAGAGACCATGAGTGCAATTTTTTGTTAGTAGGCTCCCGTACAAAAATATACCAGTACTCCGTTCCGTCAACTCACTCCCGTATTTTATTGTACTCATCCAAGAGGCAAGTTAGCTATTTTCCTTAGCCTCAAAAATCAAAAATATAAGATCAACAATGGGAGAGTGCGGATTGGATCAACCATGATAGGCCACCCCATTCCTTCAAATTCTATGACTGCCAACCATCCGATTGCTAAGGTTCATAGGGAATCTTATGGAA
>JAEMON010000002.1:13525192-13537385 GCA_030264115.1 Lygus lineolaris | reverse complement strand
TCCCTCGCAAGGGAGTTATTAACCGTCTCTTATCAACGATACTCAAAAAATATATTCATCTTCACCGAGTAGAACCACTACCTGTGATGTTGAAAGTGCGGGAACGGGAACGGAAATTATCACCAAAAACAGCTGTTAATCATTACGAATTTTTATAACTACAGGTCGTTGATCATGACGTTTGATGATGTTAATTTTTGGTGGCCCACGATGTGCACATGACACCTAATTATTTCTCCAAAGCTCATGAGTCCCCTCAGGCTGCTCACTTCACGGTTAGAGTTCTTCAGATTTTGTTCCAAATTAAACCTCTAAGGAACAGAGTATACCTATTACCTTTACGGAACCAGATGCTCATCAAATCATTGTGTTCAGCAGAGATGAAAAAGCTCTTACGAAAATATACTCGCTAGTTTTCAAGAAATTACATAGAAGTTAAGAGGCCATGGACATAACTCAATTAGCCTGAAAGGAGCTCCGTTCTCACTTTCAGGTCTTCCCAGTACGATAACGATTTCCATCCAAACCACGCTCGGGATGAATTTTCATTACATGAGCCGCTTCCTTGCCACAGCTTTCAAGTAGGTATTTCACTGGAAATTTCTCAAACTCGTTTTTTTCCGCTATGAGGTCTTTTCAGAGGAGGAATCTCCAGCCACCTGGAAATCGCCCACCCCACCCCCTCGAGGCTAAACTTTAATTGACTTGAGTCAACCTACCGCCCCTCCAATTTTCCACAAGGTTTTTCCAAGCGATAAATCCACTGGGAAGATGTATAGCGGGAGATTACACTTCGTGGCATCCCTTCGCTGAAAAACAAGTTTATATCACGCGGAAAAGATATTTTTACAACGCCTCATCTATCTGCACTAAAAAGGAATGCTCTCCCATCTCTTTTTTTTCCGCGCTGGGCTGTTTGATACAATGCTGGAGGAAGACGGAATCATTCTTCAAGTTAAAAAAGCATGTTTCATTCATAGTATACTATAAAAATGTATTTCTAAATTTGAATTCGATATTATGAGCCACGCTGTTACATTCACTAGAATATTACTGTTAGTTGAATGTAGTTTTCATTACTTTATTTTATCAGCAATAATTAGTTGAGAGCACTTGCACGGTAGGGAAATTTTGTGTTCGTTTCTCAGATTTCCCCTGATTTCTTCGATTTCATTCCTACATTAAATTCCTGTTTCTTTACTTTAATATTAAAACACTAAAAATATTACATAATATAATAACATAATAACAACAAATAACTATAATTTGTTGTTGTTTCCTGTCTATTTGAGTTTGTCTGTGTGCTCATGGATCATTGGAAGACGCATATCACAATTAATTCAAGTGCGAATGAGTTTCAAGATTGATTTAATATGAGTTCTATTATTTTAGGAATAATGATACTCACTTCGTATTCGCAAATATAGGCAATTTCACCAGAAAGAGGAAATCGATGCCCGGAATGTCGATTTTCCCTCGAGATCTAATAACTCAATTTTGATTCTCAAAGTGTCAGTTTCTAGGGGAAGGTGTATTCTAAAAATTTTCTTGTAGACATTTTCCTACATTGAAAATTGCCCCCTGTACAAGTTTTAAAAGACAAAAATTTCATAAATTTATAATTTTTTTCCGAATATTGTCGACAGTTTTCAACATGAGATTTAGATTATGTTGTCAAAAAGATATGGTAAAAATTCCAGCTCTGCCACTCCACTGGTTCCTGAGGAATATGAGGATATTTCCCAAGCAACGATTGGTTGTTCGTGAAATATTGGTAATTCGTCAATAAAACTTTTCATTCGTGTTAAGTAATTTAGGGTTTATCCTGTACCAGCTAATCATAGGCGTAAAATATATATACCTTATTCATAGTTCACAACATTTGGTGACCCCGAAGTGATCTTGTTATCATCGTTATCTCTTATCATCATAATTATGTTTCTCCTCTTTTTTCCAAAATTATGCTGCAATAATACACATAGTTGATCACACACATAGTTGACAGTTGATCACATAGCAACTAGAAATACCTATTTTTGAGTGTTTTGATAGGTAGTTGTAGGTGTTTGAGATAGGTATTTTGGAATGCTAGAAAAGTTCTCTTTTCGCATGAGAGCAATGTTTGTAAAAACTAAAAAAAAAAACCCTTGCAACAATAAAAATATTTGTTTGGCCTTTTTACTTGTTCCTGACATCCCAAACAATGAAAAAAAAAAAATTGCAAAAATATTGAAAAATAATAAAAAAGTTTGTCATTTTCAGTAGGTACCTACCGAATAGCAATCCGAACCCTAAAAAATGTTTTTGGTGATTTTGGAGGACAATATTGTTGTCTACTTCTCCCACGAAAGTAAGGCTTCCCTACCTTCTGTAGGTACCTAGTCAGGGTGCAAAATACATGGGTGTTCTTCATTATTACTGGTAATTTCATAAATTCCTTATTATCGTATTAGGTATCTGCGTTCGATTTTCCTGAGCTCTATAATCGTGTACCAACTTCATAATATTTCCCCCATTTCGTCGCAGTTGTTGCCATGTGGAGCACGTTTTCTCGTGTCCTACGGTCACCTGCTGCGGTTATTAATGACAAGCTTTATCCAATACTTGAAGTCGAACCTATTGAGTACCTATCTACTTGCAGACTCCTCCTTAACTGCGGGTAATTTATATCGTGTTTGCTAGCTTTGACACGAATGCTGGAACTGATCACGTAGGTTCAACCTTGGAGAAAACGGAGGTGAGTCCACGGATAAGATTCCCTAGGGTTCGTTCCATTACAGAAACCTATTGTTGCATTTATATCAAGGAATATTTTTTGATAGAAATCTAAAAAGCGAGATTCTTACAAAACATTTTTTACAATATTATCACAGCTGAGATAGATTGTTTCGTCAATCGAAATTTTTTTTAATTGTTAAGTACTATGGTTTAATGACTTTCAAAATATTTTTGGCTTCAACCTGATCAATGATCCAAAATTGATGATACTTCATTTGCCAGTTTCGTAAACGTCGGGAACGTGTTGGGTAGTGATACCACATCCGATTTTTCCTATTTTTTGACATGGTCTCCATGGTAATCCTTTTACACCATTCTGAATCGATTCCTGAAGTTCAACCCTCTTTTCACTCCATTTCACATCAATTTATGACTTTCCCCATGAATATGGAGTTCACATTCGGAAAAGCTCAGTATATTCGTGAGAGCTAAGTATTAAGAAAACCCATTTACAATAATCTCATTGTTGTCATTGTGTCTCTATTTATTAGTCTCTATTTGTTTGTTTGATGGTGATTGTTGCTCGAATCGCTGCACCCATTGAGTTTTTTCAATCCAATATGATGGGTAGGCAAGTTCTTGGCCAGGTTGTGGCTGTGGTAGTAATTATTATTACTCGAGCTCGGATCGATAAGCAAAACTTTTACCCGTTATATGCACGGAAACTTTCAAAATATGCACAAATATCCACTTATGGGTATGCAAAATATCAGCTTTAAAGTGCAGAAATTAATAGAACGTGCATCAAAGTATCCATAAAAGCTGTAGTTGGGGAGATGAAGAGTTGATAAAATACCTTCCTTAATGGACTAAGAAAGTTGTTAAAGCTTGAACAAGATGGACTAGGGGGACAATCAAATGTTAAAAAATTATTTTTGGATGATATTCAAAGTGTATTTTACATCGTAGAAACATATTTCACGAATGTAGGTATTTACAAAAGGCAATCAAGATTTCAAGATTTGTTTCTGTTGGCATGAATCACGATGATTTCTCCTAAGTAATCCACTGTGAATCTCCTCCCTTGGTCTGTAAGAATCGACTTCAATGACGAAAAAGTTCTCTTGACGTCACAGTTGACAATGATGAAATTTACGTGGTCATTTTTTATTCTGTAATTTGAAAGATCTTAATGAGTGTTTTCAAAAAGGTGCTATATGAGGGGTGTCCGACGTTTCAAGTTACCGAAAATTGGTAAACCAACCGTAATTTCAAGCTTTAAATTGGCACCAGGTGGTTTTGAAGGGCGCTGAATCTGATTTTGAGTTCAAAATCCAGAATTCCTACCCATGCAAGCTCCCCATTTCAAAGCAGAGATATCATTGGGGATCAACAATGCCAAGTCCACGTCCTCTGCCTCAGCCTCTTCCCCGTTCAGGATCTTGGAGATGGCCAGAACCTTAGGCCCTCCACGATTGCGAGCCAAAACTGCATCAAGTTTCTCCTTAATCTTTTTCCCAAAGCTCCCAACGTGTTTTCATTCACAATTTTCACGCTAAAAATATTCAGAATTATGTAGACCAAAACTGAATGTCCTCAGAGCATTGAGGATTCTGGATTTGAATTAAAATTTGAACTACCATTGTGTGCTTTTGCCCACTGTGGTGTGACCAAGGGGAATAATTCAAAGCAAACGTAGGTACTATTGTTTTTTGTTTTTTTCCTCAAGAAGAAAAAATACAAAAGCCAACCCAGTGCGTCTTTTATAGAATGAAAAATATAGAACTGAAGAAAAACGGGCCGTGGAACTCTCTTTTTTGAAGAGGTGCATTTCACGAGAGACGGAGGTTTAGACAATCACGTCACATTCAAAATTCAATCTAGTATGAGAAAAGTGCTTACCTGTTTTTGGCACAGTAGACAGTAAATCACATTTCCATAAACTTTAAATCCAACATCCCCAGCAATCCACTTTTTGTACGGCTTCATGGTGGCAATAATAAATTGAACACAAAATCATGAGGCGAGCTGAAACTGCGAAATCAGAAGAGATTTGAAGAGAAGGTGATTTTCCACCAGGCGAGCGAACCCAGGCGAAAGAAACCAAAATGTATGTGTTCGTCTAGTTGGTGGAAACCAGGGGACCGCGCGAATCTTCTTTCGGCTAGTGGAAACAGCTGAGCGTCCAAACAAGCGAACGAACGTTCGTGTGGTCCAGTCCGATATATTCTTAGTTAGCAAATTTGAAATTTCTGGGAGTGTAGGTACCTACCTAATTTATGGCTGGGGCCAGTCTTCCTGTAATTTGTCCTAGACACTTGAACTATCTAATCAAATTTCTAAAATATTCAACTGAACCCAAAATATGTATGTTTTTTCTACGCATTTTCCCAAACTATACCGTTGTATATATATATATGTATGCACATGTATCCAAATATGACCGCCAACACAGAATATGAAAAAATATGCAATTAAAATCTCATTTAAACTGTTCAAACCACTGTAAACTTACTAATTCGTCCACATTATGTCAAAGCATAATGCAATACATGAAAAATCATAGCGCTAATTATTACGCACTCCAGATTTAGTATGCACCGGTCGAAACCGGACACCTGACCACTCTCACTTTGGGGACCAAGCCATCAGAATTCACTACGAGATATATGAGTGCCATGACACATATTGCGACAATAGAATTTGGTCCGACCTCTGGAGCTGAATTCAGTCAAAACAGTTATGATATAAATATGATACTTTATTAATACATTTATTATTCCCTTTCAGACTCTGGTATTTAGAGAGAGCATTTTGAACGATGGAGGATACGAGTGAAGGGTAGGAGTTCGCAATTAACGAACGGTGTTGAAGTGTAGCAGGTGAAAACCTCCCTTTGGGGGGTTCTTGATGTATATTACGCCTGGTTGGTCACTCTGTTAGCGGGCGAGCTCTATGCAAATATGCAATTACCATATTAATAACTCAAGGGAGTGCGAGTACCAGTTGGTCTTGTTGGTGGTACGTCTGTGTAGAGAAGGGAGCTGTTTTTCATTCAAATATGATTCCAAAAACATATGGGATCACCCTACAGTTTTTCGAGGCCGAAGAGTTGCCCCTGAGGGCATTGTCACAAGTAATAAGAATATTTTTGTGTAACAATAAAAGAGTGGAATTTAAAAAATGACATTCACAACGATTTCCCGTTCTTGATAAAAATAACGTGAATACACGTTTGAAACGTGTACCTATACACGTCTTATCCGATCCTGATTTTCCATACACCCGAAATTGAACTGACATTCACTGGAATTCAATGGAGAGGTGTAATAACAAAAAAAAACCAAATCGTTTCATATTTTTGGTGTCCGAGGCCTCAATAGTGAGTCATAAATAATGTGGGTAATATAATATAATGGATATTATACTAATTGGATCTCAAAATATAAAGGACTATTTTTTGGTTTCACCAGGCGCGGCGAATGGAGAATTTCGGTGATTGCTAATTCTGTAATGTTTTGGACCTTGCGCTTCGATATTCAGAGGGGAAATGCCCCCAAAACTACATCTAATTATTTTGGCGCCACCATTGGTATCGGCTCCGAAAGGCACCTAATAACATGATGGGTTTTGTGGCGCATGCGAATTTGGAATCGCTAATTTGTTTCAGCGCCACTCATGTCACATAAATATATATTATACTTACTTAACTTGTCGGATTTCACGGCGCTACCATTCCAAAAACACCATACATTCCCATTCATATGGGAATGTACTTTGAGATGAACCGCCGTCATAACCCCCGTTACGCCGTCATTTTACAAACCGTTTTTACTCTTGCAGGTTGAAAAATAGCTTTCTATTTCCCATCTAAAGAGACGTTTTTATTTGTAACTCACATGCATATCACTAAACAATAATAAATAACTAAAGTTGTTGTATCCGAAGGCTGAATTTTAAATGCCTACCTACCAATATACCTTTTGCTGCTTAACTGAATTCGTCTCGTGCCAAATGCTTTGTGATTAATACAAATAATTCCTCGGATTTCAGACTTGGGATCGCATCCAACTGGATGCAATCAACCCGAATTGGTCACAGGTCTCGCTCGAGGTAATATACGCTATGAAGCATCCAGAGTCACCCCACTGAGGATCACCAGCCAGCGCGCTGCAGTCGATTTACTGCCTGACGTCACTTTAATGAACGCCGAGGATGATGAATGGTGCTCCTTACTCCCCATCTTCTTTTGTATACGCTGCATCTATGGTAGTAGTATCTGAATGTTAAACGGGTGTACTAAATATTATTATGATCGTGTTAGCAGTTAATCAACACTGTTCGACAAGTGTGGAAGAAAAAGTACCGACTACCAAGAATATTCTACCTTATGTAATACGCAAGAACTTTGTCAAATTATCATAAATTAAATGTTATGTCCCCACGTATCTATAGGAGTTAGAAAATTACGACGTAAGCTAATAAAATAAAAACAGATTTCATCTTATGTGGAGTCTTTTGTATAGTGAACAGCGTACTCGGCCGTCAGCACAACGCCTGAGAAATCTGAGAAAACTCTTGAGTTGTCTCCTTGCCTCAGGAAACTATTATCTGAAAATCTTACAAAGACCATCCTATTAATTACCTAACATGAATATAATATTACCTATTCTAATTCACGTCACACTAAAACCAGTGATTCGGCGAACCTGAAATTCAATATTCGAATATTACCTGCACTGCCACTGGTTGGAATAAACATAATTTATTATAGATTGAAGTTGCCATGTGCCATGCTATAATCTACCGTGGGTATTTGAAAATCAAATTTATTTCTTATAGAAAGATAATTTTACTTAGCACCCCACTACATCATCACCCCATTTTGTCAAAGCACTTACCTCATCAAGAAACCATTCTAAACTAAGAAAGCATATACCTCGTGACATGGATTTGCAACAACACACATGACTCCCAGCCCAGAGTCTTTACCGAATTTGTTTATCGGTCTCGCGTTACAATTTTTGATCTGAAAATTGGGTTGAATTAAAAAAACACATGACCCCCAGCCAATCCATGTCGATATGTATATGGTGAGATCCTTTTAGCAAAGAAGTAAAATCCAAAACCTAAGCCCCTGTGTTTATTGGGAATTTTATATTCCGAAAGAGCTCTTACGAAGGTGGCTCGAGGCAGAGTGGATGGAATACAAAACGACTGCACGTTTCGAGAGGTTGCACGAGCCTAATAGGAGCAGCGACTCTACGAGCTTCTTGAAATTCGCTTCTTACAAGATTCACCCTCAAACTCACAACACACACCCACTACCCGAATCCCTCCATAATGCGTTCGATCCCTTCTTTCCCTTGAAAACATTCCTCCTTACTACTTGATTGAATCCAAGGCGGCCCTAGCAAGTCTGAGGAGCACTCCCCAGCTTTTACTCACCTAATCAGCAGCTTCCTCCCTCCTGAATGTGCCATTCTCCCCCGTTTCAAAAGCATCGAGTGTGTGGCTGACGGTGAAGTGAAGCATCCTCGGTCGACCCTCTTGAGCCGAGTTAAAATGGGTTTAATTCCTGATTAAACTTCATTCTCGAAGGGGCTTCCATCTGTGGGCTTCCAAGAAAAGGGCTGGTCTACTGTATAAACCTCTCTAACTGCTGCGTCGAACTGAGTGAGTCTTTTCTGGGCATTCACACATCCACTCGTTCCATCCCACCCAGAACTGTGAAGAGCGTACTCTCGAGAGTGAGTAAGTACGTATTGTTTGACATTTTCATTTACCGCATCGTACAGGTTACACACTATAATACGTATTGATACCTACTTCCTTATTACAACGTTAGCTCAAGGGCATGTGCAGTAGAGGGTGAAGACAAATTATTCCATTCGGATTATCTGAATCAAAAATTGTCACACAAAAAAGATGGAGTGATTCTTTGAAAATTTGTTCATTAAGTTAGTCATACTGCATGAATTGAAAATGCACGTATAATTATCTGGATCTTCCAAAGATCAACTCCATGAGTGAAATTAACGAACTCCTTAATTATTATTATCGTGTGTAAGCCCACGGTGTAAGCCTCCCAGAAAGTAATCGAACTAAAACGTGGTGTACCCCAGGCCTCCCGGGTCGACAAGAAGATCCACAAACCCCTAGGCCCCAAGCCTCCCGAGTTTACAAGGCGAGTCTCATGCCCGTAGGCCCGAAGCCTCCCAGAGTTTGTGGGTACATATATGAGATGATACGAATAACGAATACGGACTGTGAACTCGTCTTGATTGGAAATCATATCAGCAATGACTTCGAACGTACATTTGGTTTTCAGAAAGTGTTGAAAAGTGGTTTCGGGCGCTGGACATGTACGGTGAAAAAGTGTAAGAGTTTTCCCACTACTGTGTCGGAGTAAGACACGAACATCATGGGGGGAAATTAAGAACACAACCATGAACCAGTCACAGAAGAGGATATTATAATTCAAAGAACTAGAGGTGAACTGAAGGCGCTTTTTAATGCTGGAAGGCTTGGGGACTATCACCTTTTTGGGCGCTTCTTAATGCTGGGAGGCTTGGGGGCTACGAATAGCATTTTTGGGAGGATTCGTGTATACGCCCAGTCAACGTTGTGTGGTCTTGATCCACTTCAATCTACATAAAATTTATGTGACTTTTTCAAAAATGTTTTGCATAATTCAGATCCCATCGCCACAGCATTGTTCATTTTCTGGCCAGCTACCTGCAGGGAACCAAGAGGCGGAACCAGGCTGTGAGCATGCGGATACTAGAGCCTTATTTTATTAAATCAAAAGCTATCCAGATTCATATCATGTGTGATTAACCTTATAATGGATAATTTGAAGATACATTAGAAATTGGAGAAAAACGACATGTTAGGCACATAAATAACCAGAAACAGCGATTTTGCATGGGAAAGAGCCCCAATAGTGTGTTTGGAAAATCGTGGTAACGCGGCAAACGTATATACTTTGACTGGGAAAATAAATCCAGAGACAGAGGATTCGAATTGATACCTGATTCCACCGACTTACTCTTGTCCTCGCCATCTCCCGCATTCAAACTTACATTCGGTCCTTCGAAGTTAGAAGTAGGTTCTTTGCTCTACCCTTCGCAGTTAGCATACATTACAAAAGCCCTAGCGCTTCTGTCAACTTGCTGGCAGAACATTTGCTCAGTTAATCAGTTTCCAACTCTAATTAAGACAGTCATTGATATTCAGGGTGCAGGGTCTGGTGGGTCTCACGGGACCATGGCATCCCCCTTTGCTAGTTATCACCCTCTTTCGAGCTCGACTTTGTTGCTTCCCTCTATTCCGTATTATGATGGAGATGGCAATATTCAGCTTGAAGGATATCGCGTTGAAACTTTCTCCTTGAGGTAACTGTTTCCATTGATATGCATAGTGGGAAGTCCCTCTAAATCATCTTCTGCAAACTAGCAGCAGAGTGTGTTACTTCGCTTTTCAAAAACTACCCTCTTTCAACGCAACATCGTGTTTTGGCAAGATAATAATATCTCGTTCACATTATTTCTCCCCATCCAATTTCTGAAACCACGCTAAAGAATACAATAAGACTTGAGAACTTCACTGAAGAATATAAATTTTACATACGCGTAGGTATAGTAGACATAAGTGGAAAACAAGAATTAAGGTTTCTCATTTTATTGGGATTAAATTGGGAACCATCCAACCTAGGGTGACCAAAGAGAAGGCCATGGTTCCATGAAGAGCTGTCTTGTAGTAAGAAAAATAGATGCTATTAAATCAAGAGGTCCTCTTAGATCCAAAGAATTGATTAAATGAAGATTATTATTATTATCTCATTTTGAATCACTATTATTTGAAACGAAAATTAATTCTCCAGAATATGATGAACTTGTTTCCTACCATTTCATCGATTTCTGAACACCGAAAATCGTCATCTCCTTATTTTTATCTTATCGGTTAAACGCGGTTGATTGACGCCATGTCCCGCAAAATTATCAACGTGTTCTGGAGCGTTACAGACTAATAGAGGAGGACAAGAGATAACACAGTTATTTTCATACAAACTGTATATTTTTTTTAGACAACTGTTTCCACAGTTTCAATAATAATATTTACCATTGTTCATTAGCCAATACAACTACAATAAATAAAATACAGTTTGCTTGAATGAAAGAATAATCTCCATTGACAAGTGGGAGAGAGCAGCGATGGTATATTTGCTAGTTTTTGGCTACAGTATGCAAGTGACAGACTACGGTCACGCGAATGGTTTCTCTTGAGCTTGGCAGAAGATGAAGATGAATAAAATCGAAAGAAATTACCAAATTCAGTGTTAGGAGAATAGTGTGGACACTCAAATTCGAAACCCACATCAGTTGAATGGCACTGGTAGCACTGGCAGTTTGATTTGAATGAGATAGGGAAGAAATCCCCCGATTCGTGCGAACAATAAACTATAAAACAATAAAAACTAAGTTTATTATATCCTCCATTCGACTTGATTAATATTTTGATATAATACATAAGTACTCAGACAGCCATTGTTATAGACTTGCATTTGCATTTGAATAACTATCTGTAAATAAACAACTGTTGTGTAATTCAAGTGTTAAATTACCCATGAATTATACCTATACATACACACGATCTCGGACCATTACTGCTGCTTTCTCTTCAACCGTCGTGTTCCTTAACTGTCCGTTCAGCAGTGCAGTATACAAGAAATTATTACAAATTGTGTTTAAGTGTACGTACTCCATAAGATTACTTCATGGTTGCTCCCCATTTCCCGTTCAGACTCTGGAAGAGCGTTGATCTCCCCAAAGACAATCTCACAGTCCATCAAGCAAGGGACCAGAGACGCTCCAGGAATCCTTAACGCGCCTTCACCAGCAAATTAGATTCCCTCAGTCATCGCTCTCCCCGTATCCCCACATGGAGCCCTTGCCACCAAAGATACACTCTCTCTCACCAGGGATTAGAGCTACTACTAGTTTATTTTGCTAGAAAATGAGAATGCTCGACCGAACCTCATTCATTCAGAATAAAATTTGTTCGGGAAAGAGTCAACAAACTAGCTCTTGTCTTCCAATGTTTTCATTCAAAATCTTTCTCTGTACTTTTTTTACTTTGTTCTAAATCTAGACTACCCTTGATTTGTCGGTAATTGAGCTCAATCTTCGTGACGACGTACCTGAATTTTGAAGTTTAAAACGCTGCAAATCATTCCACAATTGTTCATTTTCTGTATAGATTTGGCCAATAGTTCCGTAAGTCAATATAGATTGAAACTTCACAATGTTGTTTTAATTGTGCGTGTTTTTTTTTTTTTTTCTGGCCCCCATTCCATTAGGGTGAGCGAATTGGTGTTGTCGGCGTATTAGAGCATTAGGCTTTACTGCTGAACTATGTAGACCCCAAATCGAACCAAAAACGCTTGCATACGAGTCTGCAACACATTGAGACA
>JAEMON010000002.1:13510611-13522498 GCA_030264115.1 Lygus lineolaris | reverse complement strand
GAGGCAATACACTACACATAATAAATTTACAGTTTTTTGTTCATTACACTGCGGATTCAGTAAAAGAGATTGCAAGCGTCTGCGAACTCTCTCCTTGAAGAAATTCGTTTTCAATAGTGCTCCAAAAGCGGGTTTTATAATGCAAGTCCACCTGCTTATTATTCTAGCAAATTTTTGGAGACAATTACTACTATCTTCAAGAAACAATATTCTTCCTAATCAAGAAAATCTTTGGTAGGCACGTAACTTATTTACCCTTCCCCTGCTCCAAGGATGTTTTATATTTTCCTATACGCACCATCTACCGTGTTTGTTGGAAAACGTCAGAACACGCCTCACAAATTCACGCTACTTCAAACGGAATGCTATAGTAGCATAATGGTGAGAGCTGTGCATCAACTAATAAAGGTCAGACTGTTCCTTGCTTCCGGGGCCATAAATCCTCAAGGAGAACTTCAACTATTGAAAAAGTAATAAAGGAAAGGAGGTGGCTCAGGGCTAATGCAATGGTTAATTCACAGCCTTTTATGAGGTTCATGTGAACTCGCATGAATAATCCCCGATCTCTTAGCATGAAGATCATTTTTATGTTAATGCGAAAACATGAGAACACTCTCATAGAATTCCAGGTTTGCATATGCACAGTAAGAAGTGAGAATGATTAGGTAACTCTAATGGAGGATCATCTCGATGCCAATTCCTGTTTTTATATGAATTCACGCTTGCGCAGTGGCAAACATTGTTCCGTCAGAATCCATAGAAGACATTCTGGCAGTAATCTTCACAAACTGTGAATCATACTGTGAGTATTCGTTTCTAGCAATTCGTTTGAAAAATAAATAAATACTAGTTGCACATGTATGCAACTAGTTGCATTGGTATGGGAAGTGTTTTGGTTAAATGGTTGGTGAGCCAACACCTACCTCAAATTAGGTACCTACTTACTAAAACGGGTTCCCCGAGATTTCTACAATATTTTTCGAACTCTATACAGAGTGATTTAATGTCTCTTAAAGTGGTCAATGTGATTTTGCGTCCTTCCATCCGTTCAAACCCAGTTGACTTTGTGACAGGTAAGATGTGGGAAGATTGTGGCTCCAATTACAAGGTCGTGTTCTGCGCAGAAGGTGAGAAGAACTCACCGTCTTGGAGAACGACTGCGAAGAAATTACAGCAGGGGCCAAGAGGCTCTCTAACAGAAATTCACACTGCGGTGAATCAGAGGCCTAAGGCGGAGGTACTTGGCCGTAACTCAGAGTAAATGAACCGTATTTTGACTTGAATGGGTCTCGATGAGATTCTGTGTAGGTACGCCTATGTGATATGTAGTATTTGAATAGCCATTAACTCAACACTCGCTTTCCCATTTAAAGCCTATTAAGTGCCGACCTAAGCGCCTGAAGCCGCCATACGGTCGCTCGAAATCTCCAGCCCTGATAAAACTGCAAATTCGCCCATTTGGCGAGCGATGTAGACAATCCTCTTTAATCTTCCCTTTCGAATGTAAGCGTACCTATTCCATATTGAATAGTGATGAACGCCGGATTGATATGGATTGTTTAGGAAAACATTTTTTTATACAGTGAAACTAAAAAAAAAAAAAAAGATGATGTCCACAATGTATCCCAGATGACAAAAACGCATTTTAAACTATTTTCTCCCACTATGGTACATTTTCACGTATGTACCAGTCCCACTTAGGGCATTCAGCCAGGCAATATTTCAATGGAGAAATAATGACTTCACTCACTAAATCCATCCAAATGTACACTCTTATTACAAGAAAGGGCTTCACGCACCTTTATTTTTCATAGCTCTTTTAATCTCCAGCTCCAAGCAAAGTAAAGAGGCATGTTTCCAAGCGCCATATTTCCCCCTTTTAAGCCTATTACTGGATGCTCGGCCGTTACGTAGAAGTATACTCAACCATTAACACTAAGATTACGCTCCCATAATTCACAAGTCTCCAGTTTCTACCCACCCAGAAGCACACTCGGGATAATAACAATTTACAGTCGCTGAGAACAATCTGCATTTTCGTATGGTGTTTGCTGAATATTCAATTATTAAACGCCAGTGAGAAGGAGGGGGGAGGAGATCGGAGCAATAGTCCCGTTTTCCAATAAAATAATAATAATATTGAAAGTGACCAGCGAGTGGTTAGGTAGTCAACATTATTTCGACAGTTAAGAGTCTCATCCCTGGTGGTAAAACGTACCTCTCAATTGTTCTACCGGTTCTGAATGACCGATTCTGCGTAATCTTTACTTTTTTCCTATACATTACATGCATAATCATATACCTGCATTATCTTTACTATTTTAATATATATTTCATATACATCCCTTAGTTTTGATCTGCTGAGAATCGTTCACAGATCGATAAAAACCCCAAACTTTGGTCGGTCGGAGATGGCGCCAACGTCGTCGGCTCATGTCAAAATCCCCCATCCCATAGTCTATAGTTCAAACACAGAACACATCTCAATGAGAAATTCAGCATCACACACCCTCACAATAAAGTGGGGAGCTCTAGTATGAAGTATAAGTAGAACCCCTCCCGTTTGTATGACCCCCCCCCCCATTTAAAAATCAAATGAATTCAATTCTTTCCATTCTTCTCTCTGTTCCTACATTCATTGTTTTACTGCGATCCCCAATGTGTACCTCCCCTCTCCTCACACTGATTAATTGATTTAAAAAAGGTGAATTATTTCCAATCTTCAGGGTTTCTACTACTTCTTTGAGAGGGAAGCATAATATATTCAGAAGAAAAACGCTGTGAATTAATTGGTACCAGCTAAATGGTTTAGGTATACTTTTTTTGTGTATGGGTAGTACGATTACGAGTAGATGACGGTTTTTTACGATCATGTTTCTCTCGTGATAGGAGTGCCAACCTATCTTAGAAACCTTCCTACTTACCTACCTTAAAAACTGCTGCCGCTAATTCAAGTCAATTTTAACCCTGGATAGCCATTAATACCCCTTGAGGATTTAATATTGATCACTCCCGAAAGGGTGGGAACCTACAGAGAGGTACAATTAAAATGAATCGCTATCTTAGAATTATCAAGGAGCTGGTACATAGGTATACCTAACCAAACCAGTTTATCCATACAACAAATATTTTTGACTGTCAAGGTCTGACTCGATTTTCGACGCCGGATGAGAAATTGTTATAGACAATGTATAAGGGAAAAAAGATAGATTTTACTTATGGGATTTTTTTTATAGGGTTTGTTTCCCAGTGCGTCAATGTTGTAGAAGTGAGGAAGCTATATTGTCCATCAAACTTGATAGACTTTTTTTTATTGAAGTAGGTACCTATAATTTTAGGTGTTTTGCTGTGATCGCTTTGTATACTATACCGTCGAAAAGTCAGGTGTTACTGATTGCAACCAGCTAAATTTCATGACGCAGACTATAGTTATTCCTGTTGGTATGTATTAGAAACTATGGATTACGAAATGTTATACTGTGAGCAGGGGCTTGGGGTAAGGTAGCTCGTACCTCTGAAAAGGGGAGCTACGATGGAGGCTTGAGAAAAGGGTCTGAAGGACCAAAATGAACTGATACCTGCCTTGAAGAGGCTGAATAGGACCTAGTGGTGGCGTGTCCTATGAAAAGGAAGTTTAACAAAACAAAGACCTACTGTTTCAGTATCTGATCGAGGTCGTACAGGGTGAAATGAAAGAAAACACACATGGTAGTTCCATACATCTATTAAACGATTCAAGCAAAGACAATAATGCACAAGGTTAAACAGTATGTGTTAATTGGTATTAAAAGATGTACAGAGCCCTGAAGAGGTTGGAAAACATTCATGCCCGTAGGCGAAGGAAATCACAATATCACCTATGTGAATACAACAACTCGTACTCTTAGCACCATATCCGTGTCTGAAGGACACACCTAACAACTCACGCCTGGGTCGCCACAGAGGAACAGTAGTTGATCGTGCCTGAAGGGCACCAACAGAGTGTCACCACGCCTGAGCGCCAAAGTTACACAACAAGGAATAAAAGACGTGTCTGAAGGACGCGTCGTTGAAAATCCTAACCGCCGATGGCGCCACAAGGGAAGTCCGCAAAGTAAGTTTATTCAGGCGTCTATGTTACACGCGTTCACCAAATGTGAAGGATTCAAGTGCCAGAAGGGTGTAGCTATAGAACAGATAGCGTGCCTAGGAATCCTAAGGACCCACCTATCAGAGGCTAATGAATTGATGGTATAATGACTCACATGGATCGAAGCCCGAAGGTAGTTCTCTCGACGTGAGGCGAAGTCTTGAAGGGGGAACAGGAGGAGTGCGCACTCGAGTGTCCTGGTATCTGAGAGGCTAAAAGGGGGCACTGGGAGGGGTCATAGAACGTTCCTTGGTAGCTGAAGGACGAGGATAGAAACAATGTTAAGGGAGTTAGTTCACAGGGGGGGTGTCTAAAATCAACACAGCTTGCCACGGGATCCATGACCATCCGCGCTTCGGTGTGTACTCGAAGGGGGGCCTGGGTCACAGTAAGATCGTCGCGGACTCACCAGAGAACCAACAGTGCCGAAGACTGCGTGAAGACTGAGCGCCCTGCTCACCCGCTCGGTCCCGACTCGACGCTAGGGTGGGGGATCTCCCACTCCTCCCCACCCGATGGCGGGAGACGCTCTAGGTGGTTGGTGAGGGGGATCGAGATGGCATTGGATCCCCTTGGTGCCTTTTCCGTAGATGTTCTGGAAAGGGCCTTCTCACCAGGGGGGCTGTGGATAGTTAAGGGGTTTGGTTCAGAGGGAGCTGCTGAGTGAGTCCTGGGGGCTCACAATACATACAGAAATTATTAACTAATAATGAATTGTTGTACATAATAAGTATTTATATGGTTTGACCAGCGTATTTTCCATCGATGATTGTTGCTGACTTATATTTTAAATTTAAATTATTACTTCCCTGGCGGTTGAAGTGTACAAAACCCAATGCCTTCCAAATCTACTGTCGGGGCTTTTTGGAAAGGATTAGGAAAATAAGATCTCATCCATGCAGCAGGTTGTCATTTGAACAAACATTGGAACAGAGAAACGATCCAAAGGAAGGTAAAAGTGAACTGATGGGGACTTACCCTACTGATGGGTTCCCCACTCTCATATTAATAATCTGGCTGAGACGAAATTGAAGATGTTATGGAAACCGGGGAGGGTTGGCATCGCTTTCCCATCTAAGTTTCCGAGACCCAAGTGCATCTGTCAGGTCGCCTTGGGGTCCTTGCCAATCAGGATCTGTTTATCCTCAGGATAGGAAAAGGAGATCCCTCCTTCAACCCCTGCCACGTCCCTTCATTCACAATAATAAACTTTCATGCGGTGTATGCCTCACCCCACGCTATCTTTCTTGAGCCGTTTCACGACTCTCGTTGTCAAGTCTTCAAGAAAACCGCTTTTTTTCTCACCCGTAGAACAAACGACAGTTTAATATGCCTTCCCGAGCTTTTTCCCAGTACACAGAAAAACTTCCTTGGTCTGTGGACAAGGCCCATTAATTGAGGAGAACGGTCATATTTCACTTGGGGCGTGTTGTCTTTGGGGCGGGTAGGTCGTTGAGAGTGTTTGAAGGTAAATCGTCTGTGAAGATTCCTCGGCTTCCCATTCTGATCTTCGTAGCTCCTTTGTCCACCCAGCTATGCTGCTGAGAGACCATTACTTCGGACAACACAACGTTACAAGCGTAGATATTTTAAAGTTGATGTAGAAGAGCGACTGCAACAGCAACAAAGGTGCAACAATCCTGCAATAAGGAAGGATGCAGTACCTAAATACTCACTTAGTAATATGAGCCATATAGTTTGTAAATAGAGAAGGTCTGCCAAGCTTCATGCTAAAGAAGAAGGTATGACAAGACTACCAGTAACATCCGACCTTTTAATCTTAAGGAATTGGTGATTGTACGCATTCAATGTTATGTTCTCGCTCGGGTCACGAAAAAAGCATCGTTTCAAAATAGCTCATGAAAATTTCCGCAATCATCGCCAGAGAGAAAAAAAAAGAAACATTGTAGTGGAGCATCGAGGTTATGGAGATCGCATCGAGATAGTGGAGCATGATGATTCCAAGAAGATCCGACGGACAAATTAGATTATTTGCGATTCACAATCGTGTTTTCGTTTTTTTGCAACCCTTGAGGGTTGAAGGACTTGATACTTATGGTTAGCGAATCGTTCAGGTAGGCTATACTTTCCCGTTGAAATTAATTATTTTCTTATTGGAGCAGAGGTAGGTATTTTCATGAAATTGGGTTACTTATTATAACATAAATAATAAAAATGTGAAATAAAAATTTAAAAACTTAATTATATAAAAATGAGTATTTCCCTATGTCACGCAATAACATGATAATGAGTGCATCATATTGAATAATTATTTTGTTGTTGTGTTCGTTATTGTCGTGAGAAGGTTTTCATAAAAAGAACATTTTTAATCTGACTTAAGGTCTCTGCCCCACTGTCATGCGAGCGAATCGAGCGTTGGATCTGGACAACCAACCGTTGTGGGGACGTGCAACGCACGGGCAACCGGCTAGTACATATATCATTGTGTACATACCCAGATGGTGTCTTCTAAAATTATAAGTTGATACATGACTCTATTACTTACTTACTTACTTTAATTGCACTCAGCAACACAAAAGATAGCCAAACTCGTAAAGGGGTTGATGGGGATTCCCAATTTTTGCTTCCCACTGTTCGGACCAGAGATCTTCAGGAGTCTATATATGAATGTCAAAAATTCTACACAGTGAAGATCTTCTGGAGTATTGTATATCACAACAAAATAGGTAAATACAACGAAAACTACATAAGTACCTACACTGAGATCCTTGAGGTCCCCACGGTAAATTGATGCCCTCAACCTTAATTTTTCAAATAGAAAAACAAAATAATCATTCAACTTCCATTTACTCGGAAAACTTCAGAAATGTGGCCTGTTGTGACCTTCCGTATGTTTCCCCTGGCATGAGAGATGAAAAAGTTGACATAATGTAGATAGGCACCTGCCTTTTATATTGTCCTCTGGATTACTTGCCATTAAGACCTCATCCTCCTTATCAGCTCCTATAGCCTATTTTTTATTTCAGATTTTAGATCTCTACACTTTTTCCGTGGTAAATATAGGATAAGGGTTCGTGAAAAGGTAATTTCCAAGGCTAGTATCAAGTATTGGCATCATGCATGCCTCACTAACGAAACATAGTGCTACCGATTGTCTTTCGAGAATCGGTATTTCAAAACTACGAACTTGTAGTTGGCAATTCGACTCATAAGTCGTGACTACCAACTTGCACTTATGGAACAATAGGGCGAACCCATAGTAACGATAAGTGAAAGCTAAACATTCCCGATGAGTCTTGCAGTAATTTTGACTGCGACTGCATGCACAACGCAGCTTCCTCAAGCTGTACGCAGCAGCGTTTCCTACGGCTCTCATTAAAATAATGACATCGGAGTTGTGAGGAGTAGACCTTACCATTGAAATTGAACTTGTTATGTATTCAACGAAGATACGGAGAAGCCAACCATGTGGATTATAAAGGAGTCGTAGGTCCATGTTATTGAGTCTCTATGGATTTTACATTTAAAACAGCGCAAAACTACTTATTAATTGTTTGTTTCTACTTCTTTGTATTTATCAGGTTTCAACGAAGGTACATGAAGTAGTCCAGACTGGAACATAATATATAGGTATCACTGGGGATAAAGTAGATGGGTATAATAATAATAATAAATTATTCTCTGATCCAAAACAAATGAATTAGATCCCCGGTAGCCATCAACAAAGTTCGATGAACTATAAATACAAATCTCATGATAATCTACATTGATATTACGTCAGGTCTGTTTGTTTGTGATGATTTCAGAATCAAACGGCTGGACCGATTTCCATGAGGTTTTTACATTAGTATGGGTAGGTCCATTATTATGGGTAAGTTTTACATTACATTATTATGGGTAAGTCCATGGAGAGGAATTAAGCTGTAGTTATGTATATGATAAATCGTACGCCCTCTTCCTTTATAGTGAAATCGGCCTTCCATAAATACGTTTAAGTCAGAAAATTATTTATTGCGAATGAACAAACTTAAAGCTCCATAGAGAGGTGACTAGAGGGGGTGGACCGTCGGTTGCGGGAATGTTTTGCGAACGTCCATTTTTCCTCTTTAGCTTGTAAGGGGACGGACATTGTCTACTCCCAGGACAAACCAAGTCCATAAATACGTTGATTGAGTAAACACGTACCGACGTTACTCAAGAAAGATTGCTTATGCGATGTCACACCTTCTTTTCATGAATTCAGCTGTACCAAAAATAATGTATGTGATTTGAGCCATTCAGATCTTATTAATCGTGGTGAAGCGTTAAAATGTCATATAAAAAACATCGTGATACCTTCCGTAGATTGCTTCCGTTCTGACTGTGTAGGTAACCTTTGATATAGGTAGTTGTACTTATCACAATAACCTTACTTCAATGATAGTGACATTTCCTCTAATTGAACGTAGGAACGTTCCTAATATACCTTATCTACCGTGTCCTACCAAAGTAATCATGGAGAGTCCACAGGATAACGCACATTAATTATTTCTGTTGTTTCTTTGCCTCACAACACCTAAGTGGAAAAATTTATTTTTTATTTCAAACGTAATCTTCCCAAACAATTAGAGATATCAGTTAGGTAAGGGTGAAAGTGGGATCAAATTGCACGGCCGTCTTCGGTTTCCCATTTATTTAATAACACTAAGCACTTTTGAACCACTGCATCTTTTGGTAGACCGATAACATGATTCCCTGTTTTGTAAAATTTTAACTCCTTTACTTACTAGTTTCCGCGGAAGTAAAGTATCCATTTTTGAATAACTGATCAACTTCAACTTCAACTGAGGCACTCTCATCACCATGCTAATTTCGTTTCGCGTTAGTCGGCCGGTATATCATTGCTCCTGTTTGGGGGTTTTCCCTCTTTCTGGCCGTGAAAATTATATGCAATCGAAACTACTGAGCTTCAAAGCCCATCGTAGTGAAGGTTTTCCCAACCTTTCATCAGCAGTTGGTGAGTTATTACATCATCCAAGATGAACAATGAGATTGGGCTAAACTTCTAAAATTATAATAATTGTTACTGAGAGTGGAAGGGAGCAATGGGGAAGGGCAGAAGCAGTGGCAGGTTTCGGTCTGGCGCCACGTGACAATAACGCGCTTTATTGAGGAAGGGGACGAGGATTTCGAAGCTTTGAGTCTCAACAAGTTGAGTTATGATTCGAACATTGAATTTTGAGGTTAAGGGCTACACAGGGAGAGTGGGGGATACAGTGAGATGTCGTGGAAGTCTGGGGATGAAGAAGAAGGGCCGATCCGAATGGAAGCAACCACCGAGAGAAGTGATATTGGGAGTGGAAAGGGGTCACGTAAGAACTTTGACTAAGTAGAGTTTAGGAGATTCCGAGAGGGGAGAGTATTGGAAGAGGGTTTTTAGAATACCAGATCACAGCATTGATGCCAAAACACTGGGGTCCTATATGGCCACGTGATTTGAAGACTGTAATTACGATGAAAGATTCCACTGAGGAACCAACCCTTAAGAACTGGTGAAGTTATAATCACAAGTGGACATCTAGTAGACAGACAGAACACACCTGATCTAGTAGAATCTTATATAAATATGAATGTATTAGTTGTACATAGGTACCTAGAATGTAAAGTTGACAATCATAGACGCTGAATTGTACGCTATTGTGGTCGTTGTTGTTGGCTGTGGTTGTTTCAACGCTAAGACTAACCCTCAATAAATTAGTGCGGAGATCTGTGGCTGTGTTTCGGATTGTGTGTTTTTTTCAAGTTGTCATTCTGAACAAGACGCGACTTTAACATTGTTTTATCAAAGGTTTTTCTATGGATTGTAGCATTCCAAATCGTTGTACATTTTATTTATTTCTATAGTATTTTACTGGTTCTCGTAACTTTTGTTTCTCGATGAGTCTCCTAACACTCATGATTCAAGTGAAACTTTACCAGTCAGCTGAACGAAAAATGCAAGTTTTGTTTTCGTTTTCTGTCCGTGGCGTTTGTTTATGTTCAAAGCTTGTTCTCGGTTTGGGTCCAGTTGTGTCTCAGTTTTTCGGCTTTAAAGTGTTTTTGATAAAACGAAAAATAGTGAAAAGAGAAGACGATTGAATAGAGAATTTCCTAAGATTAAGGAACTTGCTTGTGAGTATGCACAGTGGATTCGGCACACTTGGTGTCAAATATAAAACAATCGTGGTGTCTGGAACTTCTCTCATGTAAACCTTCAGTCGATCTCAATATCTACAACAAACACTTTTGATTAGGTAATAAATTTTCTTTTGAATCTAGGGTGTTCATTTCGGCCTTTTCTGGTTTATTATTTCCAATAATTAATTGATGGAATTAAGCATGAAAAACAAGTTAACCCCCTTTCCCCCTCAAAATTCGACGTTTCACGTTTCAAGGTAATTAGGTACGTAGAATCGGAGAATCGAATTTAAATAAATCCGTCCGTAGCACTTTGCTTACTGCGATATAGGTTTCTACTAAAATATGTAATAGTAGGATTTTTTCAGATAGGTGATTTATACATAAAATAACAAACCTTTGTGTAATGACTTGCATCGTTTTTCTACCCCACCTTCTCTTGGTTTTTCAAATTCGTGTTTCTGAAATGTTGATTGATAGCTAGGAAAACTAATGCAAAACCACCCCGTAAGTCTACCCCCAACCTATCTGATGGGCTTTTCAAGTTCGTATTTCTGACCAATGATTGATGAGCTCTACGTGAAGGATTCTGATGCCTCGGTTCATCATTGTTAGAACAGTGAAAAAGCAAAAATTACAAATTACAATTCAAACAAAGACAAAAGTTTACTAGGTTATGATGTTTATTCTCCAATCTGATAAACTCGTGGTCACGAGTTTGTCGTATCCATCGAAATTAAAGATATCCACACAACAATAAATTAAAGATATATTCACAAAAACAGATTATAGTAAACTGACGACTGATTAAACGCGTGTACAACTACTAACAGAACAAGTAAAGTGTTTCACTGTTATTTCTTTCATTTGTTATACTCGATCGTAAAACGTCATTTAAACAGTTACGAGCCTATGTTATACTTATTTCTTTCATAACAGTTTGTAGAAGTGTGAAATAGGCCCCTGGTACTTGCATCTGATACAGGCAACTAATTTAGGGTCATAAAAATATGGGTCATCGGCTCCTTCACATTCTGCATTCGGTATTTCGGCAAGGTGGTGTTTTAACACCTTCCCCGCCGTTGCGAACTACTTCATTCTCGTATCATGATATCGGTAGCAGTACTTAAGAACATGGCGATAATAAGTATTATCACTAACAGTTGTTTTAGTTCACTGTCAGCCACTTATTATAATATACTGCGATAATAAGCCGTTCAACACTGTCCATTTGTTTAATCATCAAAGAGAGGAAAAGAACATGGAAATAATTCATACATATACAAGATTATATCTCAAGGAAACTCCTAGGTGTGAGAAGTTTACACCGGTTGCACAGTTGTATAGATACGCGAGAGCAACATTAACTCATCCTGCTTCGCCCATGACAACATTGGGCAGAGGAAGAGCGGCGTGGGATGACAAATGTACCTATGATCTTGGCTCTCCTTCCTCTTGCTTAATCGCACGTGAGCTCATGGGGACGGAAGTACAAAGAAGTTAGTTGTAGTTGTAGTAGTTGTGAAATAGTTATATAATAAATTGACACAAAGTTCCTAATGTAACAATCATGTTTTCATATGATTAGTACAACCAAGAGTCCCTTTTGGTTTATTATTTTCAATAATAAACCTTTGGAAT
>JAEMON010000002.1:13488749-13505084 GCA_030264115.1 Lygus lineolaris | reverse complement strand
AAAATAATAAACCGTTCTGTAATAATTTGCAGCGTTTTTCTTCTTGTTTTGAGTGAGAGAGAGGTGGTTTTAGAGCTTAAGTTTCTACTCATATGATCTGAGAGCTATAATTCATCGACTCAGTTGACCTGCGTGCTCACTTTTATTAGTGCTAACAATCAAAAAGATGATCATCGATCCATCCACTCTCGATTTTGTCACAGATCAGCTGAGTAGAATATAGTGCTTACAACAAAATAACAGTTCGATTGGTATACGGAAATAATCTATTTACAGCTTTTCGATGAAACAAGTTTTTAGTTGAGGAAGCTAATATTCGGTGGTATGATACCCGTAAGGTTTCTGCTTTCCTGGGTACCCACTACCCATCCATCATCCATAATTTGGGTAGTACTACGTGGGTAGTATAATATAGAGAACTATAACGGTATACGTGAATATTGCCCACAAGAGTAGCTACACTAAGTTTCGATCGATCCAATCGAGTTTCTTGATATTTAATTGGTTTGGGTTTCCTCTTCCTTAACCAGTGTCAGTGATGCTCAGATTATATTATACTGAACTGAAAGTACTGTAGGTACATCTACGATACAACATGCAACCATCCTTTGCAGCTGCGTGAGCACCAGTAAGATTATCTTGATCGTGATTTAACCACCTGGAAATTGAGTTGCTACGCTTCTAAACGGCGGCTCTCGTATGCAATTTATGGATTAGTCTAGTTATGGGCTACAATCAAAAGGAGTTATTTACAAAAAAAAATTGCACGTTGCTCCGGCGACTTTATGGATTTCTTTATCGCGGTTACGGGCCTGCAATATTAATCACGACATTAACGTGGAGGGTTGATAAATCTCTCATGTTTGGTTTTATTCTGCACGGCGTGACTTGACTGATGTTCTGAGAAAAGCGTGCGTGTGGCTAGCCACCTGCACGAATGACTTTGGAAGATATCCGCGATCATAATTATAGGATATGGGGAGAACGTAGAAAAATGGGACAGCAGAAACCTATAAATCGAAGAATTAGCTAAAGGTACTATGACAAGAAGTGTAGCAAGTACCATCGTACACTGTCGGCAACCTAATCTGTTTAGCCAGTTATTAATAGGATCGAAAAGGCAAAGACGACTAGTCTTTTCCTATTCCAAACACCAAATAACGTTCTCCAAATTGAAATAACATTTTCCAAATGTTAAGTAAACATTTTCTAAATATTGAATATTGAATTAATATGACATTTCAAAATATCCTTGTGTGATGCGAGCTGCTGGTTGCGTAATTATAGAACATAATCCTCGTTCTTTCTGAATATTTTTGGAGTCCATACCTATGGGATATGTTCTCTTACTTCAATTTTAAAGATATTAAGGTAGGTACTTCAATTTGGGAAAATATTATTATTTCGTTCTATTTACTATCCTGTAAACTTGTTTTTAGCAAACAGTAGGTAGAATATAATAATAAATTATTAGTTTTTTGCTTCTGAGTCTAACAAAGGTAGCGGAAGCTTTGTTTTCACTTTGGAGTGAAAGAATTCGTTTTTTCCTTTATCGATCAAAATTTCCATTCGAATTTAATTTTTTAGATCTTCCTGAACTAAGTTGGTTCCGTGTATATGACCGTCAATGTCTCCTTGCAACACGGATAGTTAAAAAATTTTTCCGATTGAGATGGAATTTTCAATGAGATTGTGAGAGTGATGGTCACCTAGAAGGAGCAACATCAATGGGGGGAACAGCATGCATGAGTACATAAGGAACCGATGTACCACACCCATTCGGAACACATTTTATAAACCTACCATTTCTGGAATCTTCTTTAAACATAAATTGTAAGAGGCCTAAATTGGGGGTTAACTTCTAGTTTTTGAAAATGATAAATGAAAAAGAGTTCAGTTATGTAGGTCATGAAATAACGTATCAATGCGTCGATTTCGAGTTATGAACTGAATGTTCTTACCACAGCTGGTTCCTCAACCAGCGTTTCGTTGAATAATGCCATCTCGGGATACTCCATCCAGGATAACTCAGCTCTTGTTGGTGGCTCTAAACTTTTCCCAACTTTTTCAAACTGAGTGGTTCTAGGTACGCTTTCTCCTAGTACCTACTCTGGATGCATAGCTAATGTATAGAAGGCCCTTGACTTCATATAGAATATTTGATGGGTCATTCAAATAGGGAATACCTTCTAGGAAACTAGAAACGGTAATGCTTGAGTGCTTAGCTCGCTCATTCCAGCCTAAAATCGTAGCTTCATGGTTAGTCAGCTTATTGGTGATGCAGCAGAGCCCATTACTTAACGAGGTAATTTTCCCTAACAACCTCGAAAATCGCGTTTCGGGCGATTGTTAGAATGAAAGTTATTATAGTTGCAATACAAAAATACCTACATGTACCTACCTCACGGCTTTATTAAATTTTTCAATGCCTCGTGAGTAAACTGATACTTAAGGAATTGGAAATCTGTGGGAAGAGACCATTACAAACAATCATTCATCAAATAGAACCCTTTGGGTTCCCTGATAGCGGCGGCTATAGTGACTTTCCTCAATGAGTCAACAGGGTGATGAGGTCTGGCTTGAGAGGCATCTCAAGGGCCTGATCTCCATAGTAGAGGGACATAGCAACATCTGCATCTTGATTACCTGGATAGACAAGGCTTCCTCATTTACTTCCTAGCTCCACAAGCTCTGGATGCCTTTTGAAGTAAAAACATGGGTGACACGGGGAACGGAGCCCCTGAGAGCAAATAAATTTTAACCGTGGAAGCTTTGGAGACGCAACTGCGGATAATAGTATTTACCTTCACTCGATTGAAATGCGTACTATTCAAGGTGTTCCATCGTGCCAAAGAGTCGGAAGAGGTTGATTTAAATTACCGTCCATACAAAGACCTACGATACCTTCACTGTTAATAATTTTTGAAACGACACTCACCGTTAGTAAAACTTTTATTCGGTGTACAGTATTACCGTTAGGAAGTTCTTCGAGAAAGTGTAGAAATTACCCATGAAACCTGGAGTTTGTATAAATCTAATCTAACGTTCTGTCAACATAATTAACATAGTATCTCACTCAGTTTCTTATGGGTAATTTTTCAACAGAGTGAAAAACCTGTCTCCATTGCAACAAGTAAAATGGCATGGCATATTTATATTCTTTTCTTGCACGACGTGTAGAATTGCTTCCTGACTACATAGGTACCGAAGGAACCAAAGCTCTGGGGCTTGTCCTGTGAGCTCGAAAAAACTGTCCTCAAAGGACACAATCAAGGGTCAATCACTGGTCAACTTCTTTTCAAGGGCTAAAAAACGACAACGTTTGTTTATCCAGCAGTTATCGCTCCTATGCTGATGAAACTTTCAGCATTTTTGAGGGTAAGCCCCTAGACGGACCCCAACGAGATTAGTCACCATCGAGACAATCGTATACAAGGGTTATTTGCAGCAAACGCAAATTTCGCTCGTACACATAAAAACATAGGTAGGTTTCTTGCAGCCTAATGGTTCGATTCGCTCAAATTCGCACAGTAATTTATTAGGATTAGTGCCACTGTGAAGAAGGAAATAGCCTAGCCACAGACTAAGTTGGAATATTGGGTCATTATACAAAACTGAAAATACTGGAGTATGAGAAATTAGCGTTGTTTTATTAGATAAGGTAAATTATAAATTGCTCAGGGGATACATTCAGAATAATAATGTATAAATATACTTTCCTCCTAATTCAATATCTGTTCATTGATGACATTAATTAACTTGAAACCATATTTAGATACTTAACTTGAAAAGGAATAGGGGTGTAGAGACTATTGAGCAACATGTTTCGACTGGCCTCGAACCGGAAAGGTATATGTTATCTTTCATAGTCAGTAGGGTCACTATACCTCAGATGTAGTGTATCACTATCAAGAAAAACCTCCTCAAGATCAACGGCAGCATCATAATTATATTATAGTAATAATGTATGTTGGACTGTTTATGGAAAATAATATTATATTCTCGTTCCAATCGATTCGAAGAAAGTGGTGAAAGTTAGGAGACTCTTGGAAAAGGGTTAAAACGAGAATCTTACCCAACCCTCACTGGACTGTGAGGAGAAGATTGAGCGAGATAAGTTTTGATTAGTGTCAGATTGGAGGGGCAGAGGGTGAGAGGCGGGGAGCCAATCAAAGGAGCTCCAAGTGTTTCGAGCGATTCGGATCGTGCTCCGGTAATAGATCAGCCTTCCGCTCGCCTTTAGTGGCCCCAGAAGTCGAGGAAACATAAATAACCTCATTAGATCAACACAATGGAGTTTGAGGAAGCCATTTGCGCTGCCGGCCCGTGGTCCCGAACTTGCTCTGGTATTGGTCATTCGTTTCAAAAGCTCCCCCGTAGTTTGCAGCACCTGGAACAAAAGGGCTATAATTGAGAACTCGCTTTGTACCCCAGGTCCAGAGCTTGCCTCTAAATTATTACGAGAAAAGAAGAAAAACTGGGAGAAACCGGAAGATTTCTTTCTGAGTCCTGTAAAAATCTCACTCCTGCTACATTTCCAATCTTTACCGTACTAATTTTAGATATTACGAGAAAAATAAGGATATAATGTCCAGAAGGCTCATTTTAAAGCGAATCCATAATTTTAAAATGATAATAATGTGGAGATTGTTAGACGGAAAAGCAACTCCGTCGTTTTAACTGGATGCTCTATCTCGTATCTCCATCTCTCCGACAACTAGTGTTCCGCAAAGTGGTAAACAAGCCACTGTTGTTCTATGTGAGCAAGATGTTTCGTTTTTTCATTCACTAGGTACATATTACATAAACAAACGAACATTGAAGTCTGAATACTGGATAGTGCAGGGGAGCAAGAGATTAAGCGAACATGGAGGATTGTCAAGAAGTGTCACAGACCGTGACGTCACATATCTTATTCACTGTCGTATAGCTGTGAAAGCCACTGAGAAAGAAGAGGAGTCATTAATTTTTCTTCCTGATGTTAGCTTTCAGTATGTTACTGACAGCAAAAGGTGCCACTAATGTATTTCTTTCTTTTCACACCTTCGCTACCTTCAATGTTACAAACCTTCATACCCACCCTTTGCATCATGTCTGTGCAAAATTGACAGGCAGGTGCTCTTACTTCTCACTTTCAACATCTGGTAGGTCGTAAAACCGAAAAATTCTACTGTCCATGAAATTAGGCGAACTGCAAGTAAGCCTGTCTACTGTTTCTAGTTCGAAAAAGGAAAATCAAGTTGCCTCCAGAATAATTAAACTTCTCCTTCGGTAGACTACGAAGCCGCTTGTTCGAATTTGCGTGGAAAGACGACATTTGGGATGGAAACTTTCCGGAATAAATCAAGGAAGAGGCAAGTGAGCAGGTGGCGTTCACCCCGCACTTCCACCCATTTCCAGCCGTTCTTTTAAGCCCATCAAGATGAACGGTTCAGGCGTTGCACAATGACTACGGTTTAGTATTCTCGCCCTTCCTAATTGTATCGGAATTATTGTTATTAGAAGAGACTGATGCACTCGTCGACTTCATTTCTTCATCAAAGAAGCGGAGTACCGTGATCGTTCAGGCTGCAAAAGTACGTTTAGGTACATCATAATTATTATTAAAATCATAAGTTTTCACATCATAAGTACATAATTATAATAATATATTTTTTTATTTTCAAGCTAGCTCTCTTCACAAATTTGTCTGAAAATGTGTCCTTCTCCTTATTGGATCGCCATGTTTCAGATAACATTTCATGGATTAAAAAATAATTTAAAAAAAGTAAGTTACTTAAGTACCTAACTAGGTAAGTGGTTTTTTTGGGGGAACCATTTTTTAGTGATATAACTGAAGCCTGGAATTATTTGCAAAAAAGTCGCCCCAAATATGCAACAAGAAGTGAAAATATATGCAAAAGACCCCCAAATTTCTCAAAAATATGCAAATCCTCCGTAATTATTCAGAAAATCATTAAATCTATGGCATATGGGTAAGGTAGATGTAGCCAATCAAAGTAGGTACTGAACAGGTACTCAAGTCTTTATTATTCACATCTTTATTCAAAACAAGTCTAATCAAAATCAACTTCATCAAATTGAACAATCATGTGCTGCTCAAGATGCTTAGGTGTTAGAGCGTGTCTTTTTTCTGAAAGAAAAGCCTTCAACGCTGAAAATGACCGTTCTACGCCCACTGAGATAGGCTCACGCTTTAAAAATGGGAACTTTTGTGAAAAACATGCCTTTTTGTCGCATTTCCAATAATTTTTGGAAAAAATACTTGTAATATGCACATTTTTGAAAAAATGCAGATTTCCCGAAAAACTCCAAAATATGCATCGATGCAAATTTAAATTTGAAATTTTGAACCGGAGATGGGTGGAAATTATCCAGAACGTCGAATCTCAACGATATACCCACTAAAAAACAAATATGCAAATATGCAAAATTCCAGGCTCTAGATATAACGAAAGAAAGAAAAAATAATGTGAGTATAAGAAACGTTTTATTGAAACAAATTTGATAATAAATTTAGTACCTACCCTAAATAAATAGGTTAACATCAAATATTTATATTTTCAATGATTTACTCACCTTATAGGATTGGCAACCCCTACACATCACCTCCACACTGCGTACGTAGTTCAACTAAAATTGAGCCCAATAATGAAGCCAATGAGGTCGGGCGGATTCCTCATCAGTAAAATATTTGAAAACTTTTACAGGATAACCCTATCATAGTAACCCCATAATAATATTAATATAACCCCATAATTACCTATTAAGGTGGCAATGATTCGAAAAATAGGTACGTTCTAAAAAGAAGTTTCATGTGCCCTTTTTCCACCTACCGCCCCATTTTCGGTTAGAGGAGCCAATATATATTATGCGTACTATGTAGACCATAAATTATACAAGGTAAATGTTACTAAAGGTTCTCAAATAGTTGCATGGTGTATAATATATAAAATAATATCAAGCGCGTACATACCTACCACCTGAGAATTCCAATTATACATATGTTATAATCTAGGTACCTAATAGTCGGCTCAGTAATTTAGCTGCAATTTATCAAAAAACCAAACAGCTATTGTTAATGCAGTTATTGCAATCACAGAGCTTGAAATTCTTGCTTTTAATGAAAGTTGAGTAAATTATTTCAATTTAACTAGTTGAATTGTTTTCTTTGCTAATGGAACTTTTTTTAATCTTGGGGAGAAAACAACAAGAGGACGGACGTGTACAAGATGAATCTGATCGTTTCTGTAGGATGTAATAGACGTGTTTCCAAGAGGTGCTGAAACTCATCCTATGTCTTCGAAGACTGTATTTTGGATGTCAGTTCAAGGTTCCTTCACCCCTATATCCGTCAGGTAGGTACGTAATATTTGAAATGCCTCTCGTCGGCGTCATTCTGTCTTTTTCCATGCCAAAAGCGTATCCCGGAACATATTGGGAAGCCCACTCCAATATTCTTTTGCGCCACGACAGCCCTTTTAACGGATTGGAAGCCCCCGAGTTCCCCTCCCCTTCGGGTCAACCTCTTTTTAAAGCCTGAATCTTTAACGAGAGCGTGCGACTGTTGTCGTGCCACGGCTGACGGTAGTCCGATGGATTAGCAAGGGATAATTTAATGCAAGGGTGGTTCTGACTGGGGTTGAAGTCCATACAAGGCGGATGTTGCAGTTATGGGGGGGGGCACAACCAAGTGGTTAATTCCATACGGCGATAAAAAGAAGTTGACAGCTTTCAATGTCACGCTTTTCTCCAAGCTAGGGGGTGCATTTTATTACCGACCCTTCCGAATACTTGGCATTTTGATTAGTAGCTTAATGAAGAATACTAAATTTCTTACTTCGATCACACTTCAATAAAAACAATCAAAACAATTTTTTTGGAGGATATCGAAGAAAACCTCACACTGACGTAAAGAGAAGCTACGTATGTCCAGATACCTAATTTAACATCTATTATAATATCAAGCGAGCAAATCTTGTGAATGGGTGTGAAGGTATGGGTGAAGGTATTATATATCAAAAACGATTTGGTACTTTTCTTCCAAACTTGGGCAACAACTATTTTTATAAGTCCAAACAAAGATTTCGAGCGACGCTCTATTTTATTATTATATATTATTCTCATATTATTATATATTCTCCTACTATTATATATTCTCCTTCTCCTACCTATTAATACTGTCTGTTTATTTGTGACGATTTGTAACTCGATCCGATTTCCATGAGGTTTTCTTCATTATGATGGGCAAGTTCCTGGATAAGTTATAGGCTATAGTAGATATCGTACATCCTCTTTCTTTCATCGTAAAATCGGTTTTTCTTAGTGACCATGATTGATTCAATACCTACTGTTGGTTGTCGAGACAATAATATTTTACTGCTGATGGTTACAGTTTTGGAGTTTTGGAGTTGGATGGAAAAGATTTTGACATTTTGTGGAAATATTGATCCATTACATCGAATTGTGTTGAGATACTTTCTAATTTATGATATTGTTGTATGGACGTTGGAATGTATACTACTCATGGATAACACAAGCAGACAATCGTACCTACTTTCACGGTTTCAGTGATCTAGGATACATTGACATAAAAATATTATCTCGAGGTTACTGACAGTTGAAAATCAGTGATAACAACAACAAGAAAATACCTTTGAGTGACACTTTGCAACATAGATAACCCTCGGCTAAATAGGGCTCCATTACGATTTCCATAGAGCATTTGGACGTGCGAGGGTGCTCGACGGTTCAAAAGTGAAAAATTAATAGCTTCCTACCTTCGGTAGTGAGGAAGCGAAACTATAACATTTGCAGTCATCGATATTTGAGAGTGGTGCGTTGTGATGGTCTATGTCTTCTTCCGGGGGAAAATGACGCCTCAGGGTGCTCGACCGGACGATCTTGCTTCCTCAGCCTCAGGGTGCTCGACCGGACTATCTCTTGCTTCCTCGGCCTCAGGAGCGTCAGCTGACATGTCACGTCCGATTTCCATTTCCATAGGTCCTTCGATGACATCTACGTATCTTCCTCCGTTTCATTCTTTTTCAAATAGCTTGACGAAGTATTGGTATAAAATTCACTAAGTCCCTGACCAAGAACAATATTTTCAATATGATTTGAATATGAAACAAACTACTTAATAATATCTTTCGTGGGTACAATAATTTTGATCGACTTTTTGCTTCCTCATACCGAAGGTAGGCAAGCTAGTATGTGTTCGTGCAAGAAATCAAAAAAAATGTTGCCCTCCAAAATCAAAATTTCCACTTGCTGCTTATGTTTCAAAGCTTTTTGAACAATTTTGGTTCCGTGTCTGTCTGTCTGTCTGTGGTCAATTCCTTTTCCCAGGCAAAACTATATGAAGTTGTGATCCAAATTTGATGAAATGTTCACGGAATGTGCGGGTTAGCCCCCTGACGGTCCCCTATGAATTTCATCGCCATAGGACCACTAGCCCTAGAACGGTACACTTCAAAACTAGTCTGTTGTTGGTACACTACGTAAAAATGACGTTTTGGAGCTACACTTCGAAGAAATTGGTTTACATCGAAACGAATGGTATATTCGGATTCAGCGTGAAATTTCCTATAAGAATCACCCCCCAAAACGGTTGAAATTATTCTTTGAAAATTCGCTCATCAACTCATGCTGCATGAATGGAACTCTTCACTACCATGTAGGCATGACAAAATTACGAAAAATTTACGTTTATTAGTACACTACGTAAAAATGACGTAGTGTACTTATTAATCAACTGCTGTCACGTGGTCTAATTAATCCCAGGACACCTTTCCCAGTTTCGTGACACTTCACTACTAGTTTCCCAAGGTACTGCTGAGAGTAGGGTGCCCTCAGGCAATAAGGAGGGGCGGGGAGGCAAAACTTGCCCATTCACACGTAAAACTTACGTAGTGTACCGTTCTAGGGCTAGTAGCGTGAGCGCATGAATATCCTGAAACCCCTTTATCTCAGTTTCTAATTGATATATTTCACCCAAATTTGAAGGGTAGTTGAGGGCTGACTCCAAGACAATCACCTATGAATTTTGTGAAGATTGGATCAGTAATAGCTACTGCGTAAAGCGCAAACTTGAAATTTGTTGTTATGGGCTCCGGAACTACTCGACCGATTTCAGTAAAATTTTCACCCGGATCACTCGGATTAGACTCTAGAAGGTCTCTTATGAATTTCATAGTAATCGGACGACCAATATCGTGTGCGCACGCGCAAACGTGAATTTCACGAAACTACGTTTTCTCAGTTCCAAATCGAACTATTTCGTTCAAATTCGGAGGGTTATTGAAGGTTGACACTTGTCTTCGAATTTCGAGACGATTGTTTCAGTAATACCTACTGCGCATGCGCAATTTTGAAATGAGTTTCACAGCCATAACTCCGGAACTACTCGAACAATGTCGGTGAAATTTGCAGAGATTGTTCGGGTTAGCCCCTAGACAGTCCCCTATCAATGTAATAGCCATCGGGCCACTAGTAGCGTGTGCGCATACGCAAACTTTAAATTTATTGTCATATATAACGTCCATGTTACAAAAGTGAGGAAGCTATACTGCCCACCCAACTTGGCAGACGTTTTTTCTAGATGGTTGATTCCGCCACCGTAGGTACACTGTTTTCAATATTGCTATGTCACGTTGTTATTGTTTCTTGCCGACATCTTAGGTACCTATGAGAAGTCACCCAATCTGAGTGATAATAATTTTCATTTTTTTTTTCTTTTTGTTTTTTTTTCAATATTGTTTGACTGTTTTTTCTCGTTAGATCCGATAGCTTTGTTGAAGCGTAGCAAGGCTGACAATGTTTCCTAGTTCGTCCTTTCCACTTGCAAGTTAATGAAAGGCAGTGCGCCGTGCATGGAAAGCAACTCCATTTCAGCTTAGAAGTTGAAGGGGAGGAAGAGGGGGTAATAAAAGTGGGACATGAGAATAAAACATCTCGATCAAGTAGAGAAATTGCGCCCCCCGCCCCCTTGTCATGGGGAAATGGGCTCCCAACGATATTCCCTCCACGTTGGGCTAGGAAAAGGGCCAGGAGATGAGATAGAAGGGAAAAAATTGGCGCCATAAAGCTTTGGGGGCATTGCAGAGCACCCTGAGACTTTCCAGCGAGTGCTGCATGAGTATAGCGTCTTCACACGGTCTTACCCTCATTTATTTCCGGATTTGGGGCACTTTATTATCTCCTGCAACGTCTGAGGATAATCATGAGTCAATGGAAGCAAAAAATCGTGTCTACACAATCTCCGATTCATACCAAATTTATAAAAATATGTGGTAAACAAATATATGGAGGCACCAGACTCCCTACTTAGAAGCCTCTGTGAAGAAGCACACAAATAGTCTTCACTAGTAAATCACAAAATTATTGTATTTCATCGTTAATGAGGATACACCTACTATCCACTATGGGGAAGTACGTTGTTTTGAACTGATGATCAGTGACCAAGTCATATGGATTATTAATTCCGAAACATAAATAGGTAGGTACCTGATCATGCATACCGTTTAAAATACCAGCTTATCAATCCAGATTTTCCTCAGCAAATTTTCAAAGCAACCATTGAACCTCATGACTTGTAAGCTAATAGAACAAATTTACGCAGGAGCCACCTTACGGTGAGGAATGCAATAGTAAATAAATATAATTGGTAAGAAAACTAGTAAATAAATGACGAAAAAATTATAATATTACATCAGTATATTCGTAGCAGCTTGACCTGGCTTACCTATCTACCCTGTGAATGGTTCATTAATTTCGAAACAGGAAGAATAAAAAGCCACAGTCGTGCCATTAGACACTCGCAGCAAACAACGGAATGGCTTCGAAGGAATATTCAGACATGAATAATAATATTATTTCGTTATTTAATATTTGTACCTACATTCTATTATTCAAGATCTAGGGATGTAAGACTCATTTTTATTAATGGAGACCCTAATTTGAAGGGAAATTGTTGGGAAAATGATAATGAGAAGAAAAAATAATGAAGATCGGTCTTCTTTATCTTCATGGTTCCCTCTTTTTCAAAGAAGAGGAAGACCGGAAAAAAGAAGAGCTAAACAAGGCACACTCTATCTCTATTTAAATTCCATCCGATCGGATAGATGACTCTATTTTCCGAAACCCCGAGTGCCACAAGACCAGAAGACGTCTCTCTAACGGCTGGCAGTTAGTCACTGGGTTGGCTCCCTGGTCCCCCAACCAGTCACAACTAATCCTGATTCTGCCTTTCGAGTTGGACTGAAGTTAAATGACGTTTTTCCACTGAATGTCTTTCCCCATGAAGCATTTTCTTCCTAGATTGTTGATCGTAAAAGATGCTCAGGGAAGGGGTTTTGTCTTCCCGTGCTCCTAAGGTCATCCATGACATCGATAAATAGAACTATAATGAATGGGGTAGGAAAGTTTTGATGTTAGCTGTTTGCATTGAAATTCAACTTGTATTGGAAATGGATAAGTAAAATTAATAGTAAAGTAAGATAGTTACCCATTATTATCAATGTCCCCTCTTCTTGTGTATGCCCTTGTATCCTGTGTATCCCTTTGTCTGACAGTACCTATGTTTGAATGGGTTTACATTTTTTTTTTTTTTTTTTTAATAATCAAATTGCGATGAACTTCAACTACCTATATTTTCTTAACAAACGTGATTTTGCTCAAGCTTCATGCAATGAACTATAATTAATTCTATTACGTATTATTATAGTTGGGCATAAATTGTTTTATTATATCCATTTAGGACGATGGTATTGGACATGCTCGAACGCATAATCCACCGAATTTTACCAATATCTCAAGGTGGTTGGTAACGAATTATGGCTGAACAAATTCTTATTATTCTTCAAGAGGAATCTCATTTCTCCCGGGATCATACAGTTTGCACAAACGAAAAATTTCCGAGGTTGGAAAAATAACCGCTTCTACGGAGATGATTCCAAGATCCTGGACCTTATTCCCACCAGCCTTGTATACCAGGAGGACCAACAGGGTTCCTATTTCAGGCACTAAGTTGAAGTGACACTCATGTCCCATTCACCCGATTTCTTCTCTTCATCCGCCGAGTGGCGTAGGCTTCCCAAGTGCCAATAAGTGCTTCGCGCTCAAATATCTTCAGGTTACTGTAACAACACCCTTACTGAACGATACTGGAGTTTCTCGACTGACCTGATCACCTAATTTTGTATTTATTCTCCAGATAACAATGTAATATCAATATAAAGAAAACCATTATACTGATTAAGTTAAGTTGAGCTCTACATATGATTATCTCAACAAACAGAAACCCCTGAAGTCGTATTCGGCCAACATTGAATAAAGGCATTACCATTGTACGGAAAGAACAATATTAGTAAAACATATAATCCCCCCACATATTTTCAATAGTACCTAAAGAGGCTTTAAATTTATGAAATTTTCAGACCAAATTATATTTTATTCAGTCCGAAAATTTTTAGTTTTGATACAAAGTCGTTTTAGAGTATTCCGAATCGAACCCACTCAGGTTCAACTATTTTTGTTGAAGGAGACTACAGAAGAAAAATACATACTCCAACGAGCGCTTTCGATAGTACTTCGACCCCTTCATCATGCTATGAACTGCAACTGCAAAAACGAGTGTCAAAAACACGTTTTTAGCGATTTTTTACCCTAAATATTCAAAATTTGACCCCTAAGAGTACAGCGAAAATGCTGGCCAACGAACTCATCTAGATATATTATTCTTTTGATACCATTGGCATTTTGAATTTTTTTGGATCCATCCTAGAGTCAGATATCGTCTAGAGTGATACAAAACAATAGGTACATACGAAAATGTTTTAAACTTCTGTAATACATTTAGAATGGTCTGTAAGGGATTTCATGGATTACCCTATCCAATAGAATTTGCCTATCGAGAATGTTGGAGCCATTGAACAACCTCGGTTTCTACAAACATTCGCTAAATAGAGCTAAAATGTGTTGGGTCCATAAAGTTTCTCCATGTTAATCCATTTCAGAGTATGCGTTGTGAATCTTGAATTTTAATTCTGTATTTATAAAACTACAATACTAGGTATTTTAAATATTATATATATGTGTCACTTCAGATTCCAGAAATGATCTACATAATCCAAAATGGTGGGTACTTAGGTACCAACTTACAAATCTATTAAAATCAGGTTATTATCCGTTAAAATAAAAAAAAGGTCAGAAACTATTCTGACAATATACTAATTGGGTAATGTACTGGAACCTGGAACCATGACTTGCTGAATGTGGAACTAAAAATATTGAATTAAAAAAGACCCAAAGGAAATTTTGAAATTTAAAATTTAGGAAAAGCCGAAAAGGAGCAATGTTGTGACCTTGGGATAAAGCAGAAAAGATACATTGATGAAAATGTAGGAAAGCTGAAATAGGCTATCCCCTACTAATTTTCCAAGAGAATCATTTTCCAATTATATTTGTCTCAACATTGAACGATTGTTGGTTTTATTCAGAGAAAAACTTACCATGAGTGGAGGTCATTATCACAAAAACAGATTCACCTTGGGTGATCAAAATATTCTTAATCGAAATGTAAATCAGCTTCCGAATGTTTTTGGTTCCAAGTGCCTGAACAACAATAATTGTTCAACCTAATAAAACTCACAAAGGTAGGTCACAGTGAACAAGATGAATACGTTTGCTTCACATGTTAACCACCTTTTGTTGCCTCTCTTACTATTATGAGAAAATTATGGAAAATTGATAGACGTACTAGGAAGGTGTTATCGAGTTTACTTGGGGAAATCCAATCAGGGCAGTATGAACAAGCGCGCTGGGCTGATTAAACACGGCCCCTGAGTTAATCATAAGCGCCGCTTGCGGAGGACGCATGGGATGAAAAGTGGCTGTCATTACGCGTCAAGATGGCGTTAGTTATGGAAGGCTTCAGGAAGCTTCCTCTGCCCTGACACCAACTGAACAACTTAGCGTCGGAGACCAATTACCCTATCCCGGGGCCTGACTGGCAGTAAATCAGTGAGGCTAATCTCGGACCCCCTCTCTTTGCTCTCCAGGGGTAAGACGTAAGGGTGAGACATGGGTAGGATGGGATTCTTGGGGGTTAGAACCAGGCCACGCCTGACGGGAGGGTTGGACTGGATTAGGGGTCTCCGTGAGATATACGTCCACCTTCTCCGAGGATTAGATCGATCTCCCCTCTTGTTTTCTAACGTATAAAAAATAATATTACCAAAGCCACAGTAGTGGCCTGTTTAATAGGTAGGTAATAATGAAATCACTATTTCACACCATTAGTAGAAGCCCACGAAATTTGCCCCTACGTCCAATCTAGCACCGTTCAGTAGGTACACGTGGTTTGACCTCCTGCCCTTATGAATATAGACTAGTAGAATCTACTAGTCTATAACATCTGATGTTATTTATTTGTCAAAATAGACCTACGGTTCTACAGTCAGATCATTTAATAATGATTACTTTTACGCCATTCAACTCCGAAGCGTAACAACAAACATTTCCTCTTAACATCTAATACGAACAAACACAACCACCTGGTTTTCCTAACACTCGAAGGTGCGATATTTTCTCCGTAACGCTTTTTTATGTCGGTCGGCAAAAAATTAAACCGTCCTGTTAATCATTATTAAATGATAAAAATCCATTCTATCAAATACATAACCTAGGTACACATACTAAGATGCCTCAACTCAACACAATGGCATGGCAAATAATGACTGAAAAGGTAGAAAAACACTGAAAAAACGTGTGCTAGCGTCTTGCTAGAGGGAAAACGTTGCAAATAATTACACAACCTACCTACGTGTAAGTATTACCATCCGAGAGTTGAGGGTCTTTCATTCAGTAAGTAACATATAGAGAAAGCTCATGAAGTAAACAAAAACTCGATTCGTTCAAAACGAAAAAATTTGCATTTTTGACCAGCTGATCGTTGAACGGGAATTTGGCCTACTCGGGAAGATTTGCGATTCACACTAGTGATTGTGCTCATTTTTCAATTCAACCAATGAGTAAGTGTTGGGAGCGAAAGGTTGATACTGAAGTTCTCCGAGAGGTCTCGTTCGACGCTAAAAATTGTGTTATATTTGAAATCGATGGAAAAAATAGTAGTTTTTGAATTAGGGCGTTTTGAAAATTATGCAAACCCTATTTTCTACTCATTAGAGATGACTGACGGTAATGTAAAGCATTAAGGCACAGCTAGGCTAATGGGGCTGGTACACCAAATTTCATGAATTTTGGTCAACTGTAACTAAGCAGTGCCACGTACGGCGGACGGACGGATTTTTTTCAATTTTTCTTTTTTGACAT
>JAEMON010000002.1:13437059-13470410 GCA_030264115.1 Lygus lineolaris | reverse complement strand
TCTAATTCTCACTGTTTTTGGGTCTTAAGACTGAATGATACAGCTCTCCGATAATAATAATTCTAAGAAGGTACCTACTCATTGTCGCCAAGAGATGATTGTGAACCTCGCGGGAGGTGGGTATTTTATGTCAATAGGATCTTTGTAGATAGGCTTTTCTATACAGAAAATAATAAACCGTTGTGTAATAATTTTCAGAGTTTTTACTCAGTGCGCAACATTCGAAAACAAATTGAATACCCATTCGGCACCATCGTTCCATTAATGTGCTGGAAGGTGAACTTGATAATGAATGAATTACAAACCACTATTTTGCATACCTACATTCATGTTCTTATCTGGCTAAGTCAATTATTATTCATGAAATTGCTAGGTATACATTATGAATCCTACGTTCTGATATAGTTGGTATGTTATACCTATACATGTGTGTATGAAACGTAAAGTTGGTTGCCCACTCGTACTTGAAGTTGATCAGTACACACCTAATTTAATTTTTAAATTTTCATTTAATTTTCCTAGGTACTTACTCTTTTCATTATTTCTGTAATAACTATATCAACAAGACAAATAAACTGGCTGTGTTCATACCATGGCTGCAATGATCTGAAATATCAAAACTTTTTTCGATAGGATCTCGAGTTCCAACATAATACTTTCTTATATTAGGACGTTATTACCTACCTATATTTTTCTGTGATGTGTGGTTTCTAATAGGTACCTCACTTAAAATTTGTTTAACGGGTTTTGTTTATATGTTCTAATCTTTTTTTTTTTAAATAATCGTATACCTAGGTTTTGAAGATTTCCATGCTAATCAATGTTTTAGTTTGTTCTCAATATTACTGCTTGTTTTAGTTTTTCTACTGTTTTATATTTTTTCATCATAATATTGTTACCAAAGCGGCCATTATTTTAAGGTATATATTTTTTATTTAATTTTGTCAGTGGTTTCCTTGTGGTCTAGTAATGAAATCCTGAGAAGTTTTTTAGTTCCAATATATTCGATTTTGTACCAAATAAACGACTCTGTTGTGAAAGGTGAAGTTTATCCCCGTTCCCTGTCTTCCAAGTACCTATCAGAGAACAAAGGTTTGATGGTTTTCAGAATTCGGATAGCCCGTGACGTTTTGAATTTATGTAGAAGTGACTGACTATTGTAGTGTTCAAGGTTTACTGGCCGGTTTTAATGGGAATCACGAGGTATATAAATCGAAAAGAGCAATAAAACCTGATCTGTTTCAGTCATGATGACATCATGGGGAAAAATATCTTCGTCAATTGGTTGGCTATTCTTTCCACTTCCTCCATTTCGGTTGACAAGAAAATATAGTAATTACCTAGTTTGTTGCTGAGTGAGTTTTGATGACAGGTTTCAAGCTGTTAGCTCGTAACAATAAAATAGGTAGTTAAGTATCTAACAGAAAATAAATTAACGAAAAGTTGTTAAACACAAAAAATTTTTTCACAACGAGTTCTTATCGCTGGTTTCCATTACGTCTCAACTCAACTCGAAGTGGAAAGTTTTGAAATAATGCTTCCCCTCTATGACGAACGTATTTACTCAACCATCGTCGCTAAGGCAAGCTGATTTTACGATGAAGGAGAATAATATGATATCTAGGCACTATAGTCAGGAAGTTAACCACCATTTTGGAAACCACCACCACCATGGGAATCGGTGCAGCCGTTCGAGGGTCAAACCGTCACAGACAGACATACCATAAGATTGATACTTATCACTGTGTATCTAGTTGTGTTTTGAAATTTGGCCAAATAATTGTCATGGTTAAACAATGGGGCCTGCGCATGAGGAATAAAAATTGGAAAAAACCCATTAATTACCTATGTTATTTGAGTTGCCATGACTAGTAAACACTATTTATCAGGACAAAAAACTCCATGTGGGAGCAGAAATCGTAATGTTAAAATGGAATGTTTTGAATTTCGCGGGGAGGTGTGACGTAGGTACCTCCACAGGTACGTCACATCCCCCTGCTGTCCCTTTAAAACCGTTCCAATGGTTCCGACATTCTCCGCATGGATGCGCTTCGACCAATCAGGGCGCTCCATTTCCGCGCGCATTTCTTCAAACGTTCACATTTCTCTTCGTCGATTAAAAAAAAATAAGGAGACCACATAATTATGAAATAAACCCACTTTGGGCATTTTGAATCGATTCCCTTTCAATAACAATTTTAAAAAAAAAATCATGCGCAGACCCCATTTGTCTTTTAGGTGCCTTGTACCTATTCAATACGATTCTCAGTCCGGTATAATAGCTCTGCTTTCAACTCTAGTTCGGAATCAATACATTCAGGACAAGGAGCAAAACGCTTGTTTCAATTCAAATACACCAGCCCGACGAGCTTTTAGCTGCGGGCTCCCGTCAGTCCATTCTCTTGTCAGTACAACAGGAATTTAGGACTCACTCGTTTTCACCGATTTACACTCAATCGAACTCTCCACTGTCAATAAAAGCCGGCGCTCAATTAGTGAATGATACGGCCTCGCTGTCGGACGCACCTTTGTCACCCCCACCCCCCGCCATTTCTCCCTAATTCCCTAGCGCTGCGCCTTGTTAACTCAAGTGCAATTTACACTTTAATCAAACATTAAAGTAGTTATCCCCCGTTAAAGTAGTTCCCGAGACTGAATCAATCCCATCAACACCTTCCCCTAATCTGACTCTTCAATACACCCTCCCAAAGTGAAAGGTTTACAGAGTTGGGTAGGTATAGCATACTCACTTCTGTAACATTAACGTATAGAATCAGTGAAAATTCCACTGAAATTGGTAGAGTGATGAACCAAAATGGGGGTTTCCATTTGAACAAGTTGGTGTAGACTGCGCACAATTTGCGCATACATACGATTTTTTAAATCCTTGTTAGAAATCATGAGAATTAAATTCCAGATTGAGTAATATTATAGGCATGCCTTCTCAATTTCATGCAACTCAAAAACTCTGTTTTCGTTATATACCTACGTTGCGTGGTTTGTCATTACTGGCTGCGAACGAATATTTCATCCAAGGTATACGCTAGGTATTTCCATCTATCGAATGTATATTGTCCAAGGGAGGTAGACAGACAGTGGCATTAATAATCGAGGAATAGGAAACTATGGTGATAGGCCAATGAATCAAACTGTCAAACACTGTATTGATGGCTTGAATTAATCTCGCTTATATCAATCCGCATTACATCGCGGAATCCCCTTGCTTTGATCCTTTGTATATTGAAATGCCAGAAGAAAAATCTATGAGTCGTAGCCTGTTGACATAATTAGTATATACCTAACCGTAACGGCTTGGTTACGAATTTGATATCTACCTACTTCCTATATCAGTTTTATTTATTCCAACAAGAAATTAATACTACGAGTATTGTTGGAGGTTGGTTGGCAAAACATTGGAGGTTTTGATGAAGCATAGAACATCAAAACTTGACCACTCAGTGATCGAACTTTTATATAATAATAATGCTGGTATTAATTACTGATTTTACATAGTTGTACATATTTATATCTTAAGGATATATTAATTAATCTCAGCCATTATTATACGATCATGACTAAAAATGGCTTGAGAATCTTCATTGTGGCCCTGATGCAACGTAACGTGGACTAACTTTCAGTTTATCCAACACACCATTCCAGTTGATAGAAATCATTGAGACGATTTGAGCGTCTCCACCAAACATTTTCAGCGGTAAAGGCTTGCTAAAATGTCTTAGTATACCTGTTGAGACAGAAAAAATTGAGAACACAAAACAATAATCTGTATTTTTACCTCACGGATCGACTGTGAATGAATGATGGTTCTATGGTTTATTCTTGCTTGCTCATCCAATTTCGTTGGATCACCCTTTTCATGAACGTGAGGTGGGAAGACTCCGACCAACATCAGAAACTTTTGAATTCGACTCAAATAGCGTGAAAGGGTCGACTGCTATTTGCTTTAAGTTATCCCTAATCGTTTTGAACTTTGAAATAAGGCGAGGGGCCAGACTAACGATAACAGGTCAAGCATTATGTAACCTTGAAGGGAGGTCCCTGTGTTTGTCTTGAATTAGACGAGAGGCGGTCGTCCCACTTGTCCAAATAGACGAGGATTCCCATGGTCGAGGCTTAGCAAAGCGCCGTCGACAGAACCGTTCACTTAAGGATTACATTACACTGAACGGGAATCTTCTCTAGTGTGGAACATGACAACAGGGAGTTCAGTATATCCGATAAAAAAACCGTTTCATGTTGACACACACAAGGTGCGTCAAAACTTGCATAAACCCAGTCAGCATATCAGAAAAATCGATAGATCGTAAAATTAGAACATTTAGTGATTTTCATACAATGGTTTGGGAGCTTATTTGCTGGAACAACTGCACAAACAGAGAGAATACATGAAGAATGGATGGGGAATAATGTGCATTTGTAGTAGCAGGAGGCGCGAAGAATAGTTACTGATAAACCATTGTCATGTTTTTGTGGTTGAATAAAAATCAATGGTCCTATAACATTATCGAATACAAATTCAAATTAAAAGCAACTCTAGAAAAGTTTGAGCAAGTGTATATCACAGTTACACACGAACGAAGAAAATTACACAATATTGTGTGGATATCATTCTTCTTCTTCTTCTTCTTGTTTCGTGAAATTACTAGTCAACGCGAATAGCTAAGATGAGACACAGGTGGATGGATGTATGGAGGTGGTTTGGCAGAGTTGCTTTTTCATAGTTGTTGTGGATATCATTGAAACCAACTCCAACAATTCGAAAACGTGATCATAATCGTCAACCGATGGAACAAACTGGGAAACCAGGGTTTTTGTTATGAAATTATTACGATGCTTTGAATACCAAATTTTACCGTTCTTTTCCGATGAATGAAATCTGATCGGATCAACTCACAGAAATGGTTCTGGTATCGTTGAATTTCTTACTGCAGTTTGCATCACGTGCCAATTAGGTAAGTGTAAAAAGTGGTAAAATTCCCTATTAACGAAAGTGTTTATTCAATCATCGTCACTAAGGATGACCGCGTTCACGATGAAGGAAGAGGTTGTACGACATGAACCACCAACCAGGACCATCCTGAACTTTTCCAGGAACGTACCCATCATTTTGCGGTAAATCCCATCAACATCGAAGTTGATATAAACAGGTACATAAATATACACATACACACAGGAACACACTTGACAATTATATTATTATTATAATGAGATGAACTGGATACCTAGGTACCACTCCAAACAGTGCTTACTATTAAACTAATTATTACTATTATATACATTACACACCTGGCAACGTTCTCAAATATTCTTTTTCAGAATTCAGATGAGACCAAGAAGTGCCTCCCCCGTAATATCAACAAAATTTCAGATGTTTTGGATCATTGGTTCCTTTAGTAATGGCGGTTAGGAGAATTGCGCACGCGCATTATAATACGTACCTATACACATTCTCAAGTAGCTATGTGAAGGGGTTAAAATTTCAACTATGAAATTTCATCAATGGATTCTCGTTCAGGTTGGTCGGAAATGGGCGAATTGATCATTGTTATACTATTACAGTGAAGTTTGTCTAATAAGTGGAGCGAAAACTAAAATAATAAAGCCTCGGGCAGCTCGCCGACGGCTGAACCTAAAAATTCTCCCGAATGTTGGGTTCCCACCCAAAGTGGGGCACCATCAACATACCCGGAAGACCACAGTTGTAAAGGGTCGTTCACCAGGAAGGGGACATTGGAGGGCGAACTGGATGCTGACCGCAGGACACGGGCTGCTAGGAGACGATGTCCACCCCTTGAGCAGGGCGCAAGGGGTTCGAGAGACATGTCAGGCACAGGGGTCCGGTCTCCAAGCCACAGCTGTCACATCCAGCGGAGGGCAGCCCGACGTTACTTGCTCGACTGGTCCTTCCTTTCTCGCTTCTGGACGCCTTGCTGGTCATCTCATCCGCCACCTTGCCACTCCACACTAAAACTATTCACTCAACTCAATTGGAGCCTAGTAAAAATCGTATTAAAAATGTATTAACTATTTTTCATAGGTAGGTATGTAAAACATGGAACAAAGTCCATAATTTCATGAAATTCAATTTTTACGGTTTCTAATCTAGTACAAAAACCTACCGACTCCTGGTCAAGTTTGTGATCTACTATTTCGTATAGAAACACGGGAAAGTGCACACAAGTAATTACGCAAATGAATGATAAATATTATCCATCTAGGAGGTAAAGACATTCATATTCAGTTGAGCTTAAGTCACGAGTACTTTTATAGGGATTGTGAGGATTGGGCTCTGAAGGGATGGGCCCATACACGCTCAATATTATTGTGCAATGTGGGTTGCACAATATATCGACGGCGGTCCCTAGATGGTCAATATTATTGTACAATAATTATGTTGGTTTGTGCAAAGCATTGTATCGTATGGAGGCGATATTGACGGTTGTGCAATATATTGGGCAATCGCTAGCGCAGATGTACAACCAGTTTGTATATTGGTGAGTGGTGCCGTAGTAGACATATTTGATTTATTTCTTCACCCTCAACCCTTTCCAGTTTGTAATTCTTTCCAGAAGTTTGTACGCAAAGAATTTATCTTTTTGACAGCATCTTGTTTCTCAGTGCCCGGGTAATTTTCCTATCAACACATTGTACCTACTGCTCCCCTTTTTTGAAACGGTTACTATAATCTTTGCATTTAACATTCCACAGAGCCGGAAGACTACGATACACCTCAATAAATTCTACAATAAATTTTTTTTCGGGATTCTTGTCACCCATGATGATGATGCGTAGTTGAGAGGACGAGTTGAAACTGACAGACCAAGTGACGAGATATTGCGCCATGTTGCCAACAGACTGCACAATATTTACCCGTTTGCACAATATATTTTCAAGATTTTGAAAATCACAATATATTGCTCAACCTTTCAATATCGCCCGCACACGATTAATTTTATTGCACAAACCAAAATATTGTACAATAATATTGAGAGCATGTATGGGCCGCTTGAAAGTTCAGCCCACCGCGTTCTATGCGCGTACATACAAAAATGCAAACTTGGATTTTCACAAACAGAGAGTCGTGACGATCTAATGGCCCAATTCTTCTGAATAATGGAGGATCGTTGGGAATTGGCTTCCTAAATTATCCCCAAAGGATCGCATCGTGATCGAATCATTGGTAGCCTCAGCGCATGAAAACTCGAGGGAAAACGTCAAAATAGTGAGGGGGGGATTACCTATCGTGTTGTTGATTGTTAGATTAGTAGGATATCAATAAGATCGTGAAATTCTTGCTCTAGCTTTTGAATACGAGCAAGTTATGTAAGTACTACATCCTCTTGACAGACATTAAAAAAATTAAATGGGTTACCACAACTTCATCGAGACTGGCAATTTTTGGTTCTTATGGGTTCCATGTGCAGGAAAGCACAGTTCCTTCAGGAATACGCTCATGCACAAAACATACGTAATTATTCTCCTACCCATATAGTAACTGCAACCTCTCCACAGAATCAAGAGGCCTGTAGTAGTTGCTCTGTATACGTGCTCGCAGATTTGTGTGGGAGTCTCGACGAGAGCGGAATTATCCCACTGTATTTTGGTGTGTTGTATTGATGAAACCCTACGTGAAAGCATGCGCCTGTAACATTGCTAAGATTTCATCAATCAAGAATATGGGTTCTTCAATTTGCGATTCAAATATTGCCGTTCATGTTCTACTCACCTCTGTCTCTATCATCAAGTTTCATCCTTCTACGCATAGCACGCGGAGCAGCTGTCCAGTAATTGTGCCTGGAGCAGGGGATCCAAACACAATGCACTTCTGCTTGGGTTACGGGCAAGTGCACGCCGAACAATGCGAAAGTCCCCTCAACTCAGACGGATAATCTGACCCTCGTGTTGGAACAACAGACAGACATAATGCGGACGACGCTGGCATCAACACTGTGATCCCGCATTCTCTTCCCATTCACCTATTCAATTAGCTAATCACATATCGATGGTCCTGATGTAGATTGTGATTGAGGCCCACCAGAATTGAATGCATCCCGTGAATAATTTTTTTTAATAAATTGATGTTTCATTTTAGCATGGAACGTGCTCCAGCCATGATCTACTTAATGCCCCAATACGGCACGAAACTCTCACGCAAGTAACACGAGATGTATAATGATTTTCACTTACAACCATTCCTTTCCTAGGATGTACCTGCTAATAAGGGATACAATAGAAATTGTTGTTCCGACTACACGAAAGTCGCGCAAGATTTCTGATGATTTTCACGTTATTTTCTGTTTCTATGGGAGTGTAGCTCCCCTTTTAGTAATATATTTCTACAATAAAGTTTCAGGGAATCCATGGATTATCATTAGCCAGGAAGAATCAGAAAACTTATTATTTTGCAATTATTTTTCTGGATTAGGAACGAATTTCACCTATAACATTGGGTACTGGCTACCACGGTCTGGTTATTGAGTTTACCATTTTATTCGTGTCTTTTTCTGGGTTCTCAACCTTGTTTTTCAAACTCTAATTGTATCTGCTTGCATCCTCACCACCTCGAAAGATGTTTCACTCTGTTGGGGGATATGCGGAACTTGCCCCAAGGAAAGTTAAAAGCTATTTCGGTTTTGTTAAATTTGGGACCTTACTCTTTCGACGAATATTTTGATAATGTAAAAAAACAGTTTTTTCTTCTATAGATTTTGCTTCCGAGTCTGCTAGACTGCGGAAGCTTTTTTTTCACTTTCAAAATAATTTTTTTTGGCGGGCTCCAAAATCAAAATATCCACTTGCACAAATTTCCTGAACAAGTTTGTTTCGTGTTTGTCTGTTCGTCTGTCTATCTACATTTCCTTGCCACAGCCATAACTTCCACAATTTTGATCCGATTTCAATCAAAGTATCAGGGATTGTGTGGGTTCAGCGCTAGATGGTCCCCTACCAGTTTAATCATGATCGAATCAACGGTAGCCTCTGCGCAGGCGCTAACGAGATTTTCTTGTTACGTTCATAACTCCATCAATTTTGAACGGATTTTGATCAGATTTCCAGGGATGATGTGGGTGAGGGCCTTTGAGGTCCCATACGACATTTATCATGATTCAATCAGCGGTGGCAGTGGCACATTGTATGGAATATATCCACAAAAACTATTTATGTTTTCTATCTTTCTATTATATACTCTCTCTGAATGACCAGTCCGTTTCAAGTTTCTAGCACGAATGAACCATAATTTTATTAATACAAACTCACTGTAACTACTGGCCACAATCACCTGTTGATTGTGGTAAAAGGAAAATAATTAACTCGGTGAAATTAATATTCGCAACTCTGCGACACTCCGAGGGGAACAAGATCTGACATCTTCACTCTTCGACTTATCTTGCAGCTCCAATGTATATAAAGGTACCAGCGACCTGGATAGACGAGTCTCATTCGGAAGCTATGCTACCCGGATTTTTCCATCTTTGTCACCAATCAATTTCTCAATGATGTCCACAAGCCAATTCCTCTTGGTAATTTTGATCCGATATGCACTACTGATCCTTCTCTAAGTACCACTTTCCACTCCTCGTTTCTGTTGAACACCCCTCTCAGGACGCTCCCGAAGACTTACATCGTATCCGGTGCGCCATATATTCCAAAACTCGTTAAAATAATTCTGCTCTTTCTTCCAAACTTTAATCAACTGCCGTTTTGTTAATGATTTGGTTGGTTCAATGATGTCTAATAATAGCTGCTCTTCAAATATTCGGTCATATTTTTGCATAACGTCCGCATCCTTGATTTTACCGCAAAATGATTTCAATCTTCCCAAAGCCAATCCGTAATTTGTCGTTAGGTTTGGTGGGTAGGTTTTTCAAGGTAAAGCTACTAAGTATCTACAGTTTTCCATGTGAATGTTCGAATAGGAATTTTGTGTTGCCAAATCATCACCAGTAGCCACAGGATTTTCTCGAATACCAATCATGTCTGATTCCCAAAGGTTCATGATTTCGTTCAAAAACGTATTTTCCGCTCGAACGGGTAATTTTGAGTGTTCTTTCCACTCTAATTTCTCCGATTCTGGGTAGAGAACATCCCCAACCGAATACGTAAGGTAGCTCACTGAATGTTGCGAGACCTTTTCCTCTCGAAATCTCCCACTGACTATCAGTCCTAATTTGGTGTCTACTACATGTAACCCTGGATGAATCTCCTCAGGTCCTCCGCTGACTAGATCGTAGTAATAATCATTTCCGATCAAAATATCGATCGGTTGATTTCTATTCTGATCAGAGAGACGTTCCATCATTCTAATATGCCTAATAGATTCTTCAAATTTTGATGGAGTATCTCTGCCCTCTCATTGTCAAATTTGCCCAGTATTTCAGGTACGACATTAGCACTTACGTTCATTAATTGTCCATTTTTAAGTCTTATATTCAGATTCACTAACGAGGTCCTGACGTTAATAGGACGAGATTTCCCAAAAACTAAGACTGACAGGGTTTGCTTACCTAGGGACCTCAAATTTAATTTCTTGCGTAAGCTCTCTGTTATGTACGTCCTGTGGCTTCCTGTGTCTAGGATGCCTCTTACTTGACAAGAATCGGCAGTAGATGGGTTGATGAGCTCAGCCAAAACCGTTTGCAAGGAAACATATTCTGCCGCAGCCAGCATTCCTGTCTCAGGTGCTGGATGTCCTGACGTTCTTGGCTGCTCTGTCCCATTTCCATCCTCTTCTTTGGTCGAGAAGAGCTTCGGACATAAGCTTCGATGATGAGCCTTAACCTTCTTACAGTGGAAGCAGGGTTTCTTATTGGAACATTTCGTAGATAAATGATTCTTGCTCATACAAAGCCTACTCCGATTTTTCGCTATGGTTTTTCTCTTCTCGAGCGTATTAAACTATGGGCATCACTCCAATGAAGCTCCGAGCAAAATATGCATTCCAATTTAGAGCCCTCCACCCCAAGGAGCGCTTCTGTGGTATAATGTAGTGATTGAGGTTTACTTGAATTATGTTCTGAACGAAAAGGTGTAAAAACTCGTTCTTGCGCGGAAATTAGACGGTTTGATGCCTTGAGTAGGTTGTTAGGCGTTAAATTTTCGTCCGAACGATTCTTTTCAATCTCTAAATTTATATACTGAGGGAATTTTTACATAATGAACAACAAACAAAGTCTGCTCAGTGCTCTCACTCAGATTGTGCAAGGACCTCATGTGTTGCTCTATTCTATCATATGTGGCTCTCAGACTTGCTACATGTTTCTCTGCCTTGCGAATTTGAGTCAATTCGTTATAATGCCTAGTTTTCAGTAGTTGCTTGTCGCCGAAAAGTTCTTTGAGTATGCCTATCGCCGTTTCATAGTTTTCGGCACAATCCTAATATACTATCTTTTGCCTTTCCTGTAAGGTAGGACGACAGGTATTGAAATTTCTCCACTGGCTCCAAGGTATGCGGTTCGAATGAATATTGGATTCAAACATCTGCCAGAATTCACTCAATTTTAACAAATCTTCGTCGAAGTTAATTATTTCTAACTTTGGTAACTTAACCTTCTTTACCTGTCCCAATTGAGCTTGAGGATTTGTTTGTGAGGATTACCAGAAGCAGTGACAGTGCGTTCATCGATGAAGTGTTTCAGCTCCACCAACGTCATTTGTGCCACGAAATGTACTCGAACAGTCTCGCAATCGTCAGGATCTGGTTGACGTGCACTTCGCAATGTACGGCTACCCATCGTGTTTTTCAGGAACTCTGAGGCGACTTCCAACTTTCCTTCCAGGAGCTTAGCTTCTGTGATGGTGAAAGCATCTTGACTAATTTTCCCATTTACCACGTCAATCAACTCAGTAATTCGTTGTCGGTAAAACACTTGGGAACTACTCATCGTGGATGATCCGCGATTTCACTTCCACTATGTATATGGAATATACGCCCTGCTACCAGATATGGAATATATCCACAAACTATTTATGTTTTCTATCTTTCTATCTACACTCTCTATGAATGACCAGTCCGTTTCAAGTTTCTAGCACGAATGAACCATAATTTTATTAATACAAACTCACTGTAACTACTGGCCACAATCACCTGTTGATTGTGGTAAAAGGAAAATAATTAACTGGGTGAAATTAATATTCGCAACTCTGCGACACATGGCATAGGCACCTCGCACATTCCAAACGTTGAGCATTCCAGACCATGGAACTTTTTTGCCCCTGGGCTTTGTATCGCCCACAAATAACCATTTTTTAATTTTTGGTTGCGCAGCATTCTATCGTCATGAGCATGGCGAACCGGTAATTTCTAGTTTTTTTGATAATTTAATGGTGACACGAGGAAGCTTCTGGGCGATGTCCTAGAAGTGTATTTTGTTTGTGTTATTAAGATTATTTAAGTTTAGGTATAGATTTGTATGGTTTTGGAAATCGCCGTCTCATACCTTAGGTAGGTAGGTTTATTTAGTTATATTTTTTTTATAGATCCAGTTTCAAAACAGTTTCAAAACAAACTTGGTACAATACTGCAGGCGTCACCCCCAGGCTGAAAAAAGTGAGAAAGGGTAGGTTTGATATGTTAATAAAAAAATTCAAACAAACTCTGAGGAAGATTTGAAATTCATTCTCCTTCCTGTGCAGAAATCCGAATAGAGTTGTTAATCATTGTCTTACGATTATCATGATTTTATTGAAAACTAGATGTCATGATTAGCACCGAAGTGAGTTAACTGTCACCAGGAAGCTAGAAAAATTGATTAAAAATCGACAATCGGAATATGATGGTCAGAACTGGTTTTGATTTGGTCAAAATTATGTTTGACTGATTTTGGGATCTGTCTGGATTAAAATTGTACCTATGGCAATAACAAGAAGTAGGTACCTACTTAATGTAGTTGTACCAAAACAGTTTTTGATTTCTTTGAGGATGAAAGGATTTGTGAGTATTGAGTTCCAAAACCACTTGAAGTTGGGTTGAAAAGTATTACCACCCCAGTGAAAAGGGGTGGTTTTGTTGCTCGATGAAAGATGTTTTTATATGTTCTCATCTTTGATTAGCTTTGGGTGTAATCAATGACGGTATCTTTCGGTAGGGATCATTGAAATGTCAAATCTGCTGAGGAACAAGACACGAAAAGGACGAGGAGCTCTCCTAAGGGGTTGCCTTTTATTTTGTAGTTCATCATTTTTCCACTCCTACTCCCGTTCGTCTATGTTTGGGACGGAGTCTTTCCCTTTAAAAAAACTGGAAAGGAAGGAAGCCGATTCGCCGACTCCCAAGCGGCCCTTGCACAAAACATTGCGAGCCTGCTCTCCTCTTGACGAAATCTTCAAAAGAGGTCAAGTTGCATTCTTCCATTGCTGCTTCTCTTTTGGCTAAAAAAGAGAGATCAAAGGGAACCCTTTCCCTCAGGTAAGTTCTTTTGTACGTCCCCGCCCCTTCATGGAAGAGACGCGGGGGGAATTAAAAACGTCGGTCTCAAGACAAAAGGGCCTTAGGAGTGCCACTTACTTAAGTGGGAAAGGGGGCTTGGACTGATTAGCCCTACAGATTCACAATGCACACCCTACTCTTCGTCCGGTGCATTTACCCTACTCCCTACTCCCTGGCAAACAAGGGTGCATTCAAGAAGAACCGTCAGTGCGCAGGTTGCCCCCCCATTGTAGGTCTTATATGAATCATGCTAATAGGGTGGATCAGCTTCTGCGTTGTCAGCTGGTCGTTGCGATTTTTTTCTTTTGTGGATGTAAAAGTTTGTATAACCCAACGTGAGGAGGAGGAAAGATTCGTTCGTTCGGTATATCCTGCCTTCATAAGGATGTGATTACAGTGAAATAGCAATGATTCCCTTCCGCACTCCCCCCAATACCATTAAAATATTATTCTATCAGGTAGTCACGCATCTTCACAAGATCACTATTATTTTTAATAATAAACCTTTCCAAATATGTTGCTTATTCCACTTTTTTTAATTTTTTAGTTTTAAATAAATAAATAAATAAAATAATTTATTAGGTACCATGGAATTCAGTATGTGGGTAGATCCGTTTTGGTTCTAGTCCTTAAAGCTTGGAGTTATTGTCAACCATCGCTATATGGCGTGAAAAATGAGGATGTGGTTTTTAAAAACCCCCGGGTATGAATAATGAAGTGACATCACCAAAACAAGCAAGCAGGAGAATATTGCAAGATTCAAGTGATCTACACAGACACCACAGTATCCAACGTAGACTTATACTACATCCTGTTCTGTTACAGACACACACAAATCAACCAATCTAGGTACCTACTACTACTAACAGATGAATGAATAAAATCTTTGATGCTTAACAGAATAGATAGGTAGGTGCCTAACGACATAAAAGAAGCTTCACTTCCCGCTTTTGCACCGGTTAACTAAAATGGGGAATGGTTTAAAATTTATGACGAATAAACTGAAAATATAAGGTGATATTGATTTATAGAGTCGCTGTAATATTCCGATATTATAGGTAAGCATATTTTTGATGAGGGGCCATACTGCATCACATTCACCTTCTAGACGAATGAATGGTACATTTCCCAGTCAAATTAATAATAGGCACAATTTGAACAGAAATTTATTAAACCTGAATGGGTAAAGAAATTATTATAATTTTTATGGAAAAGTAGGTAATCATTTGACTGGGAAATGCTGTATGTATGTGTACACCGTTTTTTCTGCTATTTTTGATGATGAATTGGAAAGATTGAGGGTTTTACTGTTGTCCACTCTAGTTTAATGCAGTGCATTGAATTCATAATTTTGTCAGCTATGCTTTGCGCAAGTCGTGAGTAAAAATACTTCGATATGCAAATCTCTAGTCAAGCAGCGTCTGAGTTCTACACAATACCTACCCCACAGAAACGTGGTCTTTTAAAACTCAGCGGATTATTCCTGTCTGGAAATGGAGGGTATACAATGAATGAAGTTGCGTCATTAATCAAGCATGCAAGCGAATACCCTGATTCAAGTGAGCAAGCCTGCGTCGCGAAGGGTGACAGTGGGAAGGATCAGGAGCACAAGCATCCACTCGCCAGCCTTTCGGCGGGAAGCCCGTCTTTCGACAACAATCCTAATCTGGGATCGTGTCCATGGTTAAAAATGTCGACTTAACCCTTAGATTAGCGGGATTAGAGCTCCCTTGGGAACTGAGAAACGAGACGAGTGCGATGGGGGTTGCAACCCGAAAGGGTTTTCCGTCTCCCCTCCTTTCGCAATTATATTCCATCATCATTTATCATTACGACTTGTCAACGATGTCTACAACGGAGCACGGCCTATCTTGTCATCTTTCACTTTGGGTATATCTAAGGGCCATTCTGACCTTTTTACGACAATTTCTTTGAAAGAGAGGAGACTGATGACAACCAGAAACTTCATTCTCTCCTCACAACATCCCTTTCACCTAACCAATTACACGAAGAATAATTTTATTTTCCCTACATTTATACTCTCCCAAAACCTGTAGATACCTACGATATAATGTTTTAAAAGAAAACCTCAACCAATTTATAGAAACCATAGGCTGTACTTCGGAAATAGGTAGTGTTGTTGTCCATAATCCTCTCACATTTAGAATAACTCGGTAGATCACAAGTTAGCCTAGCAACTATATTCAAGAATTTCTTTTTTTTTTTAAATCGGCGCTCCACGCCTCGGCAGGGGGCCAGCCCCCTGCACCTTCGGTCAGCTCTACTTCAATCCTACTGGCTAAAATTTAAAAAAACATGGAACATGCTTCTTCTAGTGTGCTTCTTCTAATTTATGTTGTGAATGTACCTATCATAATTCCAACCTGAAAACTCGAAACAACTTTATTTGTTTACCTACGTACGAGTAGTCCTCTGAAGGATGTGGAACGAGGGAGAAATCGGCAGGATGAGATGTTGTGTGATTTGTTATAAATTCAGAGCTTTCCAACGAGTGGTGAACGATTCTATGAATGAGGAAGTTATGTTTCCCTAGCAACGATTGGTTGTACGTGAAAATCATCATGAGAACCACGCACTACTTTTGGGTCGCATTTTCGTTCCTCGATACCGTTCCTAGATACCGTTCCAGAAAAACGTGACACTTTTTAAGAGTTAGGTGAAGGCTAAAGCATGTTCCACGCTAAAACTAAGATTCGGAAAACATCAGCTATTTGAGGAGTGAGTAGTTTATTTTGAATGAATTATTTGAATTGGTTGTTTTCAAATCTAAAATTTTTCAATACCTACCTCATACTGCCTATAGGAACTTAGTACCCTTAGGAACTTTCTACTCAATAGGGAGCAACTGGTTTCCCACTTTGCAGTTGTTTTTTCCTTCAATCAATCTATCTTCACCCCCTCTCAAAATACCGGAGTGATTCCCTCTAACTCAGCTTAACTTATAAGGGTGGATACAAGAAAAATGACATAGACTACTATAAATCTTTCCTTGACACCCATAGGCTTCACGGACGAAAAATTCGATGAGGAGCCTTTCTATCCTTCAACTGGAACAGTATGGAACGCAGTATCTATCACCTATCTTCTATTTTAGCAGTTAGACTCTTGGTGGCAGCAAATGGGGGTCCGGGGGTTCGCCCCTGGCGAGGCAAGGAGCGCATTGCATATTCGGGGTTTGGTTGGTTATTTATTTACTGAGCTGAACCGATAGGCAGAACAACCACGCGATATCCACTCTTCCGGACTTGCGACACGGATCCTTCTTGAGTAACTTACGTAACCCTTGGCCTTCTTTACATTAGATTACATAAGGGTATCGCATGGTTTTTTGCCTATCGGATCAGCTCAGTAAATAAATAAACCACACAAAACCCCAAATAAACCACCGCGACTTGGAACGGAGGGAAGACCGAGTGACATTAGTTCCACCATCCTATCGTAACTAAATATTAGCGTGACAGAACTTTCATGACGAAGTTTGAATCCCGAGTCTGTGTGAATCCAAGATCAGCAAATCCCTATATTTTCATCCCATTTTGATCAAATTGTTGAGGATTAAACGGGTGAGCCCCTACAGATTCCCCTATTTCAAGAATAAATTTCCTTCGGTTGAGTCAATTTGCAACTATGTAATTATTATTGGACAAACAAATTTTGATTGAGTTCATAAGTTCAGACGAAAAGAGAGTCAATAAATGGGTGCTTGTGCCTATGTACCTATACTCTTACATTTTTGCCGTCGATCTAAACAATCTTGCTATTGATTCTCACACAATCCACTTGATAAAATTTTAGATAACCTACTAGTTAGACGACACTAGGTTTTCGTTGTATTTTGTTCTTTACTATATAGAATGTCTTGAAGGTGGCCAGAGAGTAGGGTGCGTCTTAAAGTTTCTATGCCACCCTTGACTTCCTAAATAAAAGAAGAGCTGGCCAACCACCCTGCCTCGTGAAACGCTCCCCCTACAGTCCTCCTTTTCCTAGAACCCGAAGAGACGTCCATTTCCTAAGTGGACAGAACGTTGAAGGATAGCGGTCACTTGAAGAAGATTACTGATGGTATCTTACTAGGTCACTTCCTTCTGCCATGAATATGTTAGATTCAATTCGGCTGGCTCCTCTTAGCTCCGGTCACGATCCCACGGCTTAGCCGGCAATGCTTTAGAGCTTTGAAGGCGCTGCATCTTTTTCCCCAAGGATGCTTTTAGTCTTTCGATTTCAGGTCCTTCGTCTATGTTACTTTATGATCATCAAAAGCTTTGTGCATGACAAGAGTACTTAACAACACAACAACTTGGGTCGAGGAAATCAGACTGACGGAACTCTTTCACAGTGTGCAATAAATTGTGGAGCATTTTTTGAAGGTCTGAAGGAATATGTTGGAGAATACTTACCAAAGCTTGAAATGAGACATTACCTACTGAATTCTGAAACATTTTCAAGAAAATACCTATGTCAGTCAGATCTTCCGGTTGCTCCAGTGCTCCAGACAAGGAGATGTTGATGGATGACTCTTTTGACATATATGTAAGGTACCAACCTTCCTAGTCCAGGCAAAATAGGAATAATAGATTCATTATAAATCATGTAGTTCTAAAAGTTTCAGAAATATGTACAGTTATATCCCCTGAACAACGTAAAACAAAGTCCAATTTCCTGCCTGGCGGGAGGTGGGAGGCAGTACGTAAGACCATTTATTAAGTTTTTCACTTATTACATGAAAACTGTGCGTTGCACAAAGAGTTTGACTAGGTAGGTATACCAAAACTAAGAGGATTGAATTCCCTATATAGCTACATGTCGGAAAACTTGCGTATTTTTCCTGTATTAAACAGAAGTATTGTTGAATTATTATGAAAGTGCCTAGCTATACCTACATGTATCGGTGGACGCCGCTTATTCAGAACACATCAGGCGATAACCTTCATCTCCAACATCCACAATCCGTACCTGTTGAACTGAAAAAAATCATAGAGAATATCTACGTCTGTTTGGAAATAATTAATGTCGCTCTCAAATTCTCTCTTTAAACTCGTATCCCCTATAACGAGTTTCCATACATACTTACTCCGTATATTAAGTAGGATACCAAGGTGAGGCCAAATTCGAGTACATTGTAGGTGGTACTTAGTAATTAAAAACTCAGTGCTCCGTGCCTCGCCGGGGTTGAACCCCCGGACCCCCGTGTTTTGTCACCATGAGCCTAGCGGCTAAACATTGGAGGAACGTGGAACACGCCTAGCACCTCTCCAACATTTTCATGCCCTTGCCGCTTGCATGCTTCATTTGCTTTTAATAAATTGAAAACAAACTTTTTTTTTCTTTTTTTTTTACAACATAGGTACCAGTACTTGTCAGGAGTGTACGGAGGGGGAATTTAGCAGCTTGAGATCTGTAGATTTTTGAGATAAATCAAGAGCTTTTTCAATGAGTGGTGACCGATTTTCGTACGATGAAAAATGGCGAAGATAAATTTCCATAGCAACGGTTTGGTTGTAATAGGAAATCTATATGAAATTGCGTAACGCTTTCTGGTGTCGGTTTTTGGAGTCGTTTTTTCGCTGATAGGTCCCGGTAAAAGCGTGTTCCACGCTAAAAAATATATATTTTTTAAATGCTGATAGGTTTATGTTATGTATGATGTGTTCAGGGAACCTACCCGTACACATTCCTTTTTGGATCCACCTACATGATTTAATGCATCAATTCCACCTTTTTGGGCTGGTTTTCCTGGACTATTTTCATTACGTAGGTACATATTAGCTTAAAATATCCAAAGACCTCGCACTCTGCGCGGGATAAATGAAGTTTCGATTTGTTTGTCGACTTTCCACATTTCTCGGGCAGAGTGCGAAAGTCGACAAACAAGTCGAAACTTCATATCTGAGAATACAAACAATTGAAAGAGAAGATTCAAACTACAAATTCATAACGATCTTCTGTGACAAGTATTAATATTTTACACGAAGTTCTTTATGGACAGTACAACCTGTGAAATTTCGTAAAGCATTTTTGGGATATATTTATACTTTTTACACCTCAGATTCATGTACAGTAGAACCTAGAATGAATTCATAACGCAACTTTTGTGACACTTTTATACTTCTAACCTCGCTTATCGCTTTCTTCTTCAATGACATCAGGTTCGTCATTTACCTACCGGAAATCTCGAATTTTGACGACGAGAATAAATCACTGCATTGTTTCCAAAATAAACTTTGCTGTTAATCACTAGGGTAGTGAAACCCATATATCCATGGACTCAAAAGAACGTTTTACTGTTTTGTTATCAGATTGTTTGTTTCCTGTTTATTGAGAACGCTATTGTTGTATTTTATTTCAATTTTTATTATTGCGAGGGATTAGATAGGTGGAATACATACTTTCAATTCAACTTTTTTGAGCAACCTGACAGTCGTCAAAGATGTCTAGAAAGTCCGTCTCAAGAAAATCTGTAGCTAGGAAATCTGTAGCCCGGAAATCTATGAAAAGGCAGTCAATGAAACGGCAATCTACGAAGAAAGGGAGTACGAAAGATACTGGTGGTGGTAAAAGCCGGGGATCATTCAAAACATCAGCAGCAAAGAAGAAAAAGGAATGGGGACCAGAACCGTGGATAGCTGACTTGGAACAGAAACAGGTTAATACCTACTCGTAAAAATGGATGCATTCATTCAATCGACTCGAGAAAGGGAATAGAATACTCGAGAAAGGAAGAAGAAGTAATTTGAATAGTCAATCAATCCATTCCAAGTTCCCAGATAAATATCAACCCAGATAATTACAACTTCATTCCCTTCTTACGTTGCGAGTTCGGAGTTCCATAAGAAGTTTTCAAATTCATTTCATGTTTATACAATTTTTATATTGGGTTAGGGATGCCCTTCTGCTTGTCCATAGGCAGTACTTACGTCTACCTAGTTACTTGAATACTTAATAAGTTCATTGAGTTGAACATAAGTTCTTAATATGTTCATATGTTCATTGAGTGTTAAAACTGGAATAGTTTTTTTAAGATCTGTGACGAGGCTTGGAAGTGCAATACCGCCCACCTGAATGAGTTTCACGCTGATCACGTTGGGCTCGTGGATGCCCTGAATCGAAAATCTCTCCACGGAGAACGTTGGCCTATTCAAATCATATCAATGGACACTGTAAAAGATAGAGTCCTCAACAATTGTGCCAAAGGAACAGAATGGCAGCCCTACAATGTGTTATGCGAAGCCATAAAGGATGCTGGTAAGTTTGAGTTGCACAAGTTTTAGATTAGATTATAAGTATTCCTGATATTTTAGGATAACAACATTTACTTGACACTCGGAACGATTCATCATGAATGAGACCAGCTGTAAATATTATTACTCAGGATCCCAAATAATATGCTTTTCGCGAGATTTTCCCTACTAGTTACCTACCTATTGATTTGCTTACTGGCATACATATGACTCGTTTTTTTTTTTTTTGTTTTTTTTTTTTAGATAGATATATCATGATTCTGAAATCTTTTGATAAATTAAAAATGGGTTAATATCAAAATAAATAACGTGCCTACATGAATCTATATTTCTAATGATCCCGATGAACTTGTGAATAAAAAAAATAATGAGAAGGCGTATGTAACTACGAGTTAGTCCTAAACTAAGATATTTATGTATCCATTCTTTCCACGTAAAATACCAATGCAAATGCAGTTAATCAACAAGAGAAGTGAGCAGAATTTGTACTGAAAAATATGTCTTTCTATTTCAACAGCTGGAAAGAATTTCGAAAACGAAATACCTGCTAAACTCCTTGCGCCACTCATCAAATACATAATTCTCCAATTCAAAGCACTTGACATGGATCGACGCGATGACCTTGATTCGCTCCAACGAGAAGATGATGAGAATTATTTGAAATTTGAGAAAATGATGGAAAAGACTCCTTTGATTGAGAGAGAAGACTCATTGACAATAGAAGGCGGTGCCCGCAAAACATCTGGCTCAAAGCAAAGGAAAGGCTCAAAAAGGCAGAGCACAGCAAGCAAAAGGAAGAGCACTGGTGGGAAAAGGAAAAGCACTGGTGGTAAAAGGAAAAGTGCCGCCGGCCGGAAAAGTTCAGCTGGAAGAAAAAGTTCGGCTGGAAGGAAAAGTGCGGTTGGTCGAAAAAGTGCAGTTGGTAGAAAGAGTGCAGTAGGCAGGAAGAGTGCAGTTGGAAGGAAAAGCGCAGTTGGTAGGAAAAGTTCAGCTGGAAGGAAAAGTGCGGTTGGTAGGAAAAGCGCAGTTGGTAGAAAGAGTGCAGTTGGCAGAAAGAGTAAAGTAGGAGGAAGAAAAAGCATGGGAGGTGGGAGTAAAGGTGGTAGAAAAAGCACTGGTGGAGGTGTTTCAGTAGGTGGCAGAGGAAAGAGGAAGAAAACTTTACCACTCATTGACGTAGAAAGCGACTTGAACAAGAGGGAACAACCACCGATGGACGTGTTGTACAAAGAAGATAACCCAATACATGGACCACAGGGTTACTTCATTCTCACCCAGATGAGGGATCCAGAACTCCCAAAGAAATTGTTAGAATTTGGTGTACCGTACACAGCTACGATAATGTTCAATGAGGATCTTCCTTTCCAGAAAAAAGAGATCCCAACAACCATGAAGGAGGTACAGGAAAACTTCAAACGCGACACCACGAGATCGTATTTTGAAAGAACTTCCGATCGCAGGAAGAAATTCGACTATACGGCCACATACAACAAAGAGGATGCCAGGATACAAAACTTTTGGCAAACTTTTATACCATTTTCGAACAACCCTGAAGAGACTGAAACGTTCAAGGACACAATTGAGGGTCTTTACCAACCCCGTCTTTCCAGGGTAGATTTGAGGTGGAAGGAAGGGCAAGATGAACTGACAGATTTGATTTATGACGATATATCGCGTCTTATGTATACGACACATCGAATACGGAAGCTTTACGACACTTACGTTGGTGGTGCGAAGGTCGTGGATCCAGCTGACAGTCATGTGACCGAAGAACAGGATATTTTCGTGTATTTCGCCATCATGAATTCAATTCCTCCCGAATCGCACGGGATTCCAATGATTTTGGATGCACTGCTGGCACAAGTTGAATTCAACAACGATAGCAATTTGGCATTCGATCCTGATTTTTATGGGTGGATTTTGGGTGATCAGCCTGAACCCTTAGTCAAAACAAAATTTGAAGACGCAATACCAACGTTGCACAAAGAATACGACCTAACCAGGGACGATGATATAGCTAAAAACCTCAAGGCGATTTTTAATCCACGGGCAGTGGTCTACGGAGACACTGTAAAATGGAGAACTCTACATTTAGGAAAATTAGGTGAGTTGTGAGTATTACGTCATCTTAGACTGGAATACGATTGGGAGGATCTAACGGGCAATATCCCAATACATTTACAAATATATGAAACATGTTTATTTGTTGATCAATAATTCATAACATTATTATTTACAGGAAAATTCATTCGAGACCGTGAAGGAGCTGTAATGAAAAACTACATAGAGGCTCACATTTTCAGGGTATTAGAAGACAACCTTCCAGTTGTACATGAATTTCATCGTCAGAAAATAGAGAATCTTCTTGGGATTAGAGAAGGTAAGCCAATCATTGAATGGTTGCTGAGTACGGCCAACGTTGCCATGATGGGGGTGCCTCACAAGTGGTATCCTGCCTACGGTGAGTATGTATTCACAACAAGAGGTCCTATCCCACTTGATGATGAAGTTTTCAATGCAAGCAAACTGACCTTGATTGGGGAACCACCGTGTAGTACGGACGAATGCCTCTCCATGGTACGTATTATGGAGGGAATTAACGGTCCAAAAATTGAAATGTATGCTTCAGAGCTCAACCATTTTTCAGAACTAAGTTCTCCTGTAATGGTTCAAAGGCTCTACCATGCATTGTGCAACAGTGACTTTGTTGAAAAAGATCACATAGGTTTTCCAGACGTGTGTTTGTTCAAAACGTACAACAGTTCATCCACCGTCCAAAAGAAAGGAAGCATACCAACTGTCATCAACTTCAGAGAATATTTCAAAACTGTCATGGAGAAAGATACATTGACGTTGGACAGTATGCAAAACATTGCTGAAGAAGACAGACCTAAACCTTTCCAATCGCAAGTTGGAAGGCTACAAGGTGACGCTGAATTTTTCAAGACTGCTACTGTTATCAGCGGCGATTTGACGGTGGATAATACTCATTTTGTCGAACCTTATAGTTACATAGAAGAGGAAGTAAGATCTAAACCACACGAATACAAACCCGAACCACCTCTGATTCCAAAAATGTCAGAACCAACCAAACCCTTATTTTACAAACTTAATCCAAATGATGTTAATTTTAGTGAAACGAAAAAATCATATATTTTTGGAGATGGTTCAAGAGTGAGCTTAACGTATGATGACAGCATTTTTACCAAACACAAGATTATGATAAACGTTGCCTTTGATAAACACAATTTACACTACCAAACACCTCTCTATCCAAATAATTGGACTGGAAAGTTACTATTTGAGTTAGAAAATGGAATCATATTCAGTTTTCAAGAAACATCAAGGTCACCCCCTGCAGTTCCAGTGCCTCAGAATAAGGTCGAGGAGAGTATGATAAAAGAGGAGCAAAAGCCGCCACCAGAGCCACCACAAGTTAAAAAATCAGACTGGGAACCATCCAAAGTGAAAAGCATGGAATGGGAATGCTACACATTTCCAGTGCCTCAAGGGAAATGGATTGGCACGATGGAACCGATCAATCGACCAAAAGACCAGCCTGAAGAACCAGAAGAAACTCCAACAGAAATATACGAAATTGATACGGATGGAGAGTCCCTGAGAGAAGAAAAACGTATAAACATGATAATGAGGATCAAAAAGCGCGAGGTATGTTCAAATCTGGTGAAGCAATTTGGGATTTGCCCAAAATTTGACGAAGTCGGTCGACCACAAAAGTTCTTAACTTTTAGTCCTTTTGATCGCAAATCTTTGGATTCAACCATGCTGGAATATGATGTATCACTCCCAGAATCAAAATTTGAAGTTCAGATTTCATGGCCAACAGGGCTTCACATTCAATTCTTGGAAACGATTTCAGATTTAACCTCCAAAGGAGTGAAATACATAAAACAAAAATATCTTGTAGACAGAAAAGATTATTTTTTAATTCAAAACGAAATGTATAGATGTATAACTTCCAACGGCACTGTCATAAAATTTATGAAACTTGGATTTGAGATTTATTATCCTAGTGGAACCAAGGTATTTTTTGAAAAGTTAGAAAATCCACCTCTCTACGATGAAGAAGAAGAACTTGAAGAGATGGTGGAGGAAGAAGAGAGTCGAGAAATACGTCCAGAATATTTCATAACGTTTTCGCATGGTGACCAGTACCATGTTATCTACAACCGCCGAGTTCTGATGAAAACTGAGAAAATGTTAGACCTTGATGACTTTTTCTGTAACGTCAGAATGACTGTGCGTTCTGACGGTACCAAATTTATTTTTCGAGACGATGGAACATTGATTGTGCGTTTTCCAGACTGTACAGAAATAAGAACGGATTCGTGGATGAACAAAACAGAGTATTTTGTTCCTTGGAGCGGTAGGGAGATCATAAAGTGGTTCGAATTTGCTTTGGACGATATGGAAACTTTGATAGACTCTGAGGTTGGTGATTCTACGAGTCCAGGAACGTCGACGCTAGGATCGACATTTATTGAAGACATAGATAAAATGACTACCTTTGGTGACCGACCTGGTAGTCCTCGAATAGCAAAAAGCGTTTTTGACGAATACATGGAAGATCTTGAGCTTAACGAAGAAGAAGAAGAAGGAGAAGGAAGAAAAAGAATAAAGTTGGAGGAAGACGGGTTTGTGGTAATCGGGATGTCACATCAAGTGTTCCACCCACATTACGCAGGGGTTCGTTGTGGGTGTGTAAGTCAGGAAGTATTCACTCTCTTCATGCCCGGTGATTGTACGCTCAGCACATCCCCAAATGGACATTTCAGAGTCCATGTCGGGGGTGACAATAGTACTGAATTGAAAATATTACCTAGAAAATGTGTATTCGATAAATATTCTAGAGGGGTATTGAGTCAGAGGGCTCACATCAACCTGGAATGCTTCCGAACAATTGAACTCCCTAAACCACCTATCAACTTGTTCACAATCGTGGATCGTGATTTTTCTGAACTCACTGTTGACACAGATGGAAACACCTACACGAGAACCAAAAGAGTGAAGGATCCTACCAGAAATCTACAATCTTGTTTAGCAGATTTCAAATCATTCGTGTTAAGAAGAGATTTAAGTGGTATCGAATTACTTCCAAAAGATCGGACCGATAAATTGATGAAACAATGCTACAAAGGAAAGAAGAAGATTAGATTTTCCAAAAGAGCTCTACTAAATAAGAAACTTATAATAAACCCTGTAGACTCAATTTCTGGTTACTGGGCTATGAAATTCCCTCCACATCATAAAAAATGTTCTTTCCATTTACCCTCGACTTATGGTAACGACTGGATTTTTCCCTTCAGGAGAATAAGAAATGACGATAAAGAGGTACCTCAGCTGGCTATTTTCGATATTATCAAACAGTTCGAATCTAAATTCAAATTTTCGGAGTTGATCAGAGCATTGTTTAATGCCTACGATGCCAGTTTAGAAGAGGGTGTTATCACAGGGTGTGATTGCAACCAAAAGAAAAACCAAACGAATGATGAACCTATAGGAAAAGATAAATTAGAATTCATCAGAAAGAATGTTAGGAAGGGGACCAAGCATTGTAAGTGTATTCTATTATGCGCTATCGATGAAATCCTCGGTAGAGAAGACGCTACACTGTGCCGCTATTTTTATACCAAAGAGAGGCCGTTAAAATATGACAAATGTCAACACGTGGATAAATGGATGAATAACTTTTTAGTACCTCACGTTGTTAAAATAGCATCCAAAAAATTTCAACTCGACTATTTGTTTGGAAGTATGCGATTATTTCTGAAAGCATACCGTGATATAAAAGTTCCTAATTACTTTGATTCCGCAAGAGGTACAGTTTTTTTGATTCTAGAAGAAGTTTTAGGACGCGTTGACTATGTTACTAAGGAAATTTACAGGTGGGACACGTTAGATGATATCCTAGATATTCCTATAGAAGAAGTAACGAACGACCAAATATGGGATTTAGTACTCTGTATGAATCCAATTGAAGAAGGATTGGGAGAAATCACGCAGGAGAATTTTCTGCACATGTTGGAATCTGCGAGAGCTCTAAGTGAGTTCTTCCCAACGATGAGATCAGCACTGGACTATAGAAGAAAAATAAGAAGTGAGGAGATAGCCGAAGAGGAACCTTCTTGTGCTACGACCAATCCTTTGACTGCTTCATGTTCTGAATTCTCTGAAGAAAAGAACTGTACTAGTACTATAATAGTCGATGTTATTAAAAACGATTCTTCGTGGTGTAAAATGCAAACATCTATAGTTGAAGGATGTTCATGTACATCGCTGATCAAATCGGATGAAGAACTTGAAACTTACTTCAAGCACTTCGGACCACCAATCAAGAGGGGAGAATTTTTCCCTGTGGAGCCCCGTCGTGATTCTCTTGGATCTAGAAAAATGACTTGTGAAGATGAACATATTGACATTGAAGAAATGGCGGAAGAATCTGAGTTGGAAATGGAACTCGGAGAAAATATTGAAGAAGAAGAAATTGAACAAAAATCGAAAGTGAAAGCACCCAACACAATTGAGCAAATGATAGAGCAAATATTCAAAGCAACACGAAAATGGGGAGGAGAAGATACGTGGATGAATGATCTAGAAAAGTGTGAAATGGCAGTTTTGCGTGATGCAAGAGAAAGCAGAAAAGAAGCTTGGATCAAGAAGATAGAAGATTTCAAAAAACCGCTTTTCAAAAGGAAAGAAGTTGATCAACTTATGAGAGACATGTTAGAGAAGATGGGAGATCATATTGGTAAATAGGAGACGTTTAAAAGTTTTGTTGAGTAATTATGTCCCATGGGTACATAATATACATATATTGTGAACATTCCTCTCTCTATAATTGATTTTTAATGTTGCAATTGAACTGTGAATTATTCTATATTGATCAAGTTAAATGTCTCTCTTTAACATTTTTAATGTTTTACAATAGGCAGATGCATCTGTATAATCAAAACACTTTGTATAAAATAGTGTTCTAGATGGTTATGGGAGTCACAAAATCAGTTTAATCTTGGAAAATCCCTGGTAAAGGTGAAAAACCCTTTGAAGAGTTCTCCTGCATAACGAACGTTCTGGAAGTAGGAAATACTAGGATGTTACCAACCAATCCTGGTTTCATGATATTGTATAATGAAATGAAGTTAAGGCGTTGGGATTTTCGTCTCATTTTGATCGCATGCATCTGCGTAGGGACCCTCGAAGGGCCGAATTGGGCTAACAATATCATCCATAAGGAACGGGACTCTCCCCTCTTAAGACGATGACAAGAGACATTAGCGCGCCCTTACACTCAATCTCTCAGCGCTTCAGACATAGTGCAGTATGATAATTTCTGGGGCGGTTAATTGAGTTGTGGAACGTCCCACGGAAATGGGAGGGGACGTGAGGCTGGCTCCCTCTAATGTACCCCTACTAGACAATTAGGTTGATATAGTTGATTAAGGCGAGGTGAAATTAGTTAAACCCACATCAGTCGGCCAATCACAGAATCAGTCACTCCAACCACCCTTCACGTGGTTAGAATGAGGTTGTCTAATTATCTGTGCCACCTTGCCGTCCACAAGCCGTGATACTGGGTGAAACCGGATGTTCTGGCAATATCTGATTCTACAAAGCAATAAATCCACACAATTAATTGAATCAGTACTGACTGCAATTCAATGCTCCCTTCATGTTCGATAGTCTGAGGAAGGCGATAAACATTATTACCTACAACATAGGTGAGGTCTATGTAATAATAGGTAAATAGCATCATTTACAGAAACCCTTTGGAAATTAACTTCACTTGACGCAGAACACGTTTCGGCGATTTTCCCTTTTAAATTTAGGTATTATTGAAGAGAATGTGCTCCCACGTGAAGTCAATTTGTATAGCGTATTGAGTGGGAGGTGAGATCTGATTCTGGAAAATATTGTCCGCATTTAAGGATTCTCCACAGTGAGGTAGGTACATAAAACAAAAAATAGTGTGTAATATCTTATCCGATTCGCCCGAAATATAAAATCCAATGAATGAAAGGTGGGAGAGGGAAGTTAGGTACCTAGGTCGGTTCTGTGAAGGTATATTTTAGGTTCTTGATTTGCAAACCAAAATCAGATGTTTGTAGACAAACCTTGGAAAGCCTTCTATCATTCTATAAGGAATGCTCTTTACGGTTCTATGATCATCCTTTCCGATTCCATTATGCTGCACGGCCGCTCTTTCAGTTTGAAGACCATAAATAGTTACCTGCGGCCCAAAATACGTCTAACTTGCAACATACATGAGCCCCGGAAAGCCGAACTACCTTATGGCTGGAAATCTAGCAGCTTCGTTAATAATGGGAGCAGCGAGAGGTTCGGATCAGCGAGGATGCCCTCCCACTTGCGGGGGTCCACATAAATATTTCTACACGCTCATGAAAATCTCCCTCAGCTTCCCATCAACTGCCGGACTGACCCGAGGCCGCCCTTTCCTCAAGGGGTAATGGGTTTTGAGCCTGATCTCATGGTCGGGCGAGCAAAGGGTTTGAGGAGGAAATAACCATTGGAGGCTTGGAAGCAGAGTTCCATCAAGCACACACCCCCTCCCTATGCCAGTCCCTTTTGGCTATGCAAACCAAATTCCCTGACCTTCAGCTTCATGACACGGCTAGGATACTTGGAGCATCAGTAGATGGGGAAATGCGTCGGTTCCGGCTGTAATAACAGTTTAGTTATCCCTGCTGCTATAGGAATATCAGTATCAAGAATTGGCCTATTCTCTCTCAAATACGCCTCCCACAATTCTGCTACTATTAAGACCTACCCATAAAAGTCAACAGTTATTTAAGCAATAATTTTCTTACTCCGAGATAACTGATTATTACTTCCATTGTCAGCCAACATCAATGTCCCAACCAAGTCAGGACATTACAAATCAATTTTCTCCATGTCTAACAAATCGAACAAAACATTGACCGCACCCGTACCAACATACTCTAAACCCAAAACATCGAAAAACTGAAGAAAATAGTGTAAAAAATAGGACTCGCTCCCTAGACCTCTCACACAAGAGTCAGACACGATACCACTAAACCACCGAAGGAAGTTAAAATTCTTTTCTGTTCTAGTTCTATAACTCACTAAATATAGAAACGAAAGAAATTTTCATGATCGAATGACTCCGTATGACTAACCCTAGCTCCCATATGGTAGGTAAGCATTAACAAGGGGTTGATGGGGTCGGCGCACGGGTAGGAACTTTCCACTTTGACCCCGAATTGTGGTGAATAGCACCCTCAAAACTTCCTTCTTGTAATTATTATTATCGGAGAGTTGTATCATTCATTCTTAATGAAATTCAGTAACTAAGGAAGCTTCTGAAAGTAAACAACAAACTTGGTTCGGTGGAATCGAAAGAAAGTTGCATTTGAACAGCTGATATTTGAACGGAGATTTTGCCTAATCGGGAAGAATTGCGATTCACACTCGTGTTTCTGCTCTTTTTTTCTTTCAACCCTCAAGTCCTTAAAGGGAGCGAACAGTTGGTCCTAAAACGTTCCGCAAGGTCTCATTCAACGCTAAAAATTGTGATCTATTTTAAAATTGATGGAAAAAATATACCTTCCTATCTGAAATTTTCGAGCTAGGGCTTTTTGAAAATTGCATCCCCTACTTTCTAACGCTTAGAGAAGACTGACGGTAAATATCCAAGCTTCGCGACAGAACTAGACCCCGAATGGGGCCGGTATACCAAATTTCATTAATTTTGGACCATGGTGACTAAGTAAAGTGCCGCGTACGGCGTACGGCGGATTTTGGTTTATTATTTTCAATAATGAACCTTTGGAATCGAGCACGAAAAAAAATTTTAACCCCCCTCAAAATTTGAGGTTTTACGTTTCAAGATACGTAGAATCCAAAAATCGAATTAAGAAAAATCCGTCCGCCCGCCGTAAGCGGCACTTTTCTTAGTTACCATGGACCAAAACTCATTGTCGCCAAGAGATGATTGTGAACCTCGCTCATAGGTGGGTATTTTATGTCAATAGGATCATTGTAGATGAGAGATCTATACAGAAAATAATGAACCGTTGTGTAATAATTTGCAGCGTTTTTGGATTCTACGTATCTTGAAACGTGAAACCTCAAATTTTGAGGGGGGTTTCATTTTTCTTCTTTCTTTTGTGCACGATTCCAAAGGTTCATTATTGAAAATAAAAAACCAAGCTGGACGGAAAAGGAAACCTTAATGAAAAGTAGTTCTAAAGAAGGTGGTACCCTCATTATCGAACATGAGGGTGAAAGATGAGAGCTCATTAGGAATTTCAGATTTGAGAATAATATAATATATACTATCTCAACAGGAGAGAGATTGGGAGGGTGAACAAACTGACGGACAAGTATATTAATGTGTACTTCAATGGTTTAAAATTGCTTATTATCCGATGATATAGTATGATGCTAATAATATTATAGTAATAAACATAATAAATTATTATACAATAATAATTGAACACTTCATCACTCGATTCTTTTAAAAACTACTCTAACAAACTTTAACTCTTGTGAACCTGCTTCTTCTTTTGAAATTTGTATCAAGTATAGGTACCTACGTTATCATGTACATGGTTGATATTGATCTAAGAAGTTTACCATGTATGCACGGTGTGCATTTGTAGTCTTTCTGTATGCTTTTGCAAAATCTATTTCAGTTCATTGCACATGATATCTCCAGTTTTCGTTGCTCGCTTTCCCGATACCCAAGAGCCCCGAAATTCGTTAAAAGTTGGATTGGCGGTTGAGCCATAGTACTTTTTTCCCCTCATGTCCGCTCTCACCCCAATCAAATTATCGATTTTCGTACCTAAGCCCCTAGGGAGCACTAGCTTATCCAACTACTTCCGCCTTCCAATGCAATATAGAAGTTTCACAGCTCTCGTCCCCTTACGAATTCCTGCAATTCCATTCTCCTACCACCCAAACACGTTTCGCCCCTCTGCAAGTCTCCATTAATATGGATTTAGTGAGTTGCATTTGTCAAAAGATGGGGTGACTGTACAAAATTAGCCGGTTGTTATCAGTATTCTCCAGGGGCACCTCGGTATTATTAGGAAGTCTGAAGCCAGGCTTGGGGCTTCAACAACCCTCCGCTATCAAATCAAAAATATAGAGGAGGCAACGAAAACGAATGACCGAGCCCACCACCACAAAAAAGTATTCTTTACTTCGTTTTCCTTTATTCGTGCCATCGCAAAGTCCTTTTTCTTCTGCACGGAAAGCCCGTCCATTAGACTCAAAAAGCTTTGAAAGTTTCGAATCAACACACTATTGAAAAACTACATCCAACGTTTTCAACAAGAAAAGATTCAGTCCGCTGGACCAAAACAACACACATTACACTATAGCTTTAGGTACTTGCACACAGTGCTATACGGTAGAGTACCTAAATTATGTTAATTCCTTCATTCCACAAGGAATTTAATTATTATAAAAAATTAACTTAAAGCTGCCTAGTCATTATGGTACCTGCCTATCGACTAGTACAGTATACACGTTTTTGATTTTTCGATTAGTATTTTCGTAAGTACCTACATCGACAAATAATGTTTGAGCAGAGGATCAACTTTTATATACTCATACAAACAGAATTTGTAACATGTACCCGGATAGCTATTAATTTATCTTGAGAGTGAATTTCGCACCCTCGTTTTAGTTGTTCTGTTGTAAATTAGATAATTGTGCGATAATTTAGAAAATTGTTGGTTTGAATAGTTTTTAGACCAGTGGTTTTCAAAGTGGGTGTAGCGACCGCGAGGAAGGTCGCGTTTTCCTGGTTTTCCTGGTTTTCCGGGCGTTGGTGACTTGCGCCAGCTCCCTGTCGAAAAACGGTGAGTTGCGCCAGAGACCACCATGTTATACTTTTTAAAACCGGTGAGTTACGCCAGTGATGGCCACCCATCAGGTATGCTTTTCAAAACCGGCGAGTTACACCAGGTCATCCCACTATAATTTCAAAGGTTCGGTTCCAAGAGAGATGAACTCGTCTGAGTTCATGAACTGGTTCTGCACAGTTGCGAATTTTTTAGAGCGTACCTAGGTTGAGATATTGTCTGGAATGACATAATACATTACCTATATGAAAGTTCCATCATGCGGCATGAGTTGACGAGCGAATTTTCAAAAAATTATTTTAACCGAGTTTGTGGTTGATTCTCATAAGGTATTTCGCAATGATTGAACACTGAATTTGAAAATGTTAAATTTCAGGAATCGTTTTAGAATGGACATGTCTCATCACAATTGTGGAAAATTATGGAAATATGAAACTATTTTTTGAACCAGTCGTGTTGCCGCTTCAGCGTCGCGATTGCAATAATTGCTAAATGTTTTTTATAAATTTGGTAAAATGTTAAATTTCACGGATTGTTTTAGACACGTCTGAAACGGATTTCCATGAAGATAATAATCAAAATTTGCATTACTTAAATTTTGAAGCCATTGCAATGGCAATTTTTCCGAAAATCCACTAAAACCACACTATATATGTGTGCAATACCTACCATGTGAAAATCTTGATTCGAGATAAGGTAGAAGCTTACAATGTTGAAAGTACGATAACAACAAGGTGAATATTGATAGGCAAGGAACTGGATATAGTCCAGGCAA
>JAEMON010000002.1:13423828-13437049 GCA_030264115.1 Lygus lineolaris | reverse complement strand
GCCTGGACTAATAGTGGATACTAGCGGGTGAAGGGCGAGAAAGAGAAGATGATAGTTCCCTGGTTGTTGTCTTTATTTATTATATAATATTTATTTATGTAGCCTAATGAGTAATAAATTGATGAGAGCTTGTGAATCTGAGCAATACGCATATATTCGGTAAGTGTTGATTTGAGTGAAAGGTAAGTACATAAACATTTTATGTGCGTTCACTTTCATTGTTAGGCTGAGAATACCACCACGCGGAGAAACCCCGCAATGAACGGAGATCCCCCCCACCTTTCCCCGTTATGTGAAAAATATAAAATTACCTACAAATTCGTTCGTTGAAAAGTTGAAATGTAGCGTTTTCTGTCCCCAAAGTTGTATAGTCATAATCTTAGCTAGTACTATGGGTCAAGTTGACCAAAGACTCATAGGATATTGGAAAGTTTAGAATCAATTTGATAGCTGCATAGCAACTTTCCTGCAAAATACGCGGAAGTGACTGATCGTCATATAAGGAGACTGTTGATGAGTACCTGTACCTACCTGAGCAACCTCTGGCGGAACTCATCGGTTGGGAAAAGTATATTTAGGTGCGATCTGGCGCAACTCACCGGAGGGATTATGTGGTATACCCAAAGGGGATTGGCGCAAGTCACCGTCGCCCTTGTCCTCACCGGGTGATTACAGGTAGGTATACTCATTGCATGCATAAGAAATAATCGCATGATTGTGAACCTCGTGATATAATTACGGTAGGTATTTACTATATAACAATAGCAGATTGCAGATGGGTGATCTATATATTGTGACGTTTGACTATTACGTCTATCTACTATAACTGGGGTTCTGAGTTTACTCACTAATATATCATAGAAATAGGGAACTAATAACAGAGAACGAGTTTGAAGATATGGAGATTATATCATGCACTTGGTTATCAAGAGTCTTTGGATAGAAATGTAGGTAAAACGGCAGGTTGATACTCAGCTTTGGGCTTCGAGGTTCCAACTGTCTGGATTGGTCGTATCTTGGATCTTCTCTCCAGGGAATTCCTTGACTTCGCGCCTTTAGGAAGTGCTGGGATGTCGAAGTGCAGAATAGGTAAGTAACTTTGAAAGGAAAAGAATTTAGTGAAAGAAGCTTGATTCGCAATGGGACGAACGGAAGTTGAATAGAAAGCTAGAAAGAAGAATGACCAGGGGCTAGGGATGGAAGATCGAATCGAAGATCGAAGTGGATCGATTTTTTAGATCGATCCCAACTTGTCAGAGAATCGAAAAGATCCATTTCCGATTCGGTTCTTTGCTAGTGATGTGGATTCGTGAAGTGGAATCCCAATTCGGATTCCAATGGGCACAACTTGGGAACTTAACCAATGAGCACACGACTTCATGCCCACAATCAGAGATAAACAACAACAACAATCTCACCTTTTAGAGAATCGAAAAGATCGATCTTTTTGTGGACGATTTTCAATTCGAGGAGTCATTAAAAAGCTTGAGCAAAATAGAAAAATCGAAAGATCGATTCACAAAGATCATTTTTTTGTGCCAATTTATCGATCTTTTCGATTCAAAACTTTCGATTCAGCGACTCCCAAAGATCGATCCTTTTCATTTCGATCTCCATCCCTACCAGGGACCAGCAGGATTTCAGCACATAGTTCGATAGTTCCGCAGATGATTCGGTGTTCGGTCGATCTCGCTTCACTTGCTAATCGGTATATATTCATTGGAGTGATGAGGTCAATCGCAAATGTGACGGTAGGTAGGTAGGTCCATTATTCCTGCTTTCATCTTCTATTTCAACTCAGTATTTAATGTAAATTTAATTACACAAATACCTTTGTATAAAAATTTGAAGCGTTTTAGCATCAATCAAAACCTCGCGGAGCACTGTTGCAGGACCAACCATGTGTTCCCTGTAAGGACTTAAGAGATAAACGATAAAAATCGAGTTTCTTGTTTAGTTTTATAAGCTTCCTTAGTTATTGAATTACGTTATGAAGGATTGTAATAAGTAGGTAATCATTATGGATAATATTACTTTTGGATGCTAATAATTACAGGTAGGCACACATTGTACACAAGAATAAATTACTATGACCCTACGAAATAATTTATTACGGTAGGTACTTACTGGGAGAATGTAAGGTCCTGGCGGAGTTCGGGTAGGTTCGACGGTTGGAGGAAAGGAACCCTTACCCGGAGCGAGTGTGTAGAACTGCTCAAATGTCCGGATCAGGTGAAGAAAGGAGAAGGCCGGGTCATACCGAAGAATCTTCATAGACGAACTTTTGAACATCATTCTGTGGGTATGAATCATGCTAGTATAAAAATCAACAGTGGACATTTGATTACATGCATTCCTATATATGCTATATTCTACCTACAATTTGTTAATTAATATTTATCCACCAATTTACATTATAATTCTTCTGTTCTCATCACATATAAGCTCTAATTATACAATCACTTGCATGTTATCTATCTGTATCTAAAAATAATAATAATAATATAATACAACAACCACCACTGACATAAGCCAACTCCTTAGTCAGTTTATAGGCTTTAAGGAAGAGATCTATTGTAATTATTATATTTCAATGAATCTTTCATTCATTCATAGTTACTGTATACCAATAGAATATTTGCAGATGAGTGATTATACAGAATATAATAAACCATTGTGTAATATTTTGCAGCGTTTTGTATTCTACGTACTTTGGAACGTAAAACATCAATTTTTGAGGGAGTGAAAGAAAATTGTAATGCTCGACTCCAAAGATTTAGGTATCATTGAAAATAATAAACCGCAATGGGGAACTACTCTCAAGAAATATCAATGAATACTATTACTTGGTACACCCTTATTTTTCATTATTTTTTATCAAATGTTAGCTAGACACTACTAGTTACCTAGGGAGTACGTTGTACCGTTGGGGCATTCAGTAGATTGCTTAATATACTCTCCACTGCAGCATCCGAAATGGCCTGGAAGTGCCGGATTTTATTTTCGCCCCAATGTCTCCAAGCCAACGGATTCTTTGGGGTAGGAACCCCCCCTACTGGCAGTAACGCACGTATTTTCCACTTCATATATCCGAGAGTCTGCATAACTTTCAAGCTCTTTCAGATTAGATCTTCAGTTCCAGCACTCGAAAGGGGAGGGGATAATTCAAACGTTAGTACACGCAGATTTTTTCAAATAAAAATTATGTATTAGTTACATGATGGTTATGTGTTAGTGCCCCATTTTCTTGATTCAACGAATCTTTACATTCTATAATTTCCATAATCTCGAGTTATGCGTGATATTCTATTTTAGTTGGCATGTTCCGTAACACTTCTCCCTACTTTTCAACTTTATCGCCTCTCCACAAAAGCTGAGCCTGTGAAATTCCAGAATGAAAACCTTCGACGTTAATTTCATAAATGGACTAGGTACATTTTATTGAGGGGTTTTCAAACGCTAAATCCTTTGGCGATGTCAGTTTTTTCCAACAATTTTATGTCATCTCTAGAATGGAGATCTGAACGGGATGGTCCTAAATTGAAAACGTCTGCCAAGTTGTAGCTTCACATGATTTACGTTTACGCATGCGCAGAGGTTTCAATTGGTCGGGTGGTAATGGATTTCATAGGGGACCATCTAGGGCCTAACCCTCGTAATCCCTGGAAATTCCATCAAAATCGGATGGAAATTGTGAAAGTTATGCGTGTTGCAAGGATTCCCGGACACACAGACGGACAGACCCACGGACAGACACACGAAACCAAAATTGTTCAGGAAGGTCTAAAACGTAAAAAGCGTGAAATTTTAATTTATGTGGTAAACAAATGTTTACCTCCCAAAAGGGGCAACAATGCTTACGCTACCTTGGTAGACTGGGAAGCAAAGCTGACACCACCACGTAAATCAGCGGCGAAAACATCTCGAAAATCACATATCACAATGTGATCACTACATGCCATGTTTTCGTAATTAACACTGCGCACGTGCGCAAAAGTAAGCGAGCATGATTTTTAGAGTCCTCATTAAAGAATCATATTCACGAATTATTCAAATTTTTGTAATATTTATATTTATTTGGGTGGAACGGATGGTCCGTATCTATTGGGGTGTAAATAAATGATTGTTCAATGAAAAATTTATAAATAAATTTAAGTTTTTTTTTATGGAAATTGAAACACATACTTGTCTAGTTTAGTGTGGATTATTATTTATTGTAAATAAACAGTGAGTTATCATAGAAATCAGCCTTTAACAATTTCAACAAACTTCAGCTATAGTTACTATAGGTAAGTACCTTTCATGTACATCAAAATTCCATTATAAGATGGCATACTATTAAATTATTACTGAGAGGCCCCTTCATCTTATAACTAGAGGATTCTGTAGTTTGTTTAGGTATTGCGGTGATGAATCTCTCCATCCCTTGGCTCCCAAGGCGTCGCGCGTCTGCACTAGAGTATTCCATCTACCCCTAAATTAGAAGAAATATTTTTGAGAGTATTATTATTATTATCATTATTATAGAGGTATCAACTACTGGTCTCAAAAGTCTAGATTATGATTCCCTATTCCCACCGCATTGTCCAAGGTTTGATTTCAATTTTATAGTCATACAAATATTCCAAGTCTACAATATTCCAAGTTCCATGATGATACACGTTTTCCAGCACCAACCGTGATCGCATTTGATCGCTACATATCATAATGTATAAAGCGTTTGGGTTTCTCGATTCTTTTAAACCATGGTACATTACTTTTTCTAGAAGATAAGTTCAAGTAGGTAACAGTTAAAGTAGGTCTAAGTTAAAGTATAAGTCTAAGTCAAAGTCTAACTCAAAGTCAAATCCTAAGTCAAAGTCTAAGTTAACAGTTAAATTAGGTCTAAGTCTAAGTTCAAGTAAGTAACAGACATAGTAGGTACTACCTATCAGTTCTAATTTTTGACACACATTCTTTTCATTATTTATCTATAGGTATACCTATTATTTTGCTATTGACTCTACGAATGGTAGCGGAAGCTTTGTTGGCTTTCGTGTGGTGAACATTTTTTTCCTCCACAATCAACAATTCCTATTCTATCCTGTATGGTCCTATGGTATCCTGGATAAATGTCAACCATTTCGGGTCAGTAGCAGCCCCTGCGCATGCACAATTTTTAACTATCACCTATACAGGAACAGGAATACTTGGAAAATAGTATACCAGACAACTTATGACCAATGAACAGCCCCGCACGACATGAGGCGTGGGTACGTGTGTGCTCGGATTGTTAACTTCCAGATGTGACGACGTAGAAACGAGGCTGTAATGCATACATTACCTAAAGCCTTTCGCAAGTTAGATTGGGAGAGTTTAGGCTGTTATGTAGCCGTCAAACTCTGAAGCGGGGAGGCTTAGCAAGCTCGTATCACTGTAAGCTGTGAAGATTATATCTGATCATCGAGTAGGTATAGGTAGGTACGATGTGATTTTCATCCCAACGATATAATATGGATGCAATAACCTCGCGTTCGTTGTGAGGCAGATTCTAACGCTGGATCTGCCTCACAACGAACGCGAGGTTCGTCAGTACCAGAGGTAAGTCGGTACCAATACATGAATGTAGCACAAAGTGGCTATGTGGCCAAAATCGTATTCTATAGTTCGATAACGTCGCTACTATGCACAGCATGTAAGAAGGAAAGATTGAAGTAGATAGCACCTAACGTACCACCTCAGCGATTTCCAACCGGTTATTATACTTACCCATGATTCTCAACCATTTTCCCGTGATGCGGAAAAAATTAGTCATTTTGACTTCCTAACGTGGTTTTTTTTTTTTTTTTTTTTTTTTTTTTTTTCTTTCTCACTACCTACCAAAGGTAAGTGCTAATATTCGTAAAAAAAGAAGAAAAAAAGTGTGCTCTCTAAAATCCGAATCCACTAGCTTTTTACGTTTCAGAGCTTTCTGAGCAATCTTGGTTCCGTGTCTGTCTGTCTGTCGGTCTGCGGTCAATTACATGTACCCCGCAAAACTATATGAAATTATGGACCGATTTCGATGAATTCATGGATGAATAGTATTGTCATATTTTCCTTCAAATACGTATTTTATAACATAGCATACATAATGGCATATAAATTAATAATAATCTCTTTGTACACTTTGAATATTAACCCACCAAGGACGGAAACTATTGACCACAAAAAAAAACTTTTTTTTTCGTATTTCTTGACTCTCTAGCTTTAGTTTGAGCCCAGAAAAATACTGAAAAAAATCTGTGACGATTCAGTGAGGAGTGGGAGGGTGTGCCGTATACGGCCCACTCGTATTAATATTAATAAAGTTAATATTAATGAAGTTTTCAGGGATAGTGCGAGTTAGTCCCTTGACGGCCCCCTACATGAATTTCCTGGACGCCGGTTTCATAGTTCCTGATGGACCGATTTCGCTCAAATCCGGAGGGTAGTTGGGGCTGATTCCAAGAAGATAACCTATTAATGTCGTCACGATGGGATCAGTAATAGCTACTGCGCATGTGCGAACTTGAAATTCGTAGTCACGGGCATAACTTTGGAATTATTTCACCAATACCACTAAAACGTTCACTAACTGATTCTATACGTCTACGCTACAACAGTGAGGATGCTATACTGCCTACACAACTCGGCAAATGTTTTTTACTGCTACCGATAATATCTAGGGGAGGCCTTGTAATGCTTTCGGAAGGAGTCGATTTCCACCTAGACCTTCCTAAACATATTCGCATAATTGTATGCCGTTCTGTGTTTCAGACAGTGCCCTTTTTGATCAGTAGCAGCCCCTGCATATGTACGCAAAAATTAACGCCTAAAATTAATTTATCATTATATACCTAATGCTGGTATCATATAATAGATCGGCGAATGTTGTTAATAATTATTCTACGTTGCCCCAATGGTCCAATCCCCAATTGCAGGGTAGTTTTAGAACTACCTGACCTCAAGAAGCCATCCTTTGAATTCCATCGATAAACAGCCACTATAATCAATTATGTATGCATAAACTCGAGTGTAATCCTGAAAAAATAAATTTTAGGGATTCCATTGGACTGATTTCATATTTCACAGGTCAGTGGATATATCAACTCTAGCTATGATCCCTAAATAATTTCATTATGATTGGTTGTTGCCATACGCTAACTTCATTTTATGATTGTGCTTTTTGGATTTTCTATTTGTTTAGTGTTTTATGTTGCTCTCATTCGTGCAATACCATTTGCTGCCAGCAAACGTTCGGCATGCAAGAGTTGACCTATCTCTCTTTGTGAAAGACCCTACCCTACATATTTATTATGTCCTTGTATATACCAGCATGCAGTTAGAGGTTCTTTTTCTGGTTAGTATTAAATACGCCTTTTGAGCCAGTTCATTATTTCCCTCTCTAGTGAGTTCGCTGAAGCTATAACTCACAGGTTGCAAAGATGGTCGGAGTTTGTGGTTGTACCTAGACTTCAGTTATCATAATGGCCTCCTAACAACTACTCGCTAATTGACTAACTGTGTTTCACCAACTTCCCCGGGCACATTCAGCAAGGCGCTCTCGGAAGGCCAAAAGTTGGTAATACTGTAGTCGACTATAAAGCGAAATTACATAATTCATTCTCATAAAGTCGAATGAAGCTGCTTGTCAGCTTCAGATGGGTAAGCAACGAGAGAATTATTCGCACAGAAGTTCAGGCTCCAACTTCACATCTGAAACACAGAGGTTGTAATCTTCAGCAGGAATTTCTCATCCTTCATAAGAAGGACAACGACAACACGAAAATTTTTCTTAAATCTTTTGATCGTTGTCAAGAAAAATTGAATCAAGGATATACAAGCAGCAGTTGTGATGTAACAAGCTGATCTATAGGTTTTTTAAATCGTTTTTGAGCCTAACTTCATGCTTTTGAAACTTCAACTGATGATAATGATGATGAGGATGATGATGGTGATGATGATGATGATGCATTGAAATAATCACACAACGGTTTATTACTTCTGTTATAATTATATCCCTTCTGCTTAGATCACTGTTCTGCTTATCATCGTGCTTTACCCGTAATATTGTGCGAATTTTCTCCGTTAATATACCAACGAAGTAGGGACGTACATACCTACAATAACGATCATCTGTAACCAAGGTAGTCCTCGAAGCTTCTCGCTTCTGCATGTCAGTCACTTCTGAAGAATTAAAAGCAGGGGTTGCCATTTTCAAAGCTCCCAATTTCGAAAACTTATAGAGCAACGGCGTTGTTTACAATTCTTCCCTATTCGTCACCCCTTAAAAATGACAGGCAGGAACTTTAATCTTCGAGGATCAACTAAACTTCAAATAAACATGACCGATAAACAGTAATTTATTCATTTTGATCTAGCAGAACGCTGCATACCGTTTACGGTTAACGGACGGATTTTTTAAAACTTTTTCTTTTTGGTTTATTATTTTCAATAATTAACCTTTTGAATAGAGCACGAAACAAAAATTTAACCCCCCTCAAAATTTGAGGTTTTACGTTTCAAGATTCGTAGAATCCAAAAATCGAATAAAAAAAAAAGCCGTACGCCGTACTTTCCTTAGTTATCATGATCCAAAATTAATTTTGGCGAAGCTTGGCGAAGCTTGGCGAAGCTTGGCGTTACCGTCAGTCTTCTCTAAGGGGTAGAAAATAGGGGATGAAATTTTCAAAACGCCCTAGCTCGAACATTTCAAATAGGAATGTATATTTGTTCCATCGATTTAAAATAGAACACAATTTTTAGCGTCGAATGAGACCTTGCGGAGCGTTTTAGGACCAACCGTTCGCTCCCTGTAAGGAGGAGGTTGAACGAAAAAAAGAGCAGAAACACGAGTGCAATTCTTCCCGAGTAGGCAAAATCTTCGTTCAAATATCAGCTGTTCAAATGCAACTTTCTTTCGATTCCGCCTAACCAAGTTTGTTGTTTACTTCAGAAGCTTCCTTCGTTACTGAATTTCATTAAGAATGAATGATAAAACTCTCCGATAATAATAATTGCAAGAAGGTACCTACTCATTGTCGCCAAGAGATGATTGTGAACCTCGCGGGAGGTGGGTATTTTATGTCAATAGGATCTTTGTAGACGGGCGATCTATACAGAAAATAATAAACCGTTGTGTAATAATTTGCAACGTTTTTCTAATTGGGATGCCAATACACAGGTATGGATTACGACCACCATAAAGCGACGTAGCTAGGAACCTCACGGTAAATAGTGCAAAGAAATCTACGTAAGTATGAAGATGGTAGTGCAAAGGTTTTCTAACAATACCTGCTGCAGGAATTGGCGCTTTGGGGCCTGTTATTATCGTGAAACAACTTCCATTAGTATCTCAGCAATGTCGGTCGGACGGGTCAAGATCAAGGGCGTTCGCTGACTCGCACAACTTGGAAATTATGTAACCCCTGGTTAGGCGTCGAATTGCATTGCTGCCCAGTGGCCGGTGGCATGTCCCAACTGAACGATATCGACTTACATAACCACTAACTAGTAATATTATGTATCAAAGTATGCCTCTACGAGGATAGATAAGTTTCTGCTACGACGGCAAACGGTCGTGAGTGGCTCATTAGTCCTCATCGCTATATGTGCAACTAATCTTGTTTCCTCTTTATCAGATTCGTATCCTCCTGAAGGGTTCGAATTAGGTATGTCCAATTGGAAATTAGCTGTAAAGAATCTTGTATTTCTTGAATAAGTGAATCTTTATCAACTTGAAGTATTGAAGTCACGAAAGTATGTATAGCTTATTTCTTTCTTATTCAACCTACAAAGTATGAATTGGATGAAGAAATTTGATGTTTGCTGGAGACGAATGACAGACCCTTGATCAGCTGAGGGCGGTCTTTGTAGCTTATTTATTTCTTATTCAACCTACAAATCTGAATGTTGATGAGAGGATGAAGATGGAAGGTAGACCCTTGATCAGCAGTGATTGAGGTTCGTAGCTGTTATCTTTCGTATTTAGCGGTTTAGCGGCTTATCAGATTACCCATCTGCAATGATCCTATTGATATAAATAGTAAATATCTACCGAAGTAAATTATAGCATGAGGTTCAAAATCATTATTTCTTGTGTACAATGATTACTTACCTACAAACTTTTTAATATTAATAATATCCAAGAGTAGCGGTCTAGCTGGACCGTCGCCCACCCTTCCACTTCTCGCTTCCACCTTTTTTTCTACTTACATAAATCTGATATTATATGTACCTATTCGAAAAGCTTTTTACATGTTGCCTTGCTTTGATCCTTGATCTAAACTGTAATGATCAAGGGGTCTGAAGGTGTCCCCCAGATTTCATTCCAAAATAAATGTACCATCGTGACCGCAAACCACTGGCGGCTATTTTAAGTCGATTTTCGGATTATACAAACCTTGAAACGTAAAACATCAAATTTTGAGGAGGGGGGTCGAGCTCAATTCCAAAGGTTATATCACTATTGAATATAAACCAAAATTGGGATATTTTATAATGATTACCTATGTTTTCATCGTGGAATTTTGATATCTCGCGGTACCAACGCCTTCAAAAAGCTTGATAGACAACTACGCAGTACTTACCCGCGCTGCCGTAACGAATAACCTATACAACACTTTGAAGGCGACGACTGCTTTACTTCGAGCGGTGGCGTTTCAAATAAAAGTAAACGCTCGCTTATTGTGTTTTATGATGTTTCACCTTCCTTACCTTTACAAAACGACGGTGAATTGTTTACCTTCATTTTAGAAATATAGGGCAGATGAATCGTAATAAAACACAACACTCGTGCGCTTACTTTATACACAATAATTGTAATAATGGTCTGATGCCAGATGAAAATTCTGCATGGAAGATATGCGTGTTGCAGAGATTGCGAGCTCACTTATCTACATATTATACATTATTATGTAGACAGACATAGAAACACGTAACCAAATTCGTACAGAAAGCTGAATCGCAAAATTCAAGTAAAGTAGATATTTTTAGTTTTGGAGGAGAAAAATAGATGTGATTTCTCTCAAGAACATATTGCTTCCCTGTACATTCAATAGTGATGAACTATATGGATCGTTCTCAAACCAGGGGCAACTGTTGTGTCCCAGAGGCTTCGCTTACTACACAGCAAATTTCTCCCACGGGGATTCCTTGCAGGTCATTTGTAAGAAAAAGCGCCGTACCTTCATCATATTAATTGTATACATATATGTGCTCAAAGAGGGCTCAACTGACTTAAAGTGGGCTTCTAGATCAAATTGCGGCACTAAAAAGTAAGTTTCACCCACAATACTACTTAGGTATTTGAGAGGGAAAACAAGCATTTTCCAACGTTGAGTTACAGAACATCAAGTTGATTGAAAGAAACTCGACTCTACAGGTGATCGAATTTGTTGTCGCCTCAATGGATCGCCAAAAAATGACCCAACGTTTTGGGATATTGCCGTGGTAGGCCTCTTGACTAAACGTTATTTATCAAATGAAATTATCATTTCTAATTTTTCTCCGATCAAAACTTTGTGCAGTTCACTCATGCTGGGAGCCAGGTATTCACATTATCAGCCTTCTTCTACATACATCGCATTGTCTACAACAGTAGTTCTCAACCTTTCCTCGGTCATGCCCCCCTCGCACCATGAGAATTTTTCGAGCCCCCCTCTAGATCCCTTGTGAATGTCATCGCCTACCCACCTACCGTGAGCAAATTTTGAAGTTGGATCTTTAACCAACGAATCAAAGGGTCAGAGAAGTACAGCGATTGTGATTCATGTTGCAATTACGCTTTAAACAGAAGTCAGTAAGACGAAAATGAAAACACTCAATTTCGGGAACATGACTTGGAAGACTTGGAAACTCGATTGAAACAAGTTTACCTTCGTGATACATGCTACTACAGGGTAATTCGTTTATTCGACAGGCACCAGAATAGTTGGGTATTGAACTCAGCAGCTGTCACCTTGGTCTTGTAATGCCTGTCTGTTAACATCTTCTGATCCTATGTTGTGATTATTTTTATATATTATTTTCAGACAACCCCCCCCCCCCCCCCCCCCCCCCCCCCCCCCCCCCCCGAAGTGCGCTTGGGGGCGCGCCGCCAAGGTCCACTACTCATTCAACAGAAAAATAAAGGCCCGCCAGGATGCTCGGGTTATGAGGTGAAAAGGAAAAGTAGGACTCAATAATTGATCAAGATGAGAAGAAATAGCTGAAGAAGGATGCGGCAATACAGAGAAAGGCGGGGGAAAAAAATTCAGGAAATGCAAGCCACTTGAGAACGACCCATATACCTACTCTCTGTATACTCTGTCTCCCGAATAGAAACCGGATGAAAATACCTTCGTCTTCTTACTTGTCTTCCTTCATTTTCTTCTGAGTCTACCAAAGGTTATTAGAGCTTTTTCCCCTGGGGGAATTTTTCTAAATCCATAATCGAAATTCCCACACGCATATTTGGTTCCATGTCGGTCTGTCTGTGTGTTTGTCCTCGTTGTACCTAATAAGGCAATGATCGGATTCTGCTCGAACTAGTAGAATAGTTGAGTACCTACTGATTTATTTATTTATTTATTTAATACGGGCAAGCCCAATTACATTTTAAAAATAATATGTCATTCCCAGGTGATTCCCTAATTTCATTGTGATCGATCTTCGGTCGCCATGGTGCATGCATAAATTAATGCGAAAAAATGTCAATTTGGGAGGGGGAGGGGGATTCTCAGTCATATTGATAGCTGTCACTTTAGTTGAATATTAACACGATCGGCAATCATTTGATCAAATTATTAACACCTATACATGGAAACTATGTGCCCCGGTAGACGTTATTTTTGAGAGGGCAGTGGAAAGAAAATACTGCAACACGATAAACAGTCGTAACATGATTAATTTACGCGTGACGATGCTGTCATGTGCTTGGCGCCGTAATCGGCTTTACGTAATCCTAGTAATAATTGGTTTGATGAAAAACCTGGGGAATGGAAAACCCCGGGTCATATACCATTTGAATAGAGGTCTGACCTTGCAGTTACATGCTATCTATTATTCCCACGGCTATACATGAAATTTATACTTACCTGCATTTAATACAATTCTTCATCTGTGAGGCGTTTTCGACCAAATAACAAATATACCTATACCTACAGAACTGATGACTTGGCATTCATTTATTTTTGAAGTCTTGTATGGTCGCAAAATTTTGCGCAATATATTTTGTAATCT
>JAEMON010000002.1:13400601-13415706 GCA_030264115.1 Lygus lineolaris | reverse complement strand
TCATCTATATCTATAAAAATGTTATGTTGGTTTGTGTATGCTCCAAAAACTCAAAAACTTCTGCACTGATTCCTCTGCGGGTAGGCGCAAAAAAAATGAGCAAGTTCCAGGGACGGTTTTAGACTATATCGCAATCCCCTACATTTACTCCTTCGTCGTAATCTTGGACCTCCCTACCGACGTCGCCCTGGTGAACAACTTAGTAATTGAGTAAAAACCTGATAGCAGAACAATTTTTGCGTCCTATCACTAAATATGAGATATGAAACACATGTTAACAAATGTCTATTGAGTGTCACTCCATGGAAAAGTATTGGTCGAAAAAGTGTTCAAAAGGTGTTTTGATTTTGATCTCCTCAAAATGTCGTCACACACTGAAATTCGCCAACTTGAACCTCAAAAATGATCAATGTGACCATTCAAGGTACCATACGAAGAAAAACGACACTGGAAAACTAAATGTTTTATCCCTACTACGCTAAACTAATCTATGCACACAATGGAAAAACAAAAAATATTGTACACCCACAAGTATTGCAAAATCTTTGAAACTTATGCTTTGGTTTGAGTCTCATTTCTGATCCATACGACCACATTATGCCACAGCGAAGCGTGGCAGGGTTTAGCTAGTTGTTTATATACTTTACGCGTATACAATGGACGTGGCGTTTGAACCACCTACTCAGTGCAAAAAGACATACCTATTCATGTCACAATGAACCAGCGTGGAGCGTTGATACTCGTTTGTTGTTTTGTTTACAATCCCTGAGAATGTGAAATATTGGATCACATTTTCGTATCGTTACCATTTAATAATGATTAACAGGACGGTTTAATTTTTTTTCCTACCGACACAAAAAAGCGTTAGGGGAGAAAATATCGCACCTTCGAGTGTTAGGGAAACTAGGTGGTTTTGTTTGTTTGTATTTGATGTTAAGATGAAATCTTCGTTGTTACGCTTTGGAGTTGAATGGTGTAAAATTAATCATTATTAAATGATCTGACTGTAGAACCGTAGGGTCAACCATCTGTTTCGTTTTATTCGCATCACCATTTAAACGAACAGAGATGTCTTCTATCAGCTGAAGTCGTTTTCTTTCAGGTTAGAAATAATTTTCGGATTCATTTTGTTTAACACATGCTTAAGCGCCCGCGATCAGAATGGTTTGGTTGTCACAGTCTGGGCTCCAGTCCCATTAATAATTTCCTTCAGAATCCCCGGAACTACTGGAACCTTGTGATTCCTTCATACATGTGTTCAGCACCTAACTATATATTGAAATATACACTCAATACCTATATATTTGTTGAAATAAACAAATAATTTCATTTGCTTTTATTCTCGATTAATGATCTAATCGTCTAGATAGTGGTTTTAACCGCTTATCAGGGTTGTAAAAGAAATGGACACACTCCGACTTTCAATCCTGCCAACAATTTGAACATGTTCGTTGTCAATGAACAAGAACTGTACATTATTCTTTGTATAAGGAAGCACTTGAAGATGATTATGTTTTCAGCTTAGATACATCCATAATAAATACATGTGAGATACCTACCAATCTCGAACTTTCCTCCGAATTTCATCACGCCGAAAGGAACATGTTTGCGAGCTAGCAGACCAATACAATATTTTAGACTTTTTCATTCAGATGGTAGCACTGGAGAGATATTGTGGGCGTACCTAATGTTTCGATGGATTGGAAGTGGTTTCCATACGACAAAGGAGTGATGTTTGTCCGAAAAGTACCAAATCGCAACAAATACCGCATTCCCGAGGGGTTATGCGCCTCAAAATGCTAATAATTATTAAGACTTTCGAAAGGTTGGAAATACGCGGAGGATAGTAAGTGGTGATATTCACGGTCTTTGTCCTTCGACGATTCACATCAGAAAACTATAGTTCCTTGGCGAGAAAAAAACACGTGGATCGCACTTAGATGTGTCTTCTTAGAGTCTGTTTTACGTAACTACTAACAACATCCTTTTGCTCACTTTTGGACTAAATAACAGCCAAACTCATCAATTTAGTTTAAACGTGCGAATCTTCTGCGAGAGGAGCTGACACGCTTGGGTTCAAGGAGGAAATACCTTTTATCATTAAACATTCACCGTTGACAAAGTTTTTGTTAATGGGAAATTATATACCTAGCAGCACAACTTCAATTCTCCCCCAATCATATACTTAATTTTTTTAATGTACATTTTGCCAACTTCACAAAATTCTTTTGCCACTCATTTTTTTCCCGGAAATAGACTGAAACTCTGGTTCTCCACAGCAGAAATTATTCCAAACAATGAATGAAGTTCTATCGGGGGCAAAATTAATTTCCGTTTTTCTCTGGTACGGGTGGACCGATTTTCATCCTGCAAAGCTTTTTGTGAATGGTATCACCAAACTTAGGTTTGTATAATATATTCAATTTCGATTTTTTTAAATCGTCTTCCATGGTGCGCACAATTTTGTTTGCTCTAATTTGAACATTTTTTGAAATATCAGTTATCCATCACATAGAGTTTTGCTAGCAGAATTCAAATGAGTTTCCAGATTTAAAATCGGAACAACAGATCGATCGGCCTATTCGAAATATGAATTACAATAGAGACTTGGTCATTGGCGGTTCCATCTTCCCCACAAATGCAAGCATAAGGTCACTTGGGTATCACCGGATGGCCATACTGAAAATCAAATTGAATATAATGTATCAGCCACACATGGCGACAAAGTTTGCTTGACGTAAGAAACAAGAGGATTGTTTGTTCACATTGCTTGATCATCATCTGCCGACTGGTGAAGCGCATAACAAAGGTGATCCGTAGGTCTTAGCAAGCGTGTCTGCGCTTCAACTCTCGTAAGCTGGAACTTCCAAGTATAAAGATCAGCTTTGTCGATAAACTAAAAAAAGCTGGGGACGAAGCGATGTATGGTGAGTACTCTGTTGAAGGACAATGGAGGCAATAAAAAAGGCTTCACAGATGCCAGCGATGAGGTATTTGGTAGTGTAGACCGCAGTAGAGAGGACCGTATCTCTTGAGAGATCAGGCAGAAAGTTGAACTGAGGTGACAGACCAAGGGGAAAGTTAACCAAGCCAGAACAAGAGCAGAAAATCCTGCAGCGCAGAAACAGTTTAGTGAAATTGATGTATCAGTTAAGCGTTAAAAGAAGGTGTACCAACAACCTGGCAACCAAAGCCGAAAAAGCTGTCAATGCTGGTGATTTGAGGCTTTTCTGTGGAAGTACCTGTCGTTTGGCTGGGATTCGCCATGATGATTACTGATGCCTCGAAACAACTTGACCGTTGGCATGACCATCTTGATGAGGTGCTGAATGGCCCTATGTTCTCGAACCATTCTGACTGTCCTTCCCAGCTACTATAGGTGAGAAGCATCTCCAGTGTTGGGACTCAACACTTGTGGCAAGGTTTTATAGGAAAGGCGTGCCAGATAAGCTAGTAGACCTAATTAGTGCACAGTACCATGCCTCAACATGCAAGGTGTCACAATGTGGCTCTCTTTCTTTCCCAATCTATGTTTCTGCTGGTATGAGGCAGGAATGTCCCGCCCCTCCTCTTTCTTGTGGCAATTGACGAAATACTCTGCGCCACCATGACTAAGAGCCAAGACGTGGATTAGATGGCATCAAATGAAGATGGAACACCCCAATGACCTAGGCTATGCAGATGACATAGTTCTACTGTCACAGAGGTGGACATGACAAGCAAACTTGAGGATCTGCGCACGCTTATTGAGCAAGCAGGACTCAAGATTAATGAGTCAATAACAAAGGCCATGAGGATAGATGTTCCCCGGCCCATCGACTTTACATTGGGCAGCCAGTAAATTGAGGAAGTTGAAACCTTTACTTATTTGGTAGCCACGCCAGATCACGGCAGATGGCGGCGCTCGTCTGAATGTAAGAGCCAGGTTGAACAAGGTACCGGGGCGCATTTGCTACCCTCAGACCAGTTTGGCGATCTGCCAGTTAGGACTCGTAACAAAACTACGACTTTTAAACAAATTTGAAGTCGGTTCTACCTTATGGATGCGAAACTTGGCTATATTCATCAGAAATCAGTAATTGGCTCCAATCTTTTCTTTTGACAATCGATGCCATCGCATTATCCTCCGTATCTGGTGGCCAGAAAACTGGACCTCCAATCGAGAGCTGTACCAGAGGTGTAACCACGGTCCCATCCAGGAGAACATTCGTGAAAGAAAATGGAGGTGGATTGGACACATCCTAAGGAAAAGTGTAGATGAAACACCTCGTAAGGCTCTCGATTGGAATCCTCAAGGAGCTCGACGCCCTGGCCGAGAGGAACATGACGCAGAGGTCTAATGGCGGAAGCCAGCAGAGTTGATCCGTCGCTTTCTTGGAATCAAATTAAATCCAAGGCCGTTAACAGGAACCGGTGGAAATCTTTCACGATGGCCCGTGCACACACGTTACGGTGCCACGGCAACATCAAGTAAGAAACATTCATGGGCTACAAACAAAACTTCGGGAAAAACGTCTTCTTTCATTGACCGCAACTCAACAAACAGAATACCAGTAGGACAGTCGACTAAACTTTGATTCAACTCCACGAAAAGCAATATATATATATATATATATATATAATATAATAAAGTTTTAAACTTCGGGAATCGTTTTAGAATGGTCTGAAACGGATTCCCATGGAGAAAATATTAAAAATTTTGCATTGTTCGAATTTTGAAGCCATTGCAATAGCTGAATTTGTTTAGAAAATTCGCTGAAAATGAAACCATGTTTTTATGTTGACCACAGCTTTTCACAGTGCCTGAAAAACTATTGTTGTGGTAATTTTTGGATTTTACTTGATTTCACACAAACTCATGATTTTTTGTATATTCTTGACGTTGTGTTCCATCATTTGCATTAGGTGGATACATCAGGCATCAACTACAGTGATCTCTTTTCAGACAATGAATTGGAACGAAAATCTTTGCCCCGCATATTAATTAAGTCTAAGAAAAACTCGTATCCAGAGACGGCTTGCAAAAAGCTGGGCTAGATTCGAGTTGCTGGGAATTTGATCTTCCAGCTATAGGAATTGACTATGTGTGAGGGAATTGGTATTAATCATCCACCGAGCGGAAAAGACGTAACTTGCTAGACAAGTCTTTGTTTATATAATCATTGAAAATTTCCTCCTCAATACATTATTTATGTACAGCTTTATATGGTCAGAAAATTTATTTAAACTGTTGAATTGATAATTAACCTAAAAGGAACAACCATGATCGAGATAATGATAAATAATGCTTTGACTCTTATATTTATAAACATAAAGTGTGGAAAACAATCCACCAATTAATTCAGTTACACCAATTTACGTATTCCGCAGTTAGGTACCATATCAATACCACCTGGGAACTATGAATTATTTTGTGTAAGTGTACCATCTCCTTTCGCGCAGATTCATTTCCAAGAAGATATTATTGGAATAGTTCGCGCACATATTATATTAAAAGTAGGTAGAAACCTTATGTCAAGGAAGTCTGGCACATAGCTATCTAGTGATCAAAGACATGAAAGTATGAATCATTGGTGTAGATATGGGAATAGTTTAAGCCACCACCCTTCAAAGGTTATTGAAATCGTACAGATTGAAAATCGGTATTTGAAGAACAAATAATAAATTATGCTCAAGCAGATGCTAATACTACCTAACTACATACATAAATGTACAACTTCCTGAACTTTTGCGGGTGACCAGCCATCACTCGAGTGATAGCTGGTCACCCAGAAAGTTGTACTTCTCTTACTTGCTAATTTACATTTTTTACAACAAGGATGAAAAAACACTTAACCGTTTCACTATCTCACCTGCATCTATGGAAGAATGAACCCTTACGACTAATGCCAGTTCAGTACTTATGATGAACAAATTTTTTTAAACATTAAAAATTACCTAGGTATCCTTTGACGAGGCGACCAGCCCTCACCAAACAATCTTGTAGTAAAACCTTTAAGTCGAGATGAAGGCTTTACTCATCTTAAAACGGAATATTGAAATTATGAAATTGATCGACATACAAAGTGTCAGGGAAACATAGAAAACATATGGTAATGGGTTTATAACTGGATTGAATCACACCACATTCTTCCACCCTCAAGGATTTAGCTCATAGTCCTTGACTCGTTGAGGCATACGTCGCTCTCTTGTTGAACGACGGCGAATGAGAGAATCCTCTTCTGCCAGTTGAGGAGACTCGTCTTCTACTGGTGGCGGAGAATCCCGTTCTGGCGACCGAAGAGAGTTCTGGCTAGAAGTAGGCTCATTTGAATGCTGATTTTGAATTTCTTGATAATGTCCACTTCATCTGAGTCCGATGAGGACTCGCCGCAAGGTGCTAGGTGTTTGAGGGAAACCGTCATCTCCCGTCCGTCTTCCAGCTGAACCTTGGCATACTGTGGATTGACATATACGAGTTTCACCTCTTCTGCAATGGGATCATACTTGCTGGAGCGCACTTGCTTTTTCATCAATACTTTGGATGATGGTACTAGCCAAGAAGGTAGCGAGCAGCCATTGGTCGATCTCCGGTTGTGTTTGAACATCCTCTCATGGGGTGTTTCGTTTGTCGCTGGCAAAGCAGCGATCGTATAGAGTGGAGAGAATCGGGGAGTACAGACTCCCAATCTTTTACATCCCGATTCTTCTGTTTGAGTGCGAGAGAAACAGTCCTCCAAATAGTACCATTCTCCCGCTCGCTTTGTACATTCCCTGTGGGATTGTATGGTGAGGACATAGAAGTCGCTATACCACGAGTATGCAGAAAGTCTTGGAGTTCCCGAGATGCAAACGAAGTTCCTCTATCGGTATGAATGTAAGAGGGAGTTCCGAAAATTGAGAATAAATCCACGAGACAGTCTATCACGGTAGAGGAACTCATGTCAGGGCACGGATAAGGGAATGGGAATCTAGAAAACTCGTCAATGAGCGTCAGCAAACACTTATTCTTGGATCTAGATGGAAGTGGCCCTTTAAAATCCATGCTGATTCTTTCGAAAGGATGCGTTGCTTTGATCAGAGTAGAATTGCTCAGTCTGTGAAATTTTGGTTTAATAGCGTTGCATGATGGACAAGTTGATGTCATCCTCTGAATTTCTTCTACTGAATACGGTAGATTGTGGGTCCTTACCCAATGTACCATCCGGGTCACACCAGGATGACATGAGTCACAATGAAGGGAGTAGAGTTTGTTGGGTTGAATGGTACTGCATACTCTTGAAAAGGCATCGGTGACTTGATTTTCCTTTCCCGGCCTGTATATAATATCATAGTTATAACATGACATTTCTAGGCGCTATCTCTGTATCTTTTCATTTTTTATTTTATTTTGATGATGCATGTCTAACATAAATGAAACAGAGCGCTGGTCAGTAATTATGAAATAGCGTCGCAATAAGAAATGTCTCCATTTTTTCAAAGAGCTCACCACTGCATAAGCTTCTTTCTCTATAGCCGAGTGATGCCGCTCGCTATCAGCGAGTTTTTGTGAAAAGAAAGCCACAGGTCGGTCGCATTGGAAAAGCACTGCTGAAATTGAAAAGTCAGGAGCGTCTGTTTCGACGACAAAAGGTTCTCTATCATCAATAGTACTTATCATTGATTTTGATAGTTCATTCTAGAGGAGCTCAAATTCAGATACAACCTCTGATGATAGGGGGAAAGATTTGGAACCCAAGAGATTTCTCACCTTGTCTGAATACTTTTTACCCTGGAATTTTTACTTTATTTCCTGGGGGGGGGGGTTAATTTTTAATTTTAATTTTATTTAAGACTCAGATTTTTGGAAACTAGTCCCCATGTTAGGCTTCACGTGATTAGATCAGAGGTGAAGAGCGATAAAGCTGGTCGGATAAGCACATACAAACTTTTTAAGATTTGCATCGATGACCGTCCGGGACGTGAACCAGGGACCTTCAGCTCAAGATCACACGCCCTAGCCCGCTCGGACACTCCGGCCCAATCTCTCTGAATAATTCGGGACCCACCTAGAGTAATGAGCAAACAGGCCGATCATTCTCAGAAGCTCTTTTGGAGTATTGGGAGGAGGGAGACTGAGAAGTGGTTTGAGACGATCAGGATCAGGTGAAATTATTTTATTTTCTATTCTATAGCCGAGAAGTTTGATTGATGTTTGAGCGTATTTGTTTTTTTTCTTGATTTATAGTGAAACCATACTTTTGAACTGCATCCATGAAACGTTTGAGATTTTTGTCGTGTTCCCCTCCATCCTCCCCACAAACAGTGATATCATCTAGATATGCGTACGTCTTCTCTAGCTTCTCTGCAGAAATAACATCGTCTATAACACGCTGAAAACAGGGGACCCCGTCTGTCAAGCCGAATGCTAAACGTCGAAATTGGTAGAGGCGTCCACGTGGCTCAAGCGCAGTATAAGGCCTGTCCTCTCGGAGGGGCACCTGGTGGTAAGCGCTTTTGAAATCAATAGTGCTGAACCAGGAGTTTTTGGATACCCTAGCGACTGTTTGCTCAATATCTGGCAGGGGATACGCATCCAATTGTGTGTTCCGGTTGATCATTTGCTATCACCATCCTTTTCTTATGATTTTCATTGCTGACTCCAAAAGCTTGAGCTCTCCAGGGGGATCTGCTCTCCTCAATAATTTCATCAGCGAGCAATTTCTCAACTTCCTTCTTCATAAATTCGTAGTTATCAGCTGAGTGCTTTCGAGATTTAGCCGATATCGGTTTTACATTCCCAGTAAGGAACTCGAAGAGTGGGGGAGGTTCGATTTTAGCGGGTGCTAAATAGCAGACTAGTGGTGATTTTGATCCACCAAAAGAAACTCTGAGTTCGGAATGTAATTTCAGTAAGTTATGGCCAATAATGACATTGGTGCATAGATCAGGAAGTACATTAAGTTTGAGATTGTTATATCTATGCCCCAGGAGTTCTAGGTTGGCTAGACAGTAGCTAGAAATTGTTGAATTAAGGGAAGTTGATACCATGGAAACGGAACCAGTCGTAGGGTATGTTTTGAATTCGCACAAATCCACACATTTCTTGGATATAAAAGTTTCTGAACTCCCAGTATCAATTAAGGCATGAGTGGGTACATTGTTTACCTGCATTGGAACGGTGGCCCTGTCGAGAGTTGATGAAGAGGCCGCAATTAGGGCCGCTGACTTGGTTGGCGTCGGGGATTTCGTCCGTGAAGATTTGCAGACAGAAGCCCAATGACCAATTCTTGAGCATTTTTCGCATTTAGAATCGAACGCTGGGCACTGCTGACGAATCCTATGTCGGAAACGGCCACAGAAGAAACATTTTTGATTTGGCCGAGTGGCTGCTAAGCTCTGTGATAATTGCTCTGAGGCTGTCTGATGCTGCGGGACAGAAGGAACTGCATTAAGATTTGCATCGAGGAATGAATAGGATGCCGACTAGTTTTTAGCTGACTCCAAAGCTCGGGCTTTCTCAACAGCCTCATCGAGAGATAGTGAATTGAACTCCACTAATCTGAGGCGAATCTGGTCAGAATTGATACCTCAAATAAAAGAATCGCGTACGTAGGTTTTCCGGTGAGTCTCCACATCCACCGCCGCAAATTCGCAGTTTTTGGTCAGCAACTGTAAGGTCTGATGATACTGATCAATTGATTCCTCTGGAGACTGCTTCCGAGAGGCGAGCTTATGCCTAGCAAATACTTCATTCGAGGGTTTCACATAGGTTGATTTCAATAATTCTACAGCATCAGTAAATGATATTTATCAGCTATCAGTTGCTACACTGAAGGCGTCAGAGGATTAATGAGTAGTTTTAGCTTACCGGCATCATCGATCTGCTCAAATGCAGCGGCAAAGTTTTCGAATGTCTTTAACCAGTACTTCCATTCCTGCGTGGCTGTTGGTGAATGTGGGTCGGCATCAAACTTCTCAGGTTTCAAGAATTGATCCATTATTATCTCTTTGTTTTAAGATGAATAAATTTTAGTAAAACCTTTAAGTCGAGATGAAGGCTTTATTCATCTTAAAACGGAATATTGAAATTATGAAATTGATCGACATACAAAGTGCCAGGGAAACATAGAAAACATATGGTAATGGGTTTATAACTGGATTGAATCACACCACAAATCTCACACCGTATTCCACCCTCAACCCATCATGTATAATGTTTTTAACACGATGGCTACCCAAAACCAGAGTTCCTTTCTTTATTCACGAATTTTCGAAGAAAATGAAGCTACTGCAATGGCTTCAAAATTTGAATAATGACAATTTTTGAAAATTCACTACATGGAAATCTGTTTCAGACCACTCTAAAACGGTTCATGAAATTTAAAAACTTTTATATATATTTATATGTGCCACTCCAGACGATATCTGACCGAGAAATCGAGCTAAAAATCTGAAAAAATTGCATAATGTTAAGAATATTAAAAGAAAGGACGAGTTCGACGGCCAACGTTTTTGGAGTACTCCAAGGGTTCAAATTTTGAAAATTTAGAGTCAAAAGTCGTTAAAACCCGCGTTTTTTTTAGGTTTTTGTGTAAATTGCCATCTTAAACATAGGGACATATGGTATATTCGGAATCAGCGTGAAATTTCTCATAAGAATCACCCACCAAACCGGTTAAAATGATCCTTCGAAAATTCACTCATCAACTCATGCTGCATGACTGGAACTTTTCCCTGTATTATAAGAAAGAAATAAGTTTTTTTCACTGATACTTAAACTAAAATATTGCAGAAATCATCTAATGTTTAGATCCACTGAAATACCCCATTGGGTGGGCAGTTTAGCTTTCTCGCATAACAAAGGACGAACAATTCACGTTTGGTGCTTGGTGGTTGCGATCAGTCAGATGGGAAAGAAATGCATGAGGGAATAGAAAGAAAGAAAGAATTCTAGAAACTCTAGAATATTTCACAAATATTACCTAGTCAGATCGTTTCGGAATTTCTCCTCTGGCGACGAATTTTCGAATACCTATACGCATGCAAAGTAGCCGCTACTGATGCTACCGTGATAAAATTCTTAAACTGTCGTCCTGAGGTCCAAAATTGAGTATAATGGGCCCGTAAACAGTGAGAAATCGTAGTTTCGGAAAAAATCAGTAGAGCCATTTGTCCTAGCCTATAGAGTGTATGTAGAGCCTATAGACATTTATAGGGGACCGTGTATGGGACCAGCCCACACAATCTCAGAGAATGTCATAAAAATCAGACAACAACGTAGTACCTATCTTTTTCCTGGGACGAAGAATTGGCCACATACAGAGAGACATGGAACCTAAATGGTTCAGAAAGATTGAAATTTTGCAAGATACGTGTCGAAATTTTCGTTTTGGAGGACAAAATGCTTTTTCACTTCCCACACGAATATAGGTAGGTAAGGTTTTCCTACCTTTGGTAAGAGGAAGCGAGAATATTATATCACACAACTCGTACGTACCAAGTTTCTTTTTTCTTTTTTTTTTTTTTTTTCATGCTCCGTCCTTCTAGAAACTTCTATGAGACGTCGAGTGGTAAATAAACAACCACGTGCGGCATTTGGGGCCGGTTTATCAATCACATTTGCATTGCAGGTCTGACTAAGCCAAATCTCTGATTACATACCCGTTTATCAATTCACTTTAGCAGCTGACTACCCTCAGTTGCTATCATGGCTATCAGCTGACTGATAATCAGTGATTTTCATTGACTGGAGATTCGAGGATCTAGTTATAATTTAACTACCTAGTCAAAATCTGATTTGCTGGCAGCCATATTGCATTTTCGTATTCTGTACTACTCCCATTCCCATCTCTGTGCCAGTTTCGCGAATATTTCATTCAATATATTTCATGCTCCGTCTTTCTAAAAACTTCTATAAGACGTCTAGTGGTAAATAACAAGTACGTGCGGCATTTGGGGCCGGTTTATCAATCACATTTGCAAGCCCGATTAAGGTCTGACTAAGTCAAATCTCTGATTATCTCTCACATACCCATTTATCTTGGCTATCAGCTGACTGATAATCAGTGATTTTCTTTGACTCGAGATTCGAGGCTCTAGTTATAATTTAACTACCTAGTCAAATTCTGATTTGCTGGCAGCCATATTGTATTTTCGTATTCTGTACTATTCCCATTCCCATCTCTGTGCCAGTTTCGCGAATATTTCATCCAAATAATATAATTATTGTGAAATAGATTTGATTTATACGTGTTTACTGGAGATATGGATTCGGATTTCTCAGACGATAAAATGCAGTTAGGTACCTACGCGTTTCTTGAAAGGTGCAAAACACAGGGGGGTAGGTCTGGAGTTCACCCGAAATGACCCTTCAGGGGAATGATATCCGAAATAAATCGTTTCAAGCAAGTTATTTGTGAATAATTTTGTCTACGGAGTTTAGCAGTATCAGGAAAATGAAGGTCAGCACCAGTGAAGTTATTAGATAGGTTCCTACAAACGATCATGAACGTTGGAGAATGCGATCTGTAAGTACTACTCAAAATGTAATGAAAGTTAAGTAGGTACTTACCGAATTATATTATTACATCTTAGCTTTTGCTAGATTCGGATTATTTGTAGGCAAATACCTATTTGAAAATATAAAAACCACCGAGTAGGTGTAAAATCATGGCTGCCGTGTCTGACAAAGTTTTTGATTTACCCTCATTTTTATCCATGACAAAATTCAGAACAGAACAACCTACCTTCAAGTTTTCGTAGGTGACTACCTACCTACCTGCCACCAGGTGAAGGAAAATGTCATGCTCACTAGAGTGAGAGAAATAAAAACGCTGCAAATTATTACACAACGGTTTATTATTTTCTGTATAGATCGCCCATCTACAAAGATCCTATTGACATAAAATACCCACCTATCGCGAGGTTCACAATCATCTCTTGGCGACAATCAGTAGGTACCTTCTTGTAATTATTATTATCGGAGAGTTGTATCATTCATTCTTAATGAAATTCAGTACCTAAGGAAGCTTCTGAAAGAAAACAACAAACTTGGTTTGGTGGAATCGAAAGAAAGTTGCATTTGAACAGCTGATACGTTCGTATTTGAACGGAGATTTTGTTCAACCCTTAAGTCCTTACAGGGAGCGAACGGTTAGTCCTAAAACGCTCCGCAAGGTCTCATTCGACGCTAAAAATTGTGTTCTATTTTAAATCGATGGAAAAAATATTCCTTCCTATTTGAAATTTTCGAGCTAGGGCGTTTTAAAAATTTCATCCCCTATTTTCTAACCCTTACAGAAGACTGACGGTAACGCCAAGCTTCGCGGCACAACTAGACCCCGAATGGGGCAGGTATTCCAAATTTCATTAATTTTGGATCATGATAACTAAGTAAAGTACGGCGGCGTACGGCGGACGGACGGTTTTTTTTAATTCGATTTTCTGATTCTACGAATCTTGAAACGTAAAACCTCAAATTTCGAGGTTTAACTATAACATTACCATGGAAACATAGTCCAACTCGCAGTGTTCACCTTATTTTTGCGGGATTTCCACGACATTGTAGTGGAAGCATAAATTGTTTTTCCTGTGCTAAAACTCGGACTAGCTAACTACTTATAGCTGCCAAGCAGTGATTGATACACGCTATCCAAACTCTTTCTAGTTAAAATCTCTGATTAACGTTAATCAGTGACTGGCTATTTGGAGTTTCAACTGGAGAATTGATAAACCAGCCCTTACTCATTTATGTTATCCTTGTTATCATTGATCATTATTACGCTCACTTACTTGATCACGATAATCCATCTTGGATCTCCGATAATCCATCTATGGATCTTCCATATCCTAGCCATTATTTCAAAAGAAAATAATGGAGAGAAAATAAATATGAAAACTTACTATATTTTGTTTCAAATTTTTCTTAATTTATTTTTTGAAAAATCAACAACCTAGGTATTCACTTTTGATGATGATGTGGCATCCCAATGTGGAACCCTACTCCCAAACGATATGAGGAACCTATCAGTCTTGTTTAGGGTATGTGAACCAATAAAAGTACATAGGGAAATTCGGTACCGATTTGAGGTTTCATAATCTATAAAATATTTCGTGGAAGGTATTCTAGGGAATATAGGACATAAGAGCATGTGTAGGGTAGTGGGAGCTCTTTCTTGAAGGAGCTATTGGAGGCCCTTGTTCAGCCAAGTTCGAGGCTTCGAGGCTGCGTTATTCGAACTTCGCCAAACCAATTCGCATATTCCTATCCCAATATCTGTAACTAGTGAAAACAAGGTCGAGCCTGCAAGTTGGAAGCTTGTCACACTAAGATTAAGCATTCAACTGAAACGTTGTCAAACCCAACGGAGCTGCAGCAGTTGGATCATTTTCAAACTTAAGTGACAGGTGATGCCTATCCAACACAACGATCCAGGGGTTTTGTTGGCGAGTTGGATTAAATAATATGGAAGTTGATGAATTATCAAAGAATAGCGTGAGGTCTCGTGAATGAATTTTTCAGAGGTTTCTAGTGAAGGGGGCCGGAGATCAGGGGAAACTCTTAACCGAACAGATTTTCGTGACCGGCTGGGGGTCGAGCAATTGGGGATAAATGTCGGGAGGAAGGATGAGTATCGCAATAGCGAAAAATACCCTCCCCTCCGCGAAAGTCTGAGAAATGCTGTTATTACGAGCCGAAATCAAGGACCTGAGACCTCCCACGGGAGCGGTCGCCTTCCTTCCGAAGTATGACAAATGAGGGCGCGATAGAAGAGGAAGCACGGACTGGCGGTATCTGTCACGGACCAGACCTCCTTGAGAGATCTTCGGCCCATTTGGAGTGTACTCGTTCTAGGAACAAGACAACTAGCATTGTAGTAGTAAATTAGCTCTACTGTGAATCAAGCAGGCAAACAGTGTACCCAGTTCCCGACTTAGGGTTGCTTCATCGCATTATTATTGGTAGCAATAGATAGCTTGTTTGATTGGAAAACTTTATTTACTTATTTATTGACTTTGATCATAAAGATGCAATAGGAGTGTCTGCTGAATGCGGCTTCGATGCCGCGACAATTGTCACGCGCAATTCTTTGAAATCTTTCTACTTGGCTTTCGTTAGTGTCCTTTCACTTAGGATCCAAGAAT
>JAEMON010000002.1:13390451-13400589 GCA_030264115.1 Lygus lineolaris | reverse complement strand
CCCCCCCCCCCCCCCCCCCCGCCGTCCCTTCCCGTCTTGTTGTCATTTACAACAGGAAAAATGATAAAATCCAATCCAATTTTGGCCAAAAGAGACAAAAGGGTTTCGCTACGCGAACACAGCACAAGTTTCAATAATGTTTCATATTCAGGGAAACATTTCTTTTGCTCATTTCGCGGCGACACGCGCGCTCTACCTACCGAGGGATGTACCGTATCCCATGGATAGGGACGTACCCCACGGATAGAGCCATTGTGACTGGATAGGCCTGTTGAAATAAAAATTCAAATGAAAAGAAACTTTTAAATTTATCCTCCCACGAGATACGGGTATTGTGACATAGAAATCTAAGTACTAGAATAGGATACGGAGTTGTGACTTCATAGCCCGTATCCATTTACCTACTAGGATAAGATGCGGGGGATTGTGGAGTCTCAATTCAGAGTCTCAGCCCATATCTACTCTACGAAGAGTATATCGCCCTCTAATATTATACGGAAATATTGAGCAAGTCTAAGGAAATGTCAATGAAAGTGTTGTTGATGAACTTGGTTGATGGTTATCAATTACTGTCGTTGAGAACGAAAACTTCGTGGAGAACTAAAGCCCGTTATAATATCGACTCAAGGCTATAGGTACTTTACCCCTGACTAAATATGATTTCATTTCAGCAGTTACAGAGTAAACAGTACAGAAGAAATTCTGCATGAGACAAAGACGATTGAACTTGTCTTAACGGTCTACCACCGTCAACATCTGTTACAAAATCACCATTCAAATTAGGTACAAGATCGTTCCACAGGAAATAGCGCAAATCTTGAAATAGGAATAAATTCATTGTAGATGGCAATGACTTCTATTACTGGAAATCGATGCTAATCAAGATTTTAGTTATTCAAACATTCAGTCCCCAATCGCCGTTCATTCATGAAGTAGGTTGCAATCTTCCGGGAATTGAAACTTGAACTTGCTTCATCCACAATACCGATCCTTTTTCTCCTCGTAAAGAAAATAATTGTTGTGGCTGCTCTGTTTGAATACTTCCAATATAATTTTGAGGTTCCAATGGTAGGAGTTGAATGTTAGTTTCAGTTAAGTATCTTTGGTTTAATAGGTATAATATATGAACAATAAGCATGATTCTAGCAAAGACCCACAGTTTCACTGGCCCTCCCATCTCCTTTATTAGAGTTTCTATTGTTCCGAGGTTAATATTTGCCCCACTTTTACACCTACCCACGTCAGAAAATCCACATCCTAACATGTCCCAATAAAACTGGGGATGATTTTTTCATCGGAAATTGTGCGTGTAACGTCCTTTCAAACTTAATGAATATAGCCACTTGACTACGAGGATATAAAGTGACAATTTGGTTACTTTAGGAATCAGGTCACTTTGTAATTTGGAAATGATGGGCATTTCTGAAAAAAGCTTAGCGCCTAATAATGCTTATTGCTTCCGAGTCTGCAGGGCAGCGGAAGCTTTGTTTTCACTTTCGAAATGAAAAAAAAATTTTGTGCTCCAAAATCAAAATTTCCACTGGCATTTTGCGTTTCAGAGCCTCCTGAACAAATTTGGTTCCGTCTGTCTATCCTTCTGTCCGTCTGTCTGTCCACATTTCCTTGCACAGCTATAACATCCAATTTTGATCTGATTTCAATCAAATTCTCAGAGATTGTGCGGGTTAGGCCCTAGATGGTCTCCTATGAATTTCATCGCCATTTGACTATGGGTAGCGTGAGCGCATGCGCAAACGTGAATTTACTGAAACCCCAATATCTCAGTTCCTAGTTGACCTATTTCGCTCAAATTTGGAGGATAGTTGATGGCTGACTCCAAGATAATCATCTATTAATTTCGTACCGATTAGATTAGTAATAGCTACCGCGCAAGAGCAAACTTGAAATTTGTTGTTATAGACGTATCTACGGAACAACTAGACCAATTTCAGTGAAATTTTCAGAGATTGATCGAGTTAGACCCTACAGAGTCCCCTATGAATTGCATCGCCATCAGACCACTAGTAGCGTGTGCGCATGCGCAAACGTGAATTTCCTGAAACTACGATATCTCAGTTTGTATTGGAACGATTTCGCTCAAACTCAGAGGGTAGATGGGGGCTAGCCCAAGACCTATGAATTTCATCACGTTGCGTGAGGTTAAATGGCGGGTTTAAATCATTTTTGCCCTCGTGCTTTGTATTGTCCAAAAATAAAGATATTTTAATTTTTGGTTGCCCTGCATTCTATCGTCATGAGCATGGCGAACCGGTCATTTCTAGTTTTCTAGAAATTTAATGGTGAGAAAGGTACTGTGTAGGCCACGAGGAAGCTTCTGTGCCATGTCCTTGGCAGTGTATCTTTACTTACATTTTCCAAGGGTGCGTGTCTCTTTGTTACTCAACTCATCCCAAACGGCAACTCCGATGTTGATGGAGTTTGTCGCAAAATGATGGGTAAGTTTCCGGCAAGGTTATTATAGGCTACCTATAGTTTGACCTATTGATGTCGTACAACCTCTTCCTTCATCGTAAACTCGGTCATCTTTGTTGACGATGATTGAATAAACACGTTCGTAAATAGGGGGTTTTACCACTTCTTACACTTAACAGGCACGTGATGCAATCCGCTGAAAATAACTTTTTGAGATGATAACAACGATACCAGATACCAGAACCATTTCAGTGAGTTGAGCCGTTGAGATTTCATTCATCGTAAAAGATCGTTAAAATTTGGTATTAAAAATATGGTAATGATTTCATAACAAAAACCTTGGTTTCCCAGTCAGTGTGTTCGGAGTTATTTTCAATCCCTACAACATTGTGTAATTTTCATCGTTGGTATGTTACTATGATGTACGCGTGCTCAAACTTTTGTGGAGTTGATATTAAGAAGCAAAACGTGGTTTCGCTCCCGATGGAGAAATTTGAGGTTTGCTCCAATCGCTTACTGTTCAGGACATCAACTCCAATAATACTACCGCTTCTTCAGGACTGAGCAGCCCCGGACTGAGATGACAAGCTGAAGGGCATCCCTACGCCAATAACAAAATCAATCTATCATCTATTTAAATCTTTCACACATTGAATCAAACTTTTGTACATTCAATAAATTAAACCTACGAACAATGATTCAAACTTTTCTCACTACCATTCTTTAAACCTTTTGGCAAATTTTCGAAGAAATTGAAGTTATTGCAATGGCTTCAAAATTTTTGTAATGAAAATTTTTGAAAATTTTCTTCATGGAAATCCGTTTCAAATCATTCTAAAACGATTCCTGAAATTTAAAATTTGTTTATATGTATATATATTATATTTTATATATATATATGCCAGTCACTCCAGACGATAGTCTGCCTGAGGGATCGAGATAAAAAATCAAAAAAAATTATAAAATGTCAATAATATCAAAAGAAAGTTCAAGTTCGTTGGATAGAATTTTTGGAGTACTCCAAGGGGTCAGTTTTGAAAATTAAGAGTCAAAAATCGCTTAAAAAACAACAAAAAAACGTGTTTTTAGAGGTTTTCGGTGTGAATTACCATCTTAACATAGGAACATAAATGGTATATTTGGCATAAGTTTGAAATTTCCTATAAGAATCACCCACCAAAAGGGTTGAAATTATTCTTTGAAAATTCGCTCACAAACTCATGCTGCATGAATGGAACTTTCATTACACCTTGAAGGGGTTCTGAGAAAACGCTAGACGGGGGTCTACGCATGGGTAGGAATTTTCCACTTTCGACATCAAATTCAAATTTAGCACCCTTGAAATCCCTTAATTGCCAATTTTCAGCTAGAAATACTATAAGAGATAACAATATTAGAGAGATGAGATAACAATATTATAATACAGTATTTTTTATGTTGGAAGGTAGGTTTTTTTAATGTTTACATCCCCTGCCAATGTTCGTCATTCATGTGTATGTGGCCATGTCTGACTAATGGAAGCCCAAACTACTGGACCGACTTTGAGAGGTTTTTTTTTTTTTCTTCAAAACGATGGCAGAGTTCATGGCCAGGTTATTTGCTATAAGAGATCTTATCGTCTTCCTTCTCCTAAAAGCTACGGTCCTTCATGACCGAAGAACGGGTAAAAACTATCGTCACGTTCGTCTATTATTTTCACATCACCGTGAGCTGAGGTTTGCTATGTGGTTTCATGTTTTAAAAGAACTGACTTTATTATTCGACGCTATGCTGATGGGGTTTTCCCTGTTCAAGTTCCTGTGACTTTCATCCTGCGTTTACTAGATCCACACGTTCTTCCTAGGATGATGAAAAATATTGTAATGTTTTTTAAATATCATCTTTATTGTTACAACTATGTATACACATCTAGTAACTTCACTCTGTTTGTTAATTTTACCGTTTTGTGGTTCATAGATCATTACCTACTATCACTTATCACATCACTTCAGTGAGATGTAACTAGGTCCAGAGGTTTGGTTTTTTCAGCCTTCGTACATCGCGGCTGTTGTCCAGGAGGTTGAGTACTTGGACATTCCTGTGCTTGTTGAGATGGCTTAGGTACATGATCCGTTGCTCGAATTTTAACAAATTCGTTCACCATCTTGACTTTAAGTTCGCGAGGGAGGTCATCCATTCGAACGTACTAGGGGGTATTTACTATGCTCCTGAGAACTTTGTTTTGCATTGTTTGGATAATTTTCAAGTTGCTTCTCTTGGTGCAGCCCCAGATTGGTTTAATCTCTCGCTCGTACAGTAGCATTTTGTTATGTATAACAATAGGGATTTTCTTCCAATGAGCCAATAAATCATCTTGAATTTTAGGCTGATTTCATTCTTCTTCTTCTTCTTCACGTGCTCCTTCCAGCAGAGCTTGGCTTCCAGAGTTATTCCAAGGTACTGTGTCTGCATAAATATGGGACGATCCGGGAGTTTATTTACAATCTGCTTACAGTCTGTAAAATTAATGTGCGTTGACTTACCTTCGTTGAGTTTTATTCTCCATTTTTGGGTCCATTGATGGATACTGTTCACTTGTTGCTGTCGTTTTCTCGAGACTTCCTCAACTGTGAAGCCAACTACCAGGATAGCTGAGTCGTCTGCAAACGTTGCTGTGTGAGATTTGGCTGGTAATATTAATCAACAACCAATAAATTTCTTGTGAGTTAGGTAGGTACTGGTGATAAACAAACCGTCGATTTAACAATGTACCTCAAAATCTGTCCAATCCAATAGGTTTTCACGTTTTTTTTGTTTTTTTGTTTTTTTAAATTATTTGCCTATAATTTTCGTATAATGTATGTACTCAGTAATTCGACAAACAACAGTGTTATTTGCAAATAACGCGTGTTAAATTGATATCATCAATTGATGTTAGATTGATATCGGTTATTTCTCTAATGAATTCATAAATTCACCATGCTCTTCCATGCATTCACATAAAAAAAATTTCAAGATTCTAGGAAAACTTCACCCACTTAATTTCAAAACGTTAAGGACGAACGCAATTCGTCACCAATTTTCGGGTACCTTATTACCTAGTGAAAAAAAAAAAGGAAAGAAGACTTGTGTGATGAACTGCTACCCATAACTCTCCATACGTGACTCCACTATCGGAGTTAGGTGTTGGTCGCAGTAACTGACATTTGTCACAGGACAAAACTCATTTTCCAAAGCCTTCGTTAAGCCACCATAGAATTTATGAGCAAGGTGCATTTAGGTATTCCCATACGAGTATATTTTTTCTACAACTTGATGATTCATGCCTAGTTGGCTTCTACGTATGTTTCAATGTTGGTTGTGACATCTAAAGTACCTACTTTCGTCTAACGGGGGGGTCTAACGGGGGGGGGGGGGGGGGGGGGGGTAACTACTTACAATGAAGTTCATCCCTAATGTAAGTTTCCTAAAGTTTAGATAAAATTCATCGGTTTCAAGAGAAAGTTTATTTGTGAAAGATGAACTCGTTGCCTCCGTTGAAAAGTACCTAGTTCATGGAGAGAAGGATGTTTCAAACGCAAAAACTCCTTCTCTGAAATCATAGAATCCTCGTTCCTGGATAATAATCTATGTCTTTACTGGTAAAACTAAGTAACTGCTTCGAGTACAAAAATTCAGAATATAATCATTGTCACATGACTCCCAAAACAATTGGTTAGGTATTAGGTGGCTGAGAGTCCCAAATGAATACATCGTTCTCAGACTACATTATGGATAATAAGTAGGTACCTATTCACTGTGGTGTTCCACAAAGCAGGAGTCATAACTTAAACACGCAGATGACATTTTTCAGTCGTGCCACGATATATTCATGCTAGGGGAGTAGGTACCTACCTATATTTTTGAGCTCTTATGTGAACTACTTCAGGTCATGAAGGAATCTTGTAGTAAGCATAGTTAACTTTCTCATTATTTATTTCTTTTCTCAATATTTTTTATTTACAAATCCTTCGATGAATGTATTGTGATTTAAACCAGTCGGACCAGCATACAAAAATACACTATTGACATCCAGCACGTGATGTTTGCACATACTTGTACTTGAGTTTTTCCTATCAATGTCTCAAGTGGGTCGCATTAAAAACAAAAGCGGAACGCCACGTTGGAGAATACGCGAATTAATCGCTGTCCTCTGTTTTCAAGAGCTTCAGATTCATTTTCAGATCACAAACACTCACCTACATCGAGGAGGATACGTTGTTTGGGTTTCCCGAATATTAATTGATTTATTTTCAGAGATATCCTAATGGCTAATCTGAAGAGAATATCATGAAATTTTCTCAGTGATATCATGAACGACTTATTGCATGATGATGTTGGCGAACTCGATGTGGAACATTGATGCAATCTACTTTTCCTCATTTGTTTCTGATACAAATGTGATTTGAACCTTTCCAAATATAATTGAACTGAAAATCATGGACAAAATACGTTGTTCAGAGATCTTAATCGCACTAACAAACGCCTAAACTGAAAATAAAGCTGGACGGCAAGTGTGGATGTAGCATAGTGTGAACGTGGCTCCAGGTACTTAGTCGCGATTATTTTTTTTTATTTTTTCTATGTATCCATAATTTCCTCTTCTTTCCCAAGAAAGAACATGGGGCTCAGTGCATAACTATAAAACCGCTCCTGCGAAACCCGCTCGCTGCACTACTACCCCTACCAGCGTCATGTTTCCTGTGTCCTTTCACGTCTTCATTCCTGATCTAAGAACGTAATGAAGTAAATTGAAAACCGTGTGAGATTTTCTGACTTTCCTGGATATAGGAACATACTTCCTAAGAAGTATTTTCGTGTAGTAGTATAATTATTGTGCTCTTCAATTAACATCCCCAAAATTTATTGGTGACAGGGCTTCCGCCAACTCGGAAGGTAATATCCTCTCTAAAATAATAGTTATTCTCGAAAAGAATTAGCTTCAAGTGCACTTTACCCGGTAGCTCGAATGATTTCTGTAGCTTGTAAATGAAGGATCGAGTTTAGGTAACCTACCTATACCGACGAATACTCTCGTTATGTATATATATATATATATTTTTTTTTTTTTCAGCTCGTTACTGCATTCTCGACTTGAAATTCGGATTGAGCACCGTTGAAAACCCAGAGGGTAATACCAATTTTCAGCTCAAAATGTTCATCAGGTTGGCTGTGAAATGGGTGAGAAGATCAAGGGTGACGTCATAATGACGTCAGGCTGGCGCGAGGTGGGTGATGTCAACTGTATCGATTTCACGGTCCTCCTTTTTGCTCACTTCCAACCATCGGATACTTCATGTAGCATATTTTTGGAAAACTCTCAATGAAATCTTTGTTTAACGAATGGAATAGAATAGCCGCAATTGCCCGTTTTCCTATCAATTGCGTCAATAAGATAGTTAATTATATAGCTGATCACTCGCTCGGGCATGTGTAAACGGAATCCGGTAATGAATTATCTGAGTAAAATGCGTTATCTGGTTTTCGCACAGTTAATGACGCAAAAAAGTGAAGATAACATGTCATTATTTAATAGAATAAAAATTAATTAGGTACCTACTGAATTTTTGCTTCCTCAATTCCTCATGTACTTTGAAAGATAGCCTTAGTTATGTCGGTTCAAAAAGGGGGAAAATCCCAATATAAAAATGTTCACTTGCATTTCGCGATTCAATGTTTAAATTTTGGTTATAGTAATCCTCAACAAAATTAAATACTCTGCCAAGTGGAAATGGCACATAGCTTCCAAACGTCATAGAAAATTTGAAACCAAAACGCTGCAAATTATTACACAACGGCTTATTATTTTCTGTATAGATCGCCCATCTACAAAGATCCTATTTACATAAAATACCCACCAACCGCGAGGTTCACAATCATCTTTTGGCGACAATGAGTAGGTACCTTCTTGTAATTATTATTATCGGAGAGTTGTATCATTCATTCTTAATGGAATTCAGTAACTAAGGAAGCTTCTGAAAGTAAACAACAAACTTGGTTCGGTGGAATCGAACGAAAGCTGCATTTGTGCAGCTGATATTTGAACGGAGATTTTGCCTACTCGGGAAGAATTGCGATTCGTACTAGCGTTTTTGCTCTTTTTTTCGTTCAACCCTCGAGTCCTTACAGGGAGCGAACGGTTGGTCGTAAAACGCTCCGCAAGGTCTCATTCGACGGTAAAAATTGTGTTCTATTGTAAATCGATGAAAAAAATATACCTTCCTATTTGAAATTTTCGAGCTAGGGCGTTTTGAAAATTGCATCCCCTATTTTCTACCCCTTAGAGAAGACTGACGGTAACGCCAAGCTTCGCGGCACAACTAGACCCCAAACGGGGCCGGTTCACCAAATTTCATTAATTTTGACTCTGGTAACTAAGGAAAGTGCCGCGTACGGCGGACGGCGGACGGACGGATTTTTTTTTTCATTCGATTTTTGGATTCTACGTATTTTGAAACGTAAAACTTCAAATTTTGAGGGGGGGTTAAATTTTTTTTTTTTTTTTTTTTTTTTTTTTTTTCGTGCTCGATTCTAAAGGTTCGTTATTGAAAATAATAAAGCAAAATTGTGTGAGTTCAAAACTCTTAATCTTGATGATGTTTTTCAGTTTCCACAAATTTCAACATAATGGTGAACAAAATGTACGTTAGCCCATGCGTGGAGCGTACCGTTGATTTAATAATGATGAAATTTAAATGGGCTCTCAAGGGCCCCTATGCACATAATCCCTGGAAAATTTGAACAGAATTGGATGAAAACTCTGGAAGAAATGGCTGTAACAAGGAAATGCAGACAGACATGGAAACATAAATTTGTTCAGGAAGCTCTGAAACGAGAAATGCGAGTGGCAATTTCAACTTGGAGAACAAAAATGTTCTCGATTTTCAACGTGAAAACAATGCTTCGGCTACCTTCGGTAGACTCTGAAGTAATATTATTTTAAATAAAATCTTAAGCATGTTGATGTTGGCTGGTTGAAAGTGTTATCGTGAACTTCTTTGTTGAATAAAACTCACTTTTAATTATGATTTCGATGATTTTGTTATTGATAATGACAGGTGGGTACGTCGAATCTAAAATAGCCACACCAATGAATATAATACTTACTACCCACCCCCACATGGATTGTTCCCTGCATACAAGGATATCTCGAGGAACATGCGAATGAACAGGCCCCTCCCCTCCCCACTGCTTCCTCGAAATACGAGATTTTTATATGAATTATTTATTATAATAATTTGAATATTAAGTACCTATTGTACAAAATGTCTCAGTTTTTTATCGCAACCCTCCAATAAATTAGTGTAGTGTACCTAACACTTAATTCTACTTACGATGCCTTTGCCAGAAGTTCATTTCCAAGGCAGCTTTATCGGAGGTCTTATTTTTAATTATTGCTGTAAACAACCCAATTAATTTTTTCACAACGTACAATTATTACTCTTTTATTTATTCTTCCAATACACCTGTATACCTATTGTTTATTGTACTAATTTAATACAAAAATTAGAAATATACCTACATACATATACTTCAGACATAGTAGAACTCGAAAGCGAAAGCTCTAATGATAACTTGGCATTTTCTTTTCACTTTTATTCCACTAAAACTACAGGATGGCAAATAACATTGGTTCTTGGTACACACACATAACTCAAAAACCGTTACGAAAATTGACTACGAAAAT
>JAEMON010000002.1:13361949-13375321 GCA_030264115.1 Lygus lineolaris | reverse complement strand
TTCCCTGGCCTAATAATCCGTTTCAACGGTATAAGTTCCTACTTCATACCTGAAGTTTGTTGCCGTCCGTTTGGTGATAAGGTTCGCCTATGACATTCTAGACACTTCTGCCTATTATGCACGAGTACTTATCAAAGGAATTGCACAACAAAATAAACCAAAGGCGCTGAAACATTCGAAGTATGCAAGCAGAGTGGAGGTACTGCAGAACTATTTCATGCTACTTGGAATGGGTGGAAAAAACTAACATTACCACGAATCTGATTAAGAATGACTAGATAGATAATTGATGGGGTTCGGTGACTGTAGGTACATGAATTTCAATCTAGTTTGAAACTGAAACAAGATACTAACCCACACACTGGTTTCAAAATGGGAGAAGCCCACATCTGACTAGGTGAAGACCAAAGTCGGATTCTCATTGATCCCTGTCTCCGGGTCTCCAGATGAGGCAAAATCAAAATGTTTGCGGCCTATAAATAGATGAAGCACCAAGAATACCCATGTTCATTACACGCTACAAATAAAACTGTTACGCAACAGTTAATTATCAAACCAATAGCTTACCTATACCTGAAATAATTATCAATGATTACAGTAAGTGGGTAACTTAGCAATATCACGAGGTTCACAATCTTTTTTTTTACACGATATGGGTAAGTACCGACTTGTAAATTAAATTGGTATTACCTAGAGTTGTAGGTAGGTAAAGAATTCAATATGAGTAAGGAAGTTTATAACAGATATTCGAATCGATGAAAACAAAGGATGATTTATTAGATCAGCCTATATTTGAAAGGGAATTCGACCTTCTCAGAAAGATTTGCTATTCACACTCTTGTTTCTTCTCTTTTTCCTTCAACCCGGGCGTGCGGGAAGCCCGGCTTAAGAAGCGCCTCAACCATACCCCCGACGCAGCTCAAAATCCGTTTAATTATTTTCACGTTTTTTATTTTGAAAATTCATCGATTTACTTAAAACCTGTTTTTTATAGGTTTCTTCCTGTCTTCTCTGGATGGATAAACTTAAAATTATTATTCACATTGTATAGTGTGTAATTATGATTGTATAGCATACGTAAATTAATGAATTTTCAAAATTAAAAATGATTAAAAAGCTTTTGACCTGCGTCGGGGCATGATTGAGGCGCTTCCAAAGCCGGGCGTCCGCGCACCCTTAAGTCCTTGTATGAGGCGAATGGCTTCGCATGGTCTCTATGTGATGTGAACTATTTGATGTCGTACAAACCATCTCTTCCATTTGAGACTTTCAAAATTCCTAGGTAGGTACATAAAAATGCCAAATTTTAAGGGGGGAGGGGGATTTAAAATATTGTTTCGTACTAAATTACGAAGGTTCATTATAATATTCCAAAGGTTCACTATATCAAAATAATAAACCATTGTGTAATAATTTAATAATACATTATTAATGGTATTTTCGAGTTTTCTAGTATGAGCTTCCTCAGTTATCTACTGAATTAAGTATGAAGGAACTACTAAAACTCTGGGATTATAATAATTACTGGTGGGTACACATTGTACACAAGAAATAATGATTGTGAAGTTCTTGATATTAATTACTGTAGTTATTTATACGAGTAGATGTTTGCGGATGGGTGATGTATACAGAAAATAATGAACCGTTTTGCAATAATTGCAGCGTTTTCATTCTTAAATACATATATTTAAACGTAAAACATCAAATTTTGAGAGCGGAGGGGTACAATGACGTCACGGGGGACGCAAACTTTGAAAAATCATTGAAAGAAAAATGCTAATCGTAGGAAAGTCCGGTTGGTGTTAGAATTCCCACTCAGAATCCACTTTTATTTAACAATTTGAAACAAACACGAGGGTATCTCTCATTACACTCTTAAGATACACTCATTTCCTTAATCGAATGCCAATAATCGAATTATACCTATATAATGAGCAATGGGCGATTCCGGCTATTACATTTTATACGTTAAACTGAAAGATTTCAGTGAAAATTTCCAGAAAGGTGCAATATGTAGGGTATCCAATGATTGGAAGTGACCAAAAAAGTGCCGTAAAATCGATACAGATGACATCGCCCACCCCGTGCCAACGTGGGCGGCACCCTCCATTCCTATGAACGGATGATCTTCTCACCCTTTTTTCAGCCAACCTAATGAATATATTGAGCTGAAAATTAATTTCAAAGGGTTTTTAAGGGTGCTGAATCTGAATTTTAGTCGAAAATGAACAATTCTGACACACCGGAATTCCCTAACATTCCGATGTGTCGTAATTTGACATTTTCGACTTCATATTCGGATTCAGCACCCTTGAAACCCCCTTGTTAGTCATTTTCAGCTCAAAATATTAATTATGTTGGCTGTAAAAGAAGATCACGCGTGACGTCATCTGTTCTGATGAGCGGATGGCGGCCCGCGGGGTGAGTGAGTTCATCTATATCTTTTTTACGGCACTCGTTCCTGCTCACTTCCAATCATCGGATACCCCTTATATAGCACATTTTTGGAAGGATCTCACTGAAATCTGTAAGCTGAATGAATAAAATGGAATAGCCGGAATTGCTCATTGGTTTTTGCTAAAACTAGGGTCTAAAACTGGGTTTCAACATAAAAACTACAAAGGCTTTTTTACTGATTTGAGGAACAGTAACACTTCCCACCTTCCTTAGTTACTTCCCTGTCTTAGATGTAGTTGCAGTTGCAAATCACAGTTTATTGAAATCGAAATCAAAATCACACGTTCAACTAATTAAATGTCTCGTGGGCGGAAGGCTTAGACCGGTCCAAGTCGGAAGTGGAGCTGTGAACACGAAGCGTTATCGGTGTCAAGCTTCGTTCATTATTGATATGGGAGGGCTTTTCGCGTTAAGTCCTTCAGAATTATTCCGCTATCTTCTGACAGTGTAGGTGTTTTGTTCAGTTTCCGTCATTCTTAAATAATCGACACGCAATCAACAAGCCAAGCTATCAGGTAGGTAAGTAAACACAGGTATACAGCTGGGTTGACAAGTGAGTAGGCGTAGGAACTATGATTTCACCAAGTCAGATTTATTCCGACCTCAAAAACGGAGGAACGTGTCACGGTTCAGGTCGTAGGGTCTGGAGCAGATAACAATCGTGATTTCCAAACCTCTGTAGTATTTATATTGTTCAAACAATTATTGTATGTAATTAATTTTGATTGGGTTTGAGCTAGTATTTATACCCTATAATGTTATAATGAATAATTTTGAACTGAGCAACTATAAGATTACATTATGTACAAACTAGTGGGTCTACGGACAGTGGTAGAGGTAGGAGGAGTTTATATACTCGTAGTTTTTGGTACCAACTTTCTGCTGAAAGTGATGATTGGCACCAGAAAAATATAGGTACAGCAAATTCTGGGTGAACGTGGACCAGGCAGACAAACAAAAATGAAATAATATCGATTAGCTCGAATCCTAGTACAAGCACGTTCTGTAATAACAAATGAGAAAACACTTCCCTAAAACAACTCTCCTCCAGGAGACACAGATAGTATACGAGTATCTACGAGTATAATGAAAAAAAATCATCAATAAATGTGGTAAGATAATTATTTATCATGGAAAAATCTATGTGATACCATGGCCATTGATGAAATCTAACAGGCCATGGACGTTGATGAAAATCGGAATGGTGATATTTGGTGGAAACCTCCAAACAAGAGATCACACGCCATTATCAGTAGTGGTCTCTGTGAAGATGAGTGGTTGCGCAATGCTGTAGTTAGAGCGCAATTTCAACTTCCGCACAGCTTGTTCCCTGGTCACTGTAGTTCGGATATAATTCTCGATTGAATGTACGTTTACCTGTAGTCCCTCTTTCAACTATGATTCTTGAACAGTCGCTACTTTGTGTGAAACATTTGGAAACATCAAGAGCTGCTGTTTTCCTGTTGTGAACTAAGCCCATCTGGCAATTATGGTCCAAACATGGTCAAAGTATTCATAAATTTCTCCAAGATATGAATTTAGCAAAAACTAGGTATGGCAACCTGGTTGTCAAATTCCTCGCTACGTCAGCGTCTAATCACCCAGTTGGGGTTCCGCCACCTCATGAGTAGCCCGCGTTCAAATGTATGAATTTCCTCTTTAAAAGTTACTCTGCCTTTTTGGTACACTTACGACTATATTATTCCTTCTTATGTTCTGAGTTCCTGCCTCAAATAGGAAGTTACATACATGTGCGCCTCTTGTAGTGTGTTGTTCAGCATGCCGCTAAAACATATATAATGCTCCCTTAATTGAAAACATACTTAGATTGAAGATAAATTCTTCTATTGTGCACGGTGTTCTATATATGGTGAAAACCAAGAATTGCATTCAAAATCCCTGAACAAAGAGAGAAACGATGTGAGTGATCGGGAAAGAGTAACAGAAATAGAGGGAAATGCAACCAGAACGAAAGGACTTGACCTTCTAGGCCTCAAGATCAGGCCCAGGAAGACTAAGTCCTCACGCAACAAAGCTTTCGAAGGAGGAAGCCACAAGAATCGCAGTTGAAACGCCTATTGTATCACGACAAGGGAATATCACTGGCGTTGAAATTGAATTGCCACCTTCTTGATGAAATGATATTGGGTGGATCTGCAGCACGAATGTTATCCAACATTCTAAATGTCACGTTGGTGATGACACAACTGCCACAGTCGGTAGACGAGTAAATTTTGATTGGATGAATAATTTGAGAAGGTACAGTTCGATCCAATTCCTTTTGTCCCAAGTAGGGACAACTTGTATCAGTAAAAATACATTTCATTCAGCTGAAATAAATAATTATGAGAAGGGTAGGGAAAAAATCCAATTCGTATGAAACGCGAGGGAGGCAATTGCCTTTTTTTTTAAGTTCATTTTCAGGTCAGTTCTAGTAGCTCTTATTTCATCTTCAGTCTCTCTCGAGAGAAGGGGAAAGGACCAAAACGAAAGAAATGTCTGCCAAGTTGGGTGGGCAATACTGAGCGTATAGTATTGATTCATATGAATGCCAATAGGTAAATGTCTAGTTTGAGCATGCGCAATTACTATCAATTACCAAATCATGATGGAATTCATATGCAATCACCTTGAGCAGCTCCAACTACCAGGTAAATTAGAGCCGAATCCGACCATTAAGGTCGTGGTAAATCTGTATTTTTGAACATTCAAAATTGTGCACCTGCTCGCACACCAGATTGGTCCGAGGCGATGAAATTTTGTTGTGGAGAACCGTCTTCATACTCTTCTACCACCCAGCCATTATACAGAATTGGCACACAGGATTCCTATTACTGGGAAATTGTAAATATATTGAAGGTATACCTACCTAATATGAATTATATCCCAACTTTTTATGCTCTGGATGAAGCTGCTGCCTCCCAACTTGTGACTTACATGCGTGCCAATCACGTACCTATATTTGGGTATCTGAGCTGACTATACGATAATGCCTGTGCCTTTAGCAGTTCCAATGAGAAAATCGCAAAAAAATTAACAAAATCTATTAACTTCCCTCCGTGTTTTTCCGTCCCTTTCTAAAAGAATTTCCGAAGAAAATGGAACTTTTTACCTACTTCTTTTCCTTCTTTCCCCCTTCCTTCAAATTTCTCGAGCAATTTTTCTCTGTAACATTTATTATTCTACACCATACTACACCATAATAGTTCAACATCAACAGTAAAGAACCATTCTGTTGTTATTTGTTTCCATTGACATAGAAAGTACGCGACCTACCATAACGATTTCTACGAGACAGTAGAAATGAGTGAGCGTTCGAGCGCGAGAAATGAACAGCTGCGTGTGATGCCCTTCACACTAAGACAAGGTTGTGAAAGACTTCTAACCCTGATGAGGAGGGCAGCAATCCCAGCTTCAACTTTCTACTAGTCTTTTGAAAGAACTGCCTATTATTAGGCTTATGTAGGTACATCATTGTTCAAACTAGGCCTCACGATTCACTTTCTGATGAGTAGGTACCTCTATCTTATTAATTTTGCATGAGATATTATATAACGAACAGAGAAATAAGGAACTTAATTCACCTGAAATCTATATTAATTAATCATATTTAATCTGTATTAATAACCAAGTCTTTAGCGTCAATGTAGGTAGCGTCATTCTACTTCTAGCTCTTTGAAGTGGCAACTACGCATTGGCAGGTTGGTAGGTTGTTGGGTGAGGTACGTACACCCCTGACGCTATTTTTCCTGGCCAAACTGCATTTCACTCTCTGGGTGGATAAGTATGTAACTATTGACCGCTTTCCTCATTCGTTATATAATTATTTTTGGAGTTAATCGCCGACTATCTTCGCGACCAATTTCTGCACTTTCTTAACTGTAATCTACATTTAACAAAAAACTAAGTGGCTGGCCAATATACCTTCCTCACTTTTATAACATGGACCTCCCGATAGTCTATAGATCGGTTAAAAACTTGTAACCCACTAAATACTTGAGGACTAAAAGTCACTATGTTTAGTGGCCACAGAACACTTCGCACACACTTCTTAGGTTTCAAAGAAGCGTACCAGGAATACCTAGATACTGGCAGTATTAAAGCCCGTTGTAATCAGTTTTTAATACCTACGTAAATACAACAAGTCCTGGATTCAAAGCTCGTAGAGTATTCAACGGAAAGAGTTCCCCAAACAAAGAACTCAACCTTCAGAACCATAGGAGAAGACGGCACCCAAAATTATGAAACATAATCGCGGATTGCATAGGATCGCAACAACGTTTGAATGGGATGAATTCGATCCTTAATTTTGTAACCTGTATTTATCATTGGAATGGAGATTCCGTAGGTACCATTCTTTTAAAAGTTTTCAAGCTATGACGGTTTATATTTATCAACCCTTTTTTTTTTCACCAATCTTCGATGCACAACTGGACACCAGATCTGAATACCCCATTGTAGTTAATTTTTCTTCAGTGCGAAGGGAGGTTTTCTAGTTCAATTTTCGGATTTTAGGTACCTTGGAACAAGACATTTAATACATAGGGGTAGATTAAACAGTGATTCTCCTAGTTGATTCCAAAGGCTTGTATTTAAAAAAAATTAACCAAAACACTGAATATCAATGCTTGAGTGCTGAACGAATTGATTTGTTTACAACAACTCTCAAAACTATTTATTCTGCTCAATGTCAAGTTAGTTGTGACATCCTTATCTGTTTGTTCTAATGTCCCGTTTCTCACTACCTTCTCTCATTAGGTACGTAGGTACATACTGCAAGGTCCTTGTTCTGTAACAGACCCCGATCATTACAGCATTGAGTCGAGAAACGAGACATTGCGAATGCGCCGGGGGCTTCCTGACGGAGTTCCTTAAGATAAGATTGGTTTTCTGATTCTGCAATTGACTTATTTGAAAGACCATTTCAAAAGTTTGTGCATACCTGGCTTTTGATGGCGTTGATCCGTGTGCTAAAATGGGACACACTTGCAACTCGATGGGGCGAGGTAGGTGATTATAGAGCCTCAACCGGGGCTTTCTCGCCAAATAACATCGTAAGGGTAATTAGGTTCGGTAACGTCACCCAGCGCCCATCCTCTTTCGCTCACTCCGAGACGAGCGGTTCGTGCGAATCTAGTCCCAAAATTGGTGTCGGCCCCGATGTGAAAACGCTGTTTTCTGAAACGGTCCGGTTCGAATCGGCCTCTTCCGTGAGACAGATGAAAGAGGAAATGGATACGGCGGGAACACCGATCTGTTCGTAAAACTGAACGGATGTGGAACTTCACAATGAGCAATTCCGGCTATTCCATTTAATTCGTTTAACCGAAAGACTTCAGCGAGTGCTTTCCAAAAAGGTGCTACATGCGGTGTATCCGATGATTAGAAATGGGCAAAATTGAGTGCCGTGAAATAGCAACCTATGATGTCGCCTACCCTGCGCCCACCTGAGGGGCACCCTCCTCTCCTGACAACCTACGACAATCTTCTCTCTCGTATTAACGCCAACCTAATGAATATTTTGAGCTGAAAATAAGTTAACGGTGGTTCCCAAGGGCGCTGAATCTTTTGAAGACAAAAATGCTGAATTCCGACTCAACGAAATTCCCCACTGGTCAAAAAGAAGAATTCATTCTAGTGATCCTCGCATGAAACTCCTTGAAATTTATTCGAGATATTTCGCAAATCCAGATATTTGTTTCACAATTTGAAGGTATGAACCATATCCACAGGTACATCTCCTGCGTAACCTTAGGGGGGGGGGGGGGGGGGTGGTTTGGATAGGGGAATGGTTTAGACACTGGCACAGGTTAACACGAAATATGCAAACGCATGTTGAAGAGACAAAGAAGATTAAGGGAGGTTTTCCCGGTAGGCAAATTATATTGGTTGGTAATTCAATTTTTGTAGTTATTCAGTGTGACGATCCAATTGTGTGTGTTTGAATCTCCAGACTTGTGGATATTTTGCTATCTGCTTCCCGAGATATTCCGTTATCGGAGTGAACTATGAAGTATTTTATAGTGGTTTGCATCATCGCCAGCCATTTTGGAAAAAAATTGTCGTGCGCGACTGTCTGGACAGTACCTACCTATGGTTTTCGATTTTGCTACTTCAAAGATTAAAATTAGTCTTAAGTGTTTACGATTTAATTAGGGTAGGTACTTGATAATTGTGACATTAAAGTGAAAATGAAAGTTCCTGGTGCTTCAGGATTTTTTTTAATTCTCGATTTCAGCTGGACCATTTATTTATTTTTTTGTTAATATTTATGTCTTCATAATTAAACGTTTTTATCGCTTAATTCACACAGTCTGAGCTATTAGAGCTTTGGACTGTGATGAAATACACTTTGTTGATAGATAAAGTTTAATTTTTAAAAAAGTGAGAACACACTTTTTTTATTTGACCAAAGCGTCCCTTAGGGTGGAACGCATTGGACAAAGTGAAGAGTTTTGAAATTTAAATTTGGTAGTGTTTTGAAAAAAATAACCCTTGGCATATTTTCGTAGATTGGATAATGAAGTAACATTCCAATCAAAAATAAATTGGTTTCAGTATGAACAAACAGCTACACGGAATTTTAACTCTATTGATTTAAAGTGTCCAAACCGTCCCCAATTCTCCTACTTCCATGGCTTTTTTTTAAATGAATTTTCAATAAAATCATCCTTGCGAACACGTGCATGAGCTTCTTAGTTTGAAATGGGAATCCCCCAACGTCAATTGTCATGTGAAAATCATCCAAGTCACAATGAGGGAAACCCTCTATCACAAGTACACATGTCACGAGGAAAAACGTGGATAGGTATCCTAGATAGTTTTTTTGGGCATCTTTATCTCAAATCATTTATCGTACTAGTAGGCTTCACGTCCACAAAACGCATTTTGGTGTATTTTCCGAATTTTGTGATTATTCAGGAACATTTTTGAGGATTCTAAAAATTCGAGTGGAGGGTCATTTTTCGAAACATTTTTTTGGAATCTGGTTCCTTACAAAAATTTCCCATTCGAAATAAGAAATTTGATTTGAACAGGGCGAGCGGGTTTCTTGATCCTTGCAAAAATCAGAAGATATCTACTGACAAGATCCTCCCTATTTTTCCAGTAGGTAAACATATCCAATTTTTATACTTTAACTCATATTTCTTTTCATAATAAATTGTTAACTTATATTTCTGCACCTTCCGAAAATACATACCTCTGAGATCGAGGTATCTCACAGTTGTGAGTCCCTCCATCATCATCTCGGTCCCAGTATTTTTCTCCATGTATTACACTGCTCTACCTGACGCAAGCGGTTGGAATTGGTCTGCCGTTTAGCACTAATGTTTTTTTCAGATCCTACTAGGGCAAGATTTCCAATAATGGAATCACGTACAAACAAACACTAATAGGTATAGCGGACAGATACAGCACCGTTACAGCACAACATACGTGTTGGGTTGTATGAAAAAACACGGACGAGAAACCGATGGCGAGCCTAACATTACGTGTGTTTTCCAAAGTTCTTGGCACGATGTAAGGCATTGGGTGGCGTGAATAATAACAAGCAATTACTTGGAAGCATTAACTTGTGAGTAAAGTCTTTACTCAGAAGTGCTAGCAAATGCTTGAGATTGAGGGGAATAAAAAGGAAGCTTTACTCGCATGGTATACCTCGTTGGAAATTATGCTATACTCGCAAGGTTTTGCTTCTTTTTTACAACCTTTTCCGCCTTCAACGAGGGTTTCCTTCCCGCAATAAAACAGCTGGACTAAGCTCATTAGCTGCGATATATTTGGAAACCAACCTCAAAAACTCACGATTTTGGGTGGTTTTTCAAAGTTTTCCGTATCCGCGACTTTTTCCTTGTTCACGAATGAACAAGTCAAAAATATGGAGAACTTTGAAAAATCTCCAAAATTCATGGGTACCTACTGTGTTATTGAGCTGGTGTTGGTCTCATTCGACGCAAAAGTCTCAGGTCTTCAACATTTCTCTCATACAACACCAAATTTGGGTAGTTCCAAAGCTCAAAAACGTGAATTTTCGAGGGTTTTTCAAGATATCGCAGCTAATAACCTATTCCAGGTATAGGAAGGTATATTCGGAATCAGCGCGAAATTTCCTATGAGACGGGAGGGGACGGTTGTTTTTGCCCCAAAAAAAACCCCAATTTTGAGCCACTGTGCCCCAGTATGAAAGCCAGGATCCCTAAATAATGGATAAATATCTCCATTCTTTTCTTAGGAATTAGACTAACCCCCCGAGTTTCTTCATACGCAGTCGTTGAAGGCAGAAAGAGCTCTGTGAGGTAGTATTTATGTTGACTTTCAAATCGAAGTAGTTTTTATTCATGTCATTTACCCGAACTTTCCTATGTTCAGGATACAATTTTATGGAACGAATAATCACCCGTTGGCATTGAGAAATCTCCAAAACTGAAACCGAAACGTCACTTAAGTAGAAAAACCACTTAACCAGCACGTCACTTCCAAATTTCAAAACACGGGTGAAATGACGTCACTTGCTTGGAAAAACGTACCGCCAAACACGAAACCAGGAAGGATTTTCAATTCAAGGTTCCGTCTGACTAACCTTGCGAAAATTCAAGAGTTTACTTATTGGGAGAAGCATTTTCTCCTTGTTATTCATACTGAAATCAAGCATTACCTAGAATTTTCACGCTATACTTGCATGGAAGAGTATTTACTCGTCCTTAGTGACTTTACTCGACGAATGTTTACTCGAAAGAAGTAAAGCCTTTTTTTTTATTCACTCATTTGCGAGTGTTTACTCAACATTTTGCGAGTACAAGCATTCATTCGTTTTTATTCTCGCCTCTCGTCATTCAGGCCGTACCTAATATTGATTCACTGTCAAGATACGTTAAGACTCAAATCTGCCGAAAATGTGCCCAGTAGGTAGGTACAGTAAATAGTGCAACTCCAGATTATGTCTTGTGTTGTGTTGTTTCAGAGCAAATCAGGAGGGCTGATCTTTCTAATACAGAATAACGACAACGCAATAGAACTTAGCCGATCGTATTAAATATAAATAGGTAGGTACCTATTTTTACCGGTTTACCACTTCTCTTCAAGAAACCGTGAAATGCCTACGAACCATGAGGGTTCCACATTTTAATCTCTAAAGACGAATGATTATCAGAAGAAGGAAATTCTTTTCAACACCTCGCATGAATACAATAATTAGAGAGAAACCAAAAATACTCAACAGTTTTCTTATCGGAAAAATTCCCAGAAAAAAGCGGAAAGGTCAAGTTCAGAAAGAGCACGGCACTGAGTAATTTGTTATCTTTCTAGGGCTGACATTGTAGTTTAAGAGCGGGCTTACAAATTCTACAACGGTCACGAGGACACGACGAGGTTGGTCAACGAAAATGGGCTCATTGTGTGTATTTTAGGCGTAGCACTAGATCAAAGTTACCCTAAGAATGGAACACGCTTTCTTTGCTTTGGTTTCAGGCATTCCAATATTTCAAGAATATAATCGGGGTTGAGCGGAGGTGAATCTGTAATAGTATTCTGGAATGAGAACGAGGCTCGTATCAGCATAAACTCAAATCATTATCTATTTATACATTGGTAAGAATGTTGTCTGTCTGTTCGTGACTCCCGCTCGAACGGCAACACCGATTCTGGTGAGGTTTTTTTGCAAAATGATGGGAAAGCTGTAGCCTACACCACAATTATAGTCACGCCCACTCCTTTCACCTAGAACCACTCAGTTCTTCATCACCTTGTAAAGTTCAAATTCATACCTATACCTCTAGAGACATGGATATGGGCTAAAGATCCTTCATAAGCGGCCTTCGTGTCTTGCAGGTACCTACTTGGTAACAATTTCTTATTTTCGGATCGCGTCTATATAATTATTATAGACTAAACTAAACTTCCATTACCATTTAAAGGCCTAACAATCAAAAAACAAAATTTCGAGTAATTACCTAGAAACCCCAGCAAAGGAAGTCATTTAGTTACGTACCTAAACGCAAAAGTGAAGTGGGCAATGGTTTACAACAGGTACCTAAACCAACCATGATTCAATATTTTTCCATGAAATTGATAAAATGGTTCTTTAGTAATTTAGTATGACCAAAACGATGCATTTAGCATGGAACATGCTTTGGCCATGAGCCAACCACCCGAAAACGTTACGATTTGAGACCGAACAACCGATAAACAATTAAGACCAAACAACCGATTTTCTTTTGATTGTTTGGTTTTAGTTGTTATGATTTTTACTTTTTATTGATCCTGGCTGATTTGAACTTTTCAGACGGGATCCTACTGAGCGGGTTGTTGATTAAGCTGGTATACTGTACGACAACAACAACAACGCTTCAGGCCTTGAAACTATTTTTACCAACTGTTGCAGTTGTATATAAATACCTACCGTAAACAGGGGTTACTATGAACAAGTTGCATACATTTCTCCGCAGTGCACTAATTTTTGCAGTTATTTCGAATTTTTTTGAACCATACGATAGCTCAACATCTCAGCTTCAATTTCCCGTTTGGACGACTCCATTATCTTCAATAGGAGAGGATGGAGTTTTTTTTTCTTTTTTTTCAGAAATAGCCCCTTATAACCCCTTTTTAGGGGCTACTTTGAACACGAGTGATTTCACCATGAAAAACGCCAGTTTTGTGTGCCCTGTTCAAAGAAACCCCTAGAATATGCAAGTTTGAGTTTAAAAAAAATAACTTCGCTTTAAAGAAAGGTTTTTCTTCAAGTTTCTTCTTCGAGTTCTTGTAGGGACGTTGTTCAAACTAGCCCCATCGTCCTCCAGAGTCAACAAAACGGCCAAGAGGTTTTCAAAGTAGCCCCTCAAAGTTCCCGTTTTTTAGTTGAGTAGCGATATAAAATCAACAAAATGAGTTAGAGACACGAAACAAAAAAGTTCCATTC